>JAXLNO010004313.1:0-36477 GCA_038087875.1 Malacoraja senta
GTTTAATTGCTTTTTTATTGAGACCTGTAAAGATGCCATTACAATAATCTAACCTACTAAAAATATATGCATGAACAAGTTTTTCAGTGTCTTCTTTGGACAGAAATCCCTTGATTCTGGCAATACTTTTTAGATGCTAATAGGCAGATCTGGTAATGGTCTTTATATGGCTGTTAAAATCCAAATCCGAGCATAACTACACCAAGGTTTCTGGCTTTGTCTGTGGTTTTCAGTGCAATTGAGTCGAGTTGAGCACTCACCTCTAGCCTTGTTTTTTTGGGACCAAAGACAATAATTTCTGTCTTATTTGCATTCAGCTGGAGGAAGTTCTGGTTCATCCACTCATTGATATGTTTGACACATTGGCTCAGTGCGTGTAGGGGACTATGGTCATGTGGTGACACTGCGATATATAGTTGTGTGTCATCGGCATAAGTGTGGTAAGATATGTTAAAATGCTCTATGATCTGAGCTAGGGGGAGCATATAAATGTTGAACAAAATGGGTCCAAGAATGGAGCCCTGAGCCCTGTGGCGACCTTGCGTCAAATCCGGCAAGGTCGCCATATTTCCGGCAGTCGCCATAAATCCCGCAAGGTGGCGTCAAATCCGGCAAGGTCGCCACATTTCCGACAAGGTCGCCATAGATCCGGCAAGGTCGCCACAAATCCGGCAAGGTCGCAACATTTTGGCAATGTCGCCATACATCAGGCAACGTCGCCACAAATCCGGCAAGGTCGCCATATTTCCGGCAATGTCGCCATAAATCCGGAAGGTGGCCTCAAATCCGGCTAGTTCGCCATATTTCTGGCGAGGTCGCCTTAATCCGGCAAGTTGGCCTCAAATCCGGCAAGGTCGCCACATTCCCGGCAATGGCGCCATAAATCCGGCAAAGTCGCCACAAACCCGCAAAGGTCGCCACATTTCCGGCAAGGTCGCCATAAATCCTGCAAGGTCGCCACAAATCCGGCAAGGTCGCCACATTTCCGGCAAGGTCTCCATAAATCCGTCAAGTTCGCCACAAATGCGGCAAGGTCGACATATTTCCGGCAAGGTCGCAATGAATCCTGCAAGGTCGCCACAAATGCGGCAAGGTCGACATATTTCCGGCAAGGTCGCCATGAATCCGGCAAGGTCGCCACAAATGCGGCAACGTCACCATATTTCCAGCAAGGTCGCCATAAATCCGGCAAAGTCGCCATAAATCCGGCAAGGTCGCCACAAATCCGGCAAGGTCAGCACATTTCCGGCAAGGTCGCCACAAATCCGGCAAGGTCGCCAGAAATCCGGCAAGGTCGCTATATTTCCGACAAGGCCGCCTTAAATCCGGCAAGTTTACGTCAAATCCGGCAAGGTCGCCATATTTCCGGCAATGTCGCCATAAATCCCGCAAGGTGGCGTCAAATCCGGCAAGGTCGCCACATTTCCGACAAGGTCGCCATAGATCCGGCAAGGTCGCCACAAATCCGGCAAGGTCGCAACACTTCGGCAATGACGCACATACACCCGGCATCGTCGCCACAAATCCGGCATGGTCGCCACATTTCCGGCAAGGTCGCCATTAATCCGGCAAGGTCGCCACAAACCCGGCAAGGTCGCCACATTTCCGGCAAGGTCGCCATTATTCCGGGAAGGTCTCCATAGATCCGGCAAGGTCGCCACATTCCCGGCAAAGCCGCAATAAATCCGGCAAGGTCGCCACAAATCCGGCAAGGTCGCCACATTTCCGGCAAGGTCGCCTTAAATCAGCAACGTCGGCACAAATCCGGCAAGGTCGCTACATTCCCGGCAATGGCGCCATAAATCCGGCAAAGTCGCCACAAACCCGGCAAGGTCGCCACATTTCCGGCAAGGTCGCCATAAGTCCTGCAAGGTCGCCACAAATCCGGCAAGGTCGCCACATTTCCGGCGAGGTCTCCATAAATCCGTCAAGTTCGCCACAAATGCGGCAAGGTCGACATATTTCCGGCAAGGTCGCAATGAATCATGCAAGGTCGCCACAAATGCGGCAAGGTCGACATATTTTCGGCAAGGTCGGCATGAATCCGGCAAGGTCGCCACAAATGCGGCAACGTCACCATATTTCCAGCAAGGTCGCCATAAATCCGGCAAAGTCGCCATAAATCCGGCAAGGTCGCCACAAATCGGGCAAGGTCAGCACATTTCCGGCAAGGTCGCCAGAAATCCGGCAAGGTCGCCAGAAATCCGGCAAGGTCGCTATATTTCCGACAAGGCCGCCTTAAATCCGGCAAGTTTACGTCAAATCCGGCAAGGTCGCCATATTTCCGGCAATGTCGCCATAAATCCCGCAAGGTGGCGTCAAATCCGGCAAGGTCGCCACATTTCCGAGAAGGTCGCCATAGATCCGGCAAGGTCGCCACAAATCCGGCTAGGTCGCAACATTTCGGCAATGTCGCCGTACATCCGGCATCGTCGCCAGAAATCCGGCATGGTCGCCACATTTCCGGCAAGGTCGCCATTAATCCGGCAAGGTCGCCACAAACCCGGCAAGGTCGCCACATTTCCGGCAAGGTCGCCATTATTCCGGGAAGGTCGCCATAGATCCGGCAAGGTCGCCACATTCCCGGCAAAGCCGCAATAAATCCGGCAAGGTCGCCACAAATCCGGCAAGGTCGCCACATTTCCGGCAAGGTCGCCTTAAATCAGCAACGTCGGCAAAAATCCGGCAAGGTCGCCACATTCCCGACAAGGTCGCCATAAATCCGGCAAGGTCGCCACAAATCCGGCAAGGTCGCCACATTTCCGGCAAGGTCGCCATAAATCCGGCCAGGTCGCCACAAATCCGGCAAGGTCGCTACATTCCCGGCAAGTTCGCAATAAATCTGGCAACGTCGCCACAAATCCGACAAGGTCGCCATATATGCGGCAAGGTCGCCATAAATCCCGCAAGGTCGCCACAAATCCGGCAAGGTCGCCATATTTCCGGCAAGGTCGCCATAAATCCGGCAAGGTCGCCACAAATCCGGCAAGGTCGCCATATTTCCGGCAAGGTCGCCACAGATACGGGAAGGTCGCCACAAATCCGGCAAGGTCGCCATATTTCCGGCAAGGTCGCCACAGATACGGCAAGGTCGCCATATTTCCGGGAAGATCGCCATAATTCCGGCAAGGTCGCCACAAATCCGGCAAGGTCGCCATATTTCCGGCATGGTCGCCATAAATCCGGAAGTGGCCTCAAATCCGGCAAGGTCGCCACAATCTCGGCAATGGCGCCATAAATCTGGCAAAGTCGCCACAAACCCGGCAAGGTCGCCACATTTCCGGCAAGGTCGCCATAAATCCTGCAAGGTCGCCACAAATCCGGCAAGGTCGCCACATTTCAGGCAAGGTCTCCATAAATCCGTCAAGTTCGCCACAAATGCGGCAAGGTCGACATATTTCCGGCAAGGTCGCAATGAATCCTGCAAGGTCGCCACAAATGCGGCAAGGTCGACATATTTCCGGCAAGGTCACCATGAATCCGGCAAAGTCGCCACAAATGCGGCAACGTCACCATATTTCCAACAAGGTCGCCATAAATCCGGCAAAGTCGCAATAAATCCGGCAAGGTCGCCACAAATCCGGCAAGGTCAGCACATTTCCGGCAAGGTCGCCACAAATCCGGCAAGGTCGCCAGAAATCCGGCAAGGTTGCTATATTTCCGACAATGCCGCCTTAAATCCGGCAAGTTTACGTCAAATCCGTCAAGGTCGCCATATTTCCGGCAATGTCGCCATAAATCCCGCAAGGTGGCGTCAAATCCGGCAAGGTCGCCACATTTCCGACAAGGTCGCCATAGATCCGGCAACGTCGCCACAAATCCGGCAAGGTCGCAACATTTCGGCAATGTCGCCATACATCCGGCATCGTCGCCACAAATCCGGCATGGTCGCCACATTTCCGGCAAGGTCGCCATTAATCCGGCAAGGTCGCCACAAACCCGGCAAGGTCGCCACATTTCCGGCAAGGTCGCCATTATTCCGGGAAGGTCGCCATAGATCCGGCAAGGTCGCCACATTCCCGGCAAAGCCGCAATAAATCCGGCAAGGTCGCCACAAATCCGGCAAGGTCGCCACATTTCCGGCAAGGTCGCCTTAAATCAGCAACTTCGGCACAAATCCGGCAAGGTCGCCACATTCCCGACAAGGTCGCCATAAATCCGGCAAGGTCGCCACAAATCCGGCAAGGTCGCCACATTTCCGGCAAGGTCGCCATAAATCCGGCCAGGACGCCACAAATCCGGCAAGGTCGCTACATTCCCGGCAAGTTCACAATAAATCTGGCAAGGTCGCCACAAATCCGACAAGGTCGCCATATTTCCGGCAAGGTCGCCATAAATCCCGCAAGGTCGCCACAAATCCGGCAAGGTCGCCATATTTCCGGCAAGGTCGCCATAAATCCGGCAAGGTCGCCATATTTCCGGCAAGGTCGCCACAGATACGGCAAGGTCGCCATATTTCCGGGAAGATCGCCATAATTCCGGCAAGGGCGCCACAAATCCGGCAAGGTCGCCATATTTCCGGCATGGTCGCCATAAATCCGGAAGTGGTCTCAAATCCGGCAAGGTCGCCACAACCCCGGCAATGGCGCCATAAATCCGGCAAGGTCGCCACAAACTCGGCAAGGTCGCCACTTTCCGGCAAGGTCGCCATAAATCCGGCAAGGTCGCCACAAATCCGGCAAGGTCGCCACATTTCCGGCAAGGTCGCCATATTTCCAGCAAGGTCTCCATAAATCCGGCAAGGTCGTCACAAATGCGGCAAGGTCGACATCTTTCCGGCAAGGTCGCAATAAATCCTGCAAGGTCGCCACAAATGCGGGAAGGTCGACATATTTCCGGCAAGGTCGCCATTAATCCGACAAGGTCGCCACAAATGCGGCAACGTCGCCATATTTCCAGCAAGGTCCCCATAAATCCGGCAAAGTCGCCATAAATCCGGCAAGGTCGCCACAAATCCGGCAAGGTCTCCACATTTCCGGCAAGGTCGCCACAAATCCGGCAAGGTCGCCAAAAATCCGGCACGGTCGCTATATTTCCGACAAGGTCGCCATAAATCCGGCAAGTTTGCGTCAAATCCGGCAAGGTCGCCATATATCCGGCAATGTCGCCATAAATCCCGCAAGGTGGCGTCAAATCCGGCAAGGTCGCCACATTTCCGACAAGGTCGCCATAGATCCGGCAAGGTCGCCACAAATCCGGCAAGGTCGCAACATTTCAGCAATGTCGCCATACATCCGTCATCGTCGCTACAAATCCGGCAAGGTCGCCACATTTCCGGCAAGGTCGCCATGAATCTGGCAAGGTCGCCACAAGTCCGGCAAGCTCGCCATATTTCCGGCAAGGTCGCCATGAATCCGGCAAGGTCGCCACAAATCCCACAAGGTCGCCATAAATGCGGCAAGGTCGCCACAAATCCGACAAGGTCGCCATATTTGCGGCAAGGTCGCCATAAATCCGGCAAGGTCATCACAAATACGGCAAGGTCGCCACATTTCCGGCAAGCTCGCCATAAATCCGGCAAGTACGTCACAAATCCGACAAGGTCGCCATAAATCCGGCAAGGTCGCCACATTTACGGTAAGGTCGCCATTATTCCGGGAAGGTCGCCATAGATCCGGCAAGGTCGCCACATTCCCGGCAAAGCCGCAATAAATCCGGCAAGGTCGCCACAAATCCGGCAAGGTCGCCACATTTCCGGCAAGGTCGCCTTAAATCAGCAACGGCGGCACAAATCCGGCAAGGTCGCCACATTCCCGACAAGGTCGCCATAAATCCGGCAAGGTCGCCACAAATCCGGCAAGGTCGCCACATTTCCGGCAAGGTCGCCATAAATCCGGCCAGGTCGCCACAAATCCGGCAAGGTCGCTACATTCCCGGCAAGTTCGCAATAAATCTGGCAAGGTCGCCACAAATCCGACAAGGTCGCCATATTTCCGGCAAGGTCGCCATAAATCCCGCAAGGTCGCCACAAATCCGGCAAGGTCGCCATATTTCCGGCAAGGTCGCCATAAATCCGGCAAGGTCGCCACAAATCCGGCAAGGTCGCCATATTTCCGGCAAGGTCGCCACAGATACGGCAAGGTCGCCATATTTCCGGGAAGATCGCCATAATTCCGGCAAGGTCGCCACAAATCCGGCAAGGTCGCCATATTTCCGGCATGGTCGCCATAAATCCGAAAGTGGCCTCAAATCCGGCAAGGTCGCCACATTTCCGGCAAGGTCGCCATAAATCCGGCAAGGTCGCCACAAATCCGGCAAGGTCGCCATATTTCCGGCAAGGTCGCCATAAATCAGCAACGTCGGCACAAATCCGGCAAGGTCGCCACATTCCCGACAAGGTCGCCATAAATCCGGCAAGGTCGCCACAAATCCGGCAAGGTCGCCACATTTCCGGCAAGGTCGCCATAAATCCGGCCAGGTCGCCACAAATCCGGCAAGGTCGCTACATTCCCGGCAAGTTCGCAATAAATCTGGCAAGGTCGCCACAAATCCGACAAGGTCGCCATATTTCCGGCAAGGTCGCCATAAATCCCGCAAGGTCGCCACAAATCCGGCAAGGTCGCCATATTTCCGGCAAGGTCGCCATAAATCCGGCAAGGTCGCCACAAATCCGGCAAGGTCGCCATATTTCCGGCAAGGTCGCCACAGATACGGCAAGGTCGCCATATTTCCGGGAAGATCGCCATAATTCCGGCAAGGTCGCCACAAATCCGGCAAGGTCGCCATATTTCCGGCATGGTCGCCATAAATCCGAAAGTGGCCTCAAATCCGGCAAGGTCGCCACAATCCCGGCAATGGCGCCATAAATCCGGCAAGGTCGCCACAAACCCGGCAAGGTCGCCACATTTCCGGCAAGGTCGCCATAAATCCGGCAAGGTCGCCACAAATCCGGCAAGGTCGCCATATTTCCGGCAAGGTCGCCATAAATCCGGCAAGGTCGCCACAAATCCGGCAAGGTCGCCATATTTCCGGCAAGGTCGCCACAGATACGGCAAGGTCGCCATATTTCCGGGAAGATCGCCATAATTCCGGCAAGGTCGCCACAAATCCGGCAAGGTCGCCATATTTCCGGCATGGTCGCCATAAATCCGGAAGTGGCCTCAAATCCGGCAAGGTCGCCATAAATCCGGCAAGGTCGCCATATTTCCGGCAAGGTCGCCATAAATCCCGCAAGGTCGCCACAAATCCGGCAAGGTCGCCATATTTCCGGCAAGGTCGCCATAAATCCGGCAAGGTCGCCTCAAATCCGGCAAGATCGCCATATTTCCGGTAAGGTCGCCACAGATACGACAAGGTCGCCATATTTTCGGCAAGATCGCCATAATTCCGGCAAGGTCGCCACAAATCCGGCAAGATCCCCATATTTCCGGCATGGTCGCCATAAATCCGGAAGGTGGCCTCAAATCCGGCAAGGTCGCACAATCCCAGCAATGTCGCCATAAATCCGGCAAGGTAGCCACAAAGCCGGCATGGTCGCCACATTCCCGGCAAGGTCGCCATAAATCCGGCAAGGTCGCCACAAATCCGGCAAAGTCGCCACATTTCCGGCAAGGTCGCCATATTTCCAGCAAGGTCTCCATAAATCCGGCAAGGTCGCCACAAATGCGGCAAGGTCGACATCTTTCCGGCAAGGTCGCATTAAATCCTGCAAGGTCGCCACAAATGCGGCAAGATCGACATATTTCCGGCAAGGTCGCCATTAATCCGGCAAGGTCGCAACAAATGCGGCAACGTCGCCATATTTCCAGAAAGGTCGCCATAAATCCGGCAAATTCGCCATAAATTCGACAAGGTCGCCACAAATCCGGCAAGGTCTCCACATTCCCGGCAAGGTCGCCACAAATCCCGCAAGGTCGCCAAAAATACGGCAAGGTCGCTATATTTCCGACAAGGTCGCCATAAATCCGGCTAGTTTGCGCCAATCCGGCAAGGTCGCCATATTTCCGGCAATGTCGCCATAAATCCCGCAAGGTGGCGTCAAATCCGGCAAGGTCGCCACATTTCCGACAAGGTCGCCATAGATCCGGCAAGGTCGCCACAAATCCGGCAAGGTCGCAACATTTCGGCAATGTCGCCATACATCCGGCATCGTCGCCACAATCCCGGCAATGGCGCCATAAATCCGGCAAGGTCGCCACAAAGCCGGCAAGGTCGCCACATTCCCGGCAAGGTCGCCATAAATCCGGCAAGGTCGCCACAAATCCGGCAAGGTCGCCACATTTCCGGCAAGGTCGCCATATTTCCAGCAAGGTCTCCATAAATCCGGCAAGGTCGCCACAAATGCGGCAAGGTCGACATCTTTCCGGCAAGGTCGCAATAAGTCCTGCAAGGTCGCCACAAATGCGGCAAGATCGACATATTTCCGGCAAGGTCGCCATTAATCCGGCAAGGTCGCAACAAATGCGGCAACGTCGCCATATTTGCAGCAAGGTCGCCATAAATCCGGCATAGTCGCCATAAATCCGGCAAGGTCGCCACAAATCCGGCAAGGTCGCCATAAATCCGGCAGTCGCCATATTTCCGGCATGGTCGCCATAAATCCGGAAGGTGGCCTCAAATCCGGCAAGGTCGCCACAATCCCGGCAATGGCGCCATAAATCCGGCAAGGTAGCCACAAAGCCGGCAAGCTCGCCACATTCCCGGCAAGGTCGCCATAAATCTGGCAAGGTCGCCACAAATCCGGCAAGGTCGACGCATTTCCGGCAAGGTCGCCATATTTCCAGCAAGGTCTCCATAAATCCGTCAAGGTCGCCACAAATGCGGCAAGGTCGACATCTTTCCGGCAATGTCGCAATAAATCCTGCAAGGTCGCCACAAATGCGGCAAGATCGACATATTTCCGGCAAGGTCGCCATTAATCCGGCAAGGTCGCAACAAATGGGGCAACGTCGCCATATTTCCAGCAAGGTCGCCATAAATCCGGCAAAGTCGCCATAAATCCGTCAAGGTCGCCACAAATCCGGCAAGGTCTCCACATTCCCGGCAAGGTCGCCACAAATCCGGCAAGGTCGCCAAAAATCCGGCAAGGTCGCTATATTTCCGACAAGGTCGCCATAAAGCCGGCGAGTTTGCGTCAAATCCGGCAAGGTCGCTATATTTCCGGCAATGTCGCCATAAATCCCGCAAGGTGGCGTCAAATCCGGCAAGGTCGCCACATTTCCGACAAGGTCACCATAGATCCGGCAAGGTCGCCACAAATCCGTCAAGGTCGCAACATTTCGGCAATGTCGCCATACATCCGGCATTGTCGCCACAAATCCGGCAAGGTCGCCACATTTCCGGCAAGGTCGCCATGAATCCGGCAAGGTCGCCACAAGTCCGGCAAGGTCGCCACATTTCCGGCAAGGTCGCCATAAATCCGGCAAGGCCTCCACAAATCCCACAAGGTCGCCATAAATCCGGCAAGGTCGCCACAAATCCGACAAGGTCGCCACATTTGCGGCAAGGTCGCCACGAATCCGGCAAGGTCACCACAAATACGGCAAGGTCGCCACATTTCCGGCAAGGTCGCCATAAATCCGGCAAGTTCGTCACAAATCCGACAAGGTCGCCATAAATCCGGCAAGATCGCCACATTTACGGCAAGGTCGCCATAAATCCGGCAAGGTCGCCACAAATCCGGCAAGGTCGCCATATTTCCGGCAAGGTCGCCATAAATGCGGCAAGGCCGCCACAAAGCCGGCAAGGACGCCACATTTCCGGCAAGGTCGCAATAAATCTGGGAAGGTCGCCACAAACCCGACGAGGTCGCCATATTTCCGGCAAGGTCGCCATAAATCCCGCAAGGACGCCACAAATCCGGCAAGGTCGCCATAACTCCGGCAAGGTCGCCATAAATCCGGCAAGGTCGCCACAAATCCGATAAGGTCGCCATATTTCCGGCAAGGTCGCCACTAATCCGGCAAAGTCGCCATATTTCCCGCAAGATCGACATAATTCCAGCAAGGCGCCACAAACCCGGCAAGGCCGCCATATTATCGGCATGGTCGCCATAATTCCGGCACGGTGGCCACAAATCAAGGTAGGTCGCCATATTACCGGCAATATCACTAAAATCCGGCATGGTGGCCTCAAATCCGGCAAGGTCGCCACATACCGGGCAAGGTCCCCATAAATCCGGCAAGGTCGCCACAAATCCGGCAATGTCGCCACAAATGCGGCAAGGTCGCCATATTTCCGGCAAGGTCGCCATAAATCCGGCAAGGTCGCCACAAATGCGGCAAAGTCCACATATTTCCGGCAAGGTCGCAATAAATCCGGCAAGGTCGCCACAAATGCGGCAATGTCGACATATTTCCGGCAAGATCGCCATAAATCCGGCAAGGTTGGTACAAATGCGGCAAGGTCGGCATATTTCCGGCAAGGTCGCAATAAATCCGGCAAGGTCGCATAAATCCCACAAGGTCGCCATAAAGCCGGCAAGGTCGCCACAAATGCGGCAATGTCGCCACAAATGCGGCAAGGTCGCCATATTTCCGGCAAGGTCGCCATAAATCCGGCAAGGTCGCCACAAATGCGGCAAGGTCCACATATTTCCGGCAAGGTCGCAATAAATCCGGCAAGGTCGCCACAAATGCGGCAAGGTCGACATATTTCCGGCAAGATCGCCATAAATCCGGCAAGGTCGGTACAAATGCGGCAAGGTCGGCATATTTCCGGCAAGGTCGCCATAAATCCGGCAAGGTCGCAATAAATCCGGCAAGGTCGCCACAAATCCGTCAAGTTCGCCACATTTGCGGCAATCTCGCCTTAAATCCGGCAAGGTCGCCACAATTACGGCAAGGTCGCCACAATTCCGGCAAGGTCGCCATAAATCCGGCTAGGTCGCTATATTTCCGGCGAGGTCGCTATAATCCGGCAAGGTGGCCTCAAATCCGGCAAGGTCGCCACATTCCCGTCAAGGTCGCCATAAATCCCGCAAGGTCGCCACAAACCCGGCAAGGCCGCCATATTACCGGCATGGTCGCCATAATTCCGGCACGGTGGCCACAAATCAAGGTAAGTCGCCATATTACCGGCAATATCACTAAAATCCGGCATGGTGGCCTCAAATCCGGCAAGGTCGCCACATTCCGGGCAAGGTCCCCATAAATCCGGCAAGGTCGCCACAAATCCGGCAATGTCGCCACAAATGCGGCAAGGTCGCCATATTTCCGGCAAGGTCGCCATAAATCCGGCAAGGTCGCAACAAATGGGGCAACGTCGCCATATTTCCAGCAAGGTCGCCATAAATCCGGCAAAGTCGCCATAAATCCGTCAAGGTCGCCACAAATCCGGCAAGGTCTCCACATTCCCGGCAAGGTCGCCACAAATCCGGCAAGGTCGCCAAAAATCCGGCAAGGTCGCTATATTTCCGACAAGGTCGCCATAAAGCCGGCGAGTTTGCGTCAAATCCGGCAAGGTCGCTATATTTCCGGCAATGTCGCCATAAATCCCGCAAGGTGGCGTCAAATCCGGCAAGGTCGCCACATTTCCGACAAGGTCGCCATAGATCCGGCAAGGTCGCCACAATCCGTCAAGGTCGCAACATTTCGGCAATGTCGCCATACATCCGGCATCGTCGCCACAAATCCGGCAAGGTCGCCACATTTCCGGCAAGGTCGCCATGAATCCGGCAAGGTCGCCACAAGTCCGGCAAGGTCGCCACATTTCCGGCAAGGTCGCCATAAATCCGGCAAGGCCTCCACAAATCCCACAATGTCGCCATAAATCCGGCAAGGTCGCCACAAATCCGACAAGGTCGCCACATTTGCGGCAAGGTCGCCACGAATCCGGCAAGGTCACCACAAATACGGCAAGGTCGCCACATTTCCGGCAAGGTCGCCATAAATCCGGCAAGTTCGTCACAAATCCGACAAGGTCGCCATAAATCCGGCAAGATCGCCACATTTACGGCAAGGTCGCCATAAATCCGGCAAGGTCGCCACAAATCCGGCAAGGTCGCCATATTTCCGGCAAGGTCGCCATAAATGCGGCAAGGCCGCCACAAAGCCGGCAAGGACGCCACATTTCCGGCAAGGTCGCAATAAATCTGGGAAGGTCGCCACAAACCCGCGAGGTCGCCATATTTCCGGCAAGGTCGCCATAAATCCCGCAAGGACGCCACAAATCCGGCAAGGTCGCCATAACTCCGGCAAGGTCGCCATAAATCCGGCAAGGTCGCCACAAATCCGACAAGGTCGCCATATTTCCGGCAAGATCGACATAATTCCAGCAAGGCGCCACAAACCCGGCAAGGCCGCCATATTATCGGCATGGTCGCCATAATTCCGGCACGGTGGCCACAAATCAAGGTAGGTCGCCATATTACCGGCAATATCACTAAAATCCGGCATGGTGGCCTCAAATCCGGCAAGGTCGCCACATACCGGGCAAGGTCCCCATAAATCCGGCAAGGTCGCCACAAATCCGGCAATGTCGCCACAAATGCGGCAAGGTCGCCATATTTCCGGCAAGGTCGCCATAAATCCGGCAAGGTCGCCACAAATGCGGCAAGGTCCACATATTTCCGGCAAGGTCGCAATAAATCCGGCAAGGTCGCCACAAATGCGGCAATGTCGACATATTTCCGGCAAGATCGCCATAAATCCGGCAAGGTTGGTACAAATGCGGCAAGGTCGGCATATTTCCGGCAAGGTCGCAATAAATCCGGCAAGGTCGCATAAATCCCACAAGGTCGCCATAAAGCCGGCAAGGTCGCCACAAATGCGGCAATGTCGCCACAAATGCGGCAAGGTCGCCATATTTCCGGCAAGGTCGCCATAAATCCGGCAAGGTCGCCACAAATGCGGCAAGGTCCACATATTTCCGGCAAGGTCGCATAAATCCGGCAAGGTCGCCACAAATGCGGCAAGGTCGACATATTTCCGGCAAGATCGCCATAAATCCGGCAAGGTCGGTACAAATGCGGCAAGGTCGGCATATTTCCGGCAAGGTCGCCATAAATCCGGCAAGGTCGCAATAAATCCGGCAAGGTCGCCACAAATCCGTCAAGTTCGCCACATTTGCGGCAATCTCGCCTTAAATCCGGCAAGGTCGCCACAATTACGGCAAGGTCGCCACAATTCCGGCAAGGTCGCCATAAATCCGGCTAGGTCGCTATATTTCCGGCGAGGTCGCTATAATCCGGCAAGGTGGCCTCAAATCCGGCAAGGTCGCCACATTCCCGTCAAGGTCGCCATAAATCCCGCAAGGTCGCCACAACCCGGCAAGGCCGCCATATTACCGGCATGGTCGCCATAATTCCGGCACGGTGGCCACAAATCAAGGTAGGTCGCCATATTACCGGCAATATCACTAAAATCCGGCATGGTGGCCTCAAATCCGGCAAGGTCGCCACATTCCGGGCAAGGTCCCCATAAATCCGGCAAGGTCGCCACAAATCCGGCAATGTCGCCACAAATGCGGCAAGGTCGCCATATTTCCGGCAAGGTCGCCATAAATCCGGCAAGGTCGCAACAAATGGGGCAACGTCGCCATATTTCCAGCAAGGTCGCCATAAATCCGGCAAAGTCGCCATAAAATCCGTCTAGGTCGCCACAAATCCGGCAAGGTCTCCACATTCCCGGCAAGGTCGCCACAAATCCGGCAAGGTCGCCAAAAATCCGGCAAGGTCGCTATATTTCCGACAAGGTCGCCATAAAGCCGCGAGTTTGCGTCAAATCCGGCAAGGTCGCTATATTTCCGGCAATGTCGCCATAAATCCCGCAAGGTGGCGTCAAATCCGGCAAGGTCGCCACATTTCCGACAAGGTCGCCATAGATCCGGCAAGGTCGCCACAAATCCGTCAAGGTCGCACATTTCGGCAATGTCGCCATACATCCGGCATCGTCGCCACAAATCCGGCAAGGTCGCCACATTTCCGGCAAGGTCGCCATGAATCCGGCAAGGTCGCCACAAGTCCGGCAAGGTCGCCACATTTCCGGCAAGGTCGCCATAAATCCGGCAAGGCCTCCACAAATCCCACAAGGTCGCCATAAATCCGGCAAGGTCGCCACAAATCCGACAAGGTCGCACATTTGCGGCAAGGTCGCCACGAATCCGGCAAGGTCACCACAAATACGGCAAGGTCGCCACATTTCCGGCAAGGTCGCCATAAATCCGGCAAGTTCGTCACAAATCCGACAAGGTCGCCATAAATCCGGCAAGATCCGCCACATTTACGGCAAGGTCGCCATAAATCCGGCAAGGTCGCCACAAATCCGGCAAGGTCGCCATATTTCCGGCAAGGTCGCCATAAATGCGGCAAGGCCGCCACAAAGCCGGCAAGGACGCCACATTTCCGGCAAGGTCGCAATAAATCTGGGAAGGTCGCCACAAACCCGACGAGGTCGCCATATTTCCGGCAAGGTCGCCATAAATCCCGCAAGGACGCCACAAATCCGGCAAGGTCGCCATAACTCCGGCAAGGTCGCCATAAATCCGGCAAGGTCGCCACAAATCCGACAAGGTCGCCATATTTCCGGCAAGGTCGCCACTAATCCGGCAAAGTCGCCATATTTCCCGCAAGATCGACATAATTCCAGCAAGGCGCCACAAACCGCGCAAGGCCGCCATATTATCGGCATGGTCGCCATAATTCCGGCACGGTGGCCACAAATCAAGGTAGGTCGCCATATTACCGGCAATATCACTAAAATCCGGCATGGTGGCCTCAAATCCGGCAAGGTCGCCACATACCGGGCAAGGTCCCCATAAATCCGGCAAGGTCGCCACAAATCCGGCAATGTCGCCACAAATGCGGCAAGGTCCACATATTTCCGGCAAGGTCGCAATAAATCCGGCAAGGTCGCCACAAATGCGGCAATGTCGACATATTTCCGGCAAGATCGCCATAAATCCGGCAAGGTTGGTACAAATGCGGCAAGGTCGGCATATTTCCGGCAAGGTCGCAATAAATCCGGCAAGGTCGCATAAATCCCACAAGGTCGCCATAAAGCCGGCAAGGTCGCCACAAATGCGGCAATGTCGCCACAAATGCGACAAGGTCGCCATATTTCCGGCAAGGTCGCCATAAATCCGGCAAGGTCGCCACAAATGCGGCAAGGTCCACATATTTCCGGCAAGGTCGCAATAAATCCGGCAAGGTCGCCACAAATGCGGCAAGGTCGACATATTTCCGGCAAGATCGCCATAAATCCGGCAAGGTCGGTACAAATGCGGCAAGGTCGGCATATTTCCGGCAAGGTCGCCATAAATCCGGCAAGGTCGCATAAATCCGGCAAGGTCGCCACAAATCCGTCAAGGTCGCCACATTTGCGGCAATGTCGCCTTAAATCCGGCAAGGTCGCCACAATTACGGCAAGGTCGCCACAATTCCGGCAAGGTCGCCATAAATCCGGCTAGGGCGCCATATTTCCGTCGAGGTCGCTATAATCCGGCAAGGTGGCCTCAAATCCGGCAAGGTCGCTATATTTCCGACAAGGTCGCCATAAATCCGGCAAGTTTGCGTCAAATCCGGCAAGGTCGCCATATTTCCGGCAATGTCGCCATAAATCCCGCAAGGTGGCGTCAAATCCGGCAAGGTCGCCACATTTCGGCAATGTCGCCATACATCCGGCATCGTCGCCACAAATCCGGCAAGGTCGCCACATTTCCGGCAAGGGCTCCAGCAATCCGGCAAGGTCGCCACAAGTCCGGCAAGGTCGCCAAATTTCCGGCAAGGTCGCAATAAATCCGGCAAGGTCGCCACAAATCCCACAAGGTCGCCATAAATCCGGCAAGGTCGCCACAAATCCGACAATGTCGCCACAAATGCGGCAAGGTCGCCATATTTCCGGCAAGGTCGCCATAAATCCGGCAAGGTCGCCACAAATGCGGCAAGGTCCTCATATTTCCGGCAAGGTCGCAATAAATCCGGCAAGGTCGCCACAAATGCGGCAAGGTCGACATATTTCCGGCAAGATCGCCATAAATCCGTCAAGGTCGGTACAAATGCGGCAAGGTCGGCATATTTCCGGCAAGGTCGCCATAAATCCGGCAAGGTCGCAATAAATCCGGCAAGGTCGCCACAAATCCGTCAAGGTCGCCACATTTGCGGCAATCTCGCCTTAAATCCGGCAAGGTCGCCACAATTACGGCAAGGTCGCCACAATTCCGGCAAGGTCGCCATAAATCCGGCTAGTTCGCCATATTTCCGGCGAGGTCGCTATAATCCGGCAATGTGGCCTCTAATCCGGCAAGGTCGCCACATTCCCGTCAAGGTCGCCATAAATCCCGCAAGGTCGCCACAAATCAGGCAATGTCGCCACAAATGCGGCAAGGTCGCCATATTTACGGCAAGGTCGCCATAAACCCGGCACGGTCGCCACAAAGGCGGCAAGGTCCACATACTTCCGGCAAGGTCGCAATAAATCCGGGAAGGTCGCCACAAATGCGGCAAGGTCGACATATTTCCGGCAAGGTCGCAATAAATCCGGCAAGGTCGCCATAAATCCGTCAAGGTCGCCACATTTGCGGCAATGTCGCCTTAAATCCGGCATGGCCTCCACAATTACGGCAAGGTCGCCACAATTCCGGCAAGGTCGACATAAATCCGGCAAGGTCGCCGCAAATGCGGCAAGGTCGCCACATCCCCGGCAAGGTCGACATAAATGCGGCAAGGTCGCCACAAATCCGTCAAGGTCGCCACATTTCAGGCTAGGTCGCCATAAATCCGGCAAGGTCGCCACAAATCCGGCAAGGTCGCAAAATCTCCGGCTAGGTCGCCATTAGTCCGGGAAGGTCGCCATAAATCCGGCAAGGTCGCCACATTCCCGGCAAGGTCGCCATAAATCCGGCAAGGTCGCCACAAATCCGGCAAGGTCGCTATGTTTCCGACAAGGTCGCCATAAATCCGGCAAGTTTGCGTCAAATCCGGCAAGGTCGCCATATTTCCGGCAATATCGCCATAAATCCCGCAAGGTGGCGTCAAATCCGGCAAGGTCGCCACATTTCCGACAAGGTCGCCATAGATCCGGCAAGGTCGCCACAAATCCGGCAAGGTCGCAACATTTCGGCAATGTCGCCATACATCCGGCATCGTCGCCACAAATCCGGCAAGGTCGCCACATTTCCGGCAAGGTCGCCACAAATCCCACAAGGTCGCCATAAATCCGGCAAGGTCGCCACAAATCAGACAAGGTCGCCACATTTGCGGTAAGGTCGCCACGAATCCGGCAAGGTCACCACAAATACGGGAAGGTCGCCACATGTTCGGCAAGGTCGCCATAAATCCGGCCAGTTTGTCACAAATCCGACAAGGTCGCCATAAATCCGGCAAGGTCGCCACATTTACGGCAAGGTCGCCATAAATCCGGGAAGGTCGCCACAAATCCGGCAAGGTCGCCACATTTCCGGCAAAGTCGCCATAAATCCGGCAAGGCCGCCACAAATCCGGCAAGGACGCCACATTTCCGGCAAGGTCGCAATAAATCTCGCAAGGTCGCCACAAATCCGACGAGGTCGCCATATTTCCGGCAAGGTCGCCATAAATCCCGGAAGGACGCCACAAATCCGGCATGATCGCCATATTTCCAGGAAGGTCGCCATAAATCCGGCAAGGTCGCCACAAATCCGGCAAGGTCGCCATATTTCCGGCAAGGCCGTCATATTATCGGCATGGTCGCCATATTTCCGGCAAAATCGCTATAATTCCAACAAGGTCGCCACAAACACGGCAAGGCCGCCATATTTCCGGCATGGTCGCCATAATTCTGGCAAGGTGGCCACAAATCAGGAAAGGTCGCCATATTTCCGGCAATGTCGCCATAAATCCGGCAAGGTGGCCTCAAATCCGGCTAGGTCGCCATATTTCCGGCGAGGTCGCTATAATCCGGCAAGGTGGCCTCAAATCCGGCAAGATCGCCTCTTTCCCGGCAACGTCGCCATAAATCCGGCAAGGTCGCCACAAATCCGGCAATGTCGCCACAAATGCGGCAAGGTCGCCATATTTCCGGCAAGGCCGCCATAAATCAGGGAAGCTCGCCACAAATGCGGCAAGGTCGACATATTTCCGGCAAGGTCGCAATAAATCCGGCAAGGTAGCCACAAGTGCGGCAAGGTCGACATATTTCCGGCAAGGTCCCCATAATCCGGCAAGGTCGGCACAAATGCGGCAAAGTCGGCATATTTCCAGCAAGGTCTCCATAAATCCGGCAAGGTCGCTACAAATGCGGCAAGGTCGCCATATTTCCGGCAAGGTCGCCATAAATCCGGCAAGGTCGCCACAAATGCGGCAAGGTCGCCATATTTCCGGCAAGGCCGTCATAAATCCGGCAAGGTCGCCATAAATACGGCAAGGTCGCCACAAATCAGGGAAGGTCGCCACAAATCCGGCAGTCGCCTATTTCCGGCAAGTTCGCCATGAATCCGGCAAGGCCGCCACAAATCCCGCAAGGTCGCCATAAATCCCGCAAGGTCGCCACAAATCCGGCAAGGTCGCCATATTTCCGACAACATCGCCATAATTCCGGCAAGGTCGCCATAAATCCGGCAAGGTGGCCTCAAATCCGGCTAGATCGCCATATTTCCGGCGAGGTCGACGTAAATCCGGCAAGGTGGCCTCAAATCCAGCAAGGTCGCCATATTTCCGGCAAGGTCGCCACAAATCCCACAAGGTCGCCATAAATCCGGAGAGGTCGCCATATTTCCGGCAAGGTCGCCATACATCCGGTAAGGTCGCCATAAACCCGGAGAGGTCGCAATATTCACGGCAAGGTCACCATAAATCCGGCAAGGTCGCCACAAATCCCACAAGGTCGCCATAAATCCGGCAAGGTCGCCACAAATCAGACAAGGTCGCCACATTTGCGGTAATGTCGCCACGAATCCGGCAAGGTCACCACAAATACGGCAAGGTCGCCACATTTTCGGCAAGGTCGCCATAAATCCGGTCAGTTTGTCACAAATCCGACAAGGTCGCCATAAATCCGGCAAGGTCGCCACATTTACGGCAAGGTCGCCATAAATCCGGGAAGGTCGCCACAAATCCGGCAAGGTCGCCACATTTCCGGCAAGGTCGCCATAAATCCGGCAAGGCCGCCACAAATCCGGCAAGGACGCCACATTTCCGGCAAGGTCGCAATAAATCTGGAAAGGTCGCCACAAATCCGACGAGGTCGCCATATTTCCGGCAAGGTCGCCATAAATCCCGCAAGGACGCCACAAATCCGGCAAGGTCGCCATATTTCCGGCAAGGTCGCCATAAATCCGGCAAGGTCGCCACAAATCCGGCAAGGTCGCCATATTTCCGGCAAGGCCGCCATATTACCGGCATGGTCGCCATATTTCCGGCAAAATCGCTATAATTCCAACAAGGTCGCCACAAACCCGGCAAGGCCGCCATATTTCCGGCATGGTCGCCATAATTCTGGCAAGGTGGCCACAAATCAGGAAAGGTCGCCATATTTCCGGCAATGTCGCCATAAATCCGGCAAGGTGGCCTCAAATCCGGCTAGGTCGCCATATTTCCGGCGAGGTCGCTATAATCCGGCAAGGTGGCCTCAAATCCGGCAAGATCGCCACTTTCCCGGCAAGGTCGCCATAAATCCGGCAAGGTCGCCACAAATCCGGCAATGTCGCCACAAATGCGGCAAGGTCGCCATATTTCCGGCAAGGCCGCCATAATTCAGGGAAGGTCGCCACAAATTCGGCAAGGTCCACATATTTCCCGCAAGGTCGCAATAAATCCGGCAAGGTAGCCACAAGTGCGGCAAGGTCGACATATTTCCGGCAAGGTCGCCATAATCCGGCAAGGTCGGCACAAATGCGGCAAAGTCGGCATATTTCCGGCAAGGTCTCCATAAATCCGGCAAGGTCGCCACTAATGCGGCAAGGTCGGCATATTTCCGGCAAGGTCGCCATAAATCCGGCAAGGTCGCCACAAATGCGGCAAGGTCGGCATATTTTCGGCAAGGTCGTCATAAATCCGGCAAGGTCGCCATAAGTCGGGCAAGGTCGCCACAAATCAGGGAAGGTCGCCACAAATCCGGCAGTCGCCTATTTCCGGCAAGTTCGCCACAAATCCGACAAGGTCGCCATATTTCCGGCAAGGCCGCCATATTACCGGCATGGTCGCCATATTTCCGGCAAAATCGCTATAATTCCAACAAGGTCGCCACAAACCCGGCAAGGCCGCCATATTTCCGGCATGGTCGCCATAATTCTGGCAAGGTGGCCACAAATCAGGAAAGGTCCCCATATTTCCGGCAATGTCGCCATAAATCCGGCAAGGTGGCCTCAAATCCGGCTAGGTCGCCATATTTCCGGCGAGGTCGCTATAATCCGGCAAGGTGGCCTCAAATCCGGCAAGATCGCCACTTTCCCGGCAAGGTCGCCATAAATCCGGCAAGGTCGCCACAAATCCGGCAATGTCGCCACAAATGCGGCAAGGTCGCCATATTTCCGGCAAGGCCGCCATAAATCAGGGAAGGTCGCCACAAATTCGGCAAGGTCCACATATTTCCCGCAAGGTCGCAATAAATCCGGCAAGGTAGCCACAAGTGCGGCAAGGTCGACATATTTCCGGCAAGGTCGCCATAATCCGGCAAGGTCGGCACAAATGCGGCAAAGTCGGCATATTTCCGGCAAGGTCTCCATAAATCCGGCAAGGTCGCCACAAATGCAGCAAGGTCGCCATATTTCCGGCAAGGTCGCCATAAATCCGGCAAGGTCGCCACAAATGCGGCAAGGTCGGCATATTTTCGGCAAGGTCGTCATAAATCCGGCAAGGTCGCCATAAATCCGGCAAGGTCGCCACAAATCAGGGAAGGTCGCCACAAATCCGGCAGTCGCCTATTTCCGGCAAGTTCGCCACAAATCCGGCAAGGTCGCCATATTTCCGGCAAGGCCGCCATATTACCGGCATGGTCGCCATATTTCCGGCAAAATCGCTATAATTCCAACAAGGTCGCCACAAACCCGGCAAGGCCGCCATATTTCCGGCATGGTCGCCATAATTCTGGCAAGGTGGCCACAAATCAGGAAAGGTCGCCATATTTCCGGCAATGTCGCCATAAATCCGGCAAGGTGGCCTCAAATCCGGCTAGGTCGCCATATTTCCGGCGAGGTCGCTATAATCCGGCAAGGTGGCCTCAAATCCGGCAAGATCGCCACTTTCCCGGCAAGGTCGCCATAAATCCGGCAAGGTCGCCACAAATCCGGCAATGTCGCCACAAATGCGGCAAGGTAGCCATATTTCCGGCAAGGCCGCCATAAATCAGGGAAGGTCGCCACAAATTCGGCAAGGTCCACATATTTCCCGCAAGGTCGCAATAAATCCGGCAAGGTAGCCACAAGTGCGGCAAGGTCGACATATTTCCGGCAAGGTCGCCATAATCCGGCAAGGTCGGCACAAATGCGGCAAAGTCGGCATATTTCCGGCAAGGTCTCCATAAATCCGGCAAGGTCGCCACAAATGCGGCAAGGTCGCCATATTTCCGGCAAGGTCGCCATCAATCCGGCAAGGTCGCCACAAATGCGGCAAGGTCGGCATATTTTCGGCAAGGTCGTCATAAATCCGGCAAGGTCGCCATAAATCCGGTAAGGTCGCCACAAATCAGGGAAGGTCGCCACAAATCCGGCAGTCGCCTATTTCCGGCAAGTTCGCCACAAATCCGGCAAGGTCGCCATATTTCCGGCAAGGCCGCCATATTACCGGCAAGGCCGCCATATTACCGGCATGGTCGCCATATTTCCGGCAAAATCGCTATAATTCCAACAAGGTCGCCACAAACCCGGCAAGGCCGACATATTTCCGGCATGGTCGCCATAATTCTGGCAAGGTGGCCACAAATCAGGAAAGGTCGCCATATTTCCGGCAATGTCGCCATAAATCCGGCAAGGTGGCCTCAAATCCGGCTAGGTCGCCATATTTCCGGCGAGGTCGCTATAATCCGGCAAGGTGGCCTCAAATCCGGCAAGATCGCCACTTTCCCGGCAAGGTCGCCATAAATCCGGCAAGGTCGCCACAAATCCGGCAATGTCGCCACAAATGCGGCAAGGTCGCCATATTTCCGGCAAGGCCGCCATAAATCAGGGAAGGTCGCCACAAATTCGGCAAGGTCCACATATTTCCCGCAAGGTCGCAATTAATCCGGCACGGTAGCCACAAGTGCGGCAAGGTCGACATATTTCCGGCAAGGTCGCCATAATCCGGCAAGGTCGGCACAAATGCGGCAAAGTCGGCATATTTCCGGCAATGTCTCCATAAATCCGGCAAGGTCGCCACAAATGCGGCAAGGTCGCCATATTTCCGGCAAGGTCGCCATAAATCCGGCAAGGTCGCCACAATTGCGGCAAGGTCGGCATATTTTCGGCAAGGTCGTCATAAATCCGGCAAGGTCGCCATAAATCCGGCAAGGTCGCCACAAATCAGGGGAGGTCGCCACAAATCCGGCAGTCGCCTATTTCCGGCAAGTTCGCCATGAATCCGGCAAGGCCGCCACAAATCCCGCAAGGTCGCCATAATTCCCGCAAGGTCGCCACAAACCCGGCAAGGTCGCCATATTTCCGTCAAGGTCGCCACAAATCCGGCAAGGGCGCCATATTTCCGACAACATCGCCATAATTCCGGCAAGGTCGCCACAAATCCGGTAAGCTCGCCCTATTCCCGGCATGGTCGCCAGAATTCCGGCAACGTGGCAACAAATCAGGGAAGGTCGCCATATTTCCGGCAATGTCGCCATAAATCCGGCAAGGTTGCCTCAAATCCGGCTAGATCGCCATATTTCCGGCGAGGTCGACGTAAATCCGGCAAGGTGGCCTCAAATCCGGCAAGGTCGCCATATTTCCGGCAAGGTCGCCACAAATCCCACAAGGTCGCCATATATCCGGAGAGGTCGCCATATTTCCGGCAAGGTCGCCATACATCCGGTAAGGTCGCCATAAACCCGGAGAGGTCACAATATTCACGGCAAGGTCACCATAAATCCGGCAAGGTCGCCATAAATCCGGCAAGCGCCATATTTCCGGCAAGGTCGCCATAAATCCGGCGAGGTCGCCATAAATCCGGCAAGGTCGCCATATTTCCGGTAAGGTCGCCATAAACCCGGAGAGGTCACAATATTCACGGCAAGGTCACCATAAATCCGGCAAGGTCGCCATAAATCCGGCAAGCGCCATATTTCCGGCAAGGTCGCCATAAATCCGGCGAGGTCGCCATAAATCCGGCAAGGTCGCCATATTTCCGGCGAGGTCGCTATATTTCCGGCAAGGTCGCCATAAATCAGGCAAGATCGGCATAAATCCGCAACGTCGCCATAAATCCGGCAAGCGCCGTATTTCCGGCACGGTCACCATAAAACCGGCTGGGACGCCATAAATCAGGCAAGGTCGCCATATTTTCGGCAAGGTTGCCTCAAATTCGGCAAGGTCGCCTTATTTCCGGCACGGTCGCCATAAATACGGCTAGGTCGCCACAAATCGGGCAAGGTCGCCATATTTCCAGCAAGGTCGCCATAAATCCGGCAATGTTCGCCACAAATCCGGGAAGTTCGCCACATTTAAATCAAGGTAGCCATAAATTCGGCAAGGTCGCGTCAAATCCGGCAAGGTCTCCACAAATCCCGCAAGATCGCCATAAATTAGGCAAGGTCGCCACAAATCCGGCAAGGTCGCCACATTTGCGGCAGTCGCCATAAATCCGGTAAGGTCGCCACAAATACGGAAAGGTCGCCACAATCCCGGCAAGGTCGCCAGAAATCTGACAAGGTCGCTACAAATCCGGGATGGTCGCCACATTTCAATCGAGGTAGCCATAAATTCGGCACGGTCGCGTCAAATCCGGCAAGGTCGCCACATTTCCGGCAAGGTCGCCATAAATCCGGCAAGGTCGCCACAAATCCCACAAGGTCGCCATAAATCAGGCAAGGTCGCCACAAATCCGGCAAGGTCGCCACATTTGCGGCAAGGTCGCCATAAATCCGTTAAGGTCGCGACAAATACGGAAAGGTCGCCACAAATCCGTCAAGTTCGCCACATTTCAGGCAAGGTCGCCGCATTTCCGACAACGTCGCAATAAATCCGGTAAGGTCGTCACAAATCCGACAAGGTCGCCATTAATCCGGCAAGGTCGCCACATTTCCGGCAAGGGCGCCATAAATCCGGCAAGGTCGCCACAAATCCGGCAAGGTCGCCACATTTCCGGCAAGGTCGCCATATTTCCGGCAAGGTCCCCACAAATCCGACAAGGTCGCCATATTTCCGGCAAGGTCGCCATAAATCCGGCAAGGTCGCCACAAATCCGGCAAGGTGGCGACAAATCCGGCAAGGTCGCCACATTTCAATCAAGTTAGCCATAATTTAGGCAAGGTCGCCACAAATCCAGCAAGGTCGCAACATTCCGGCAAGGTCGCCATAAATCCGGCATCGTCGCCATAAATCCGGCAAGGTCACCACATTTCCGGCAAGGTCGCCATGAATCCGGCAAGGTCGCCACAAGTCCGGCTAGGTCGCCACATTGCCGGCAGGGTCGCCATGAATCCGGCAAGTTCGCCATAAATCAGGCAAAGTCGGCACAAATGCGGCAAGGTCGCCACATTTGCGGAAAGGTCGCCATATATCCGTTAAGGTCGCCGCAAATACGGAAAGGTCGCCACAATTCCGACCAGGTAGCCAGAAATCTGACAAGGTCGCCACAAATCCTGGATGGTCGGCACATCCCCGGCAAGGTCGCCATAAATCCGGCGAGGTCGCCATAAATCCGGCAAGGTCGCCATATTTCCGGCGAGGTCGCTATAAATCAGGCAAGATCGGCATAAATCCGCAACGTCGCCATAAATCCGGCAAGCTCCGTATTTCCGGCACGGTCACCATAAAACCGGCTGGGACGCCATAAATCAGGCAAGGTCGCCATATTTTCGGCAAGGTTGCCTCAAATTCGGCAAGGTCGCCTTATTTCCGGCACGGTCGCCATAAATACGGCTAGGTCGCCACAAATCGGGCAAGGTCGCCATATTTCCAGCAAGGTCGCCATAAATCCGGCAATGTTCGCCACAAATCCGGGAAGTTCGCCACATTTAAATCAAGGTAGCCATAAATTCGGCAAGGTCGCGTCAAATCCGGCAAGGTCTCCACAAATCCCGCAAGATCGCCATAAATTAGGCAAGGTCGCCACAAATCCGGCAAGGTCGCCACATTTGCGGCAGTCGCCATAAATCCGGTAAGGTCGCCACAAATACGGAAAGGTCGCCACAATTCCGGCAAGGTCGCCAGAAATCTGACAAGGTCGCTACAAATCCGGGATGGTCGCCACATTTCAATCGAGGTAGCCATAAATTCGGCACGGTCGCGTCAAATCCGGCAAGGTCGCCACATTTCCGGCAAGGTCGCCATAAATCCGGCAAGGTCGCCACAAATCCCACAAGGTCGCCATAAATCAGGCAAGGTCGCCACAAATCCGGCAAGGTCGCCACATTTGCGGCAAGGTCGCCATAAATCCGTTAAGGTCGCGACAAATACGGAAAGGTCGCCACAAATCCGTCAAGTTCGCCACATTTCAGGCAAGGTCGCCGCATTTCCGACAACGTCGCAATAAATCCGGTAAGGTCGTCACAAATCCGACAAGGTCGCCATTAATCCGGCAAGGTCGCCACATTTCCGGCAAGGGCGCCATAAATCCGGCAAGGTCGCCACAAATCCGGCAAGGTCGCCACATTTCCGGCAAGGTCGCCATATTTCCGGCAAGGTCGCCACAAATCCGACAAGGTCGCCATATTTCCGGCAAGGTCGCCATAAATCCGGCAAGGTCGCCACAAATCCGGCAAGGTGGCGACAAATCCGGCAAGGTCGCCACATTTCAATCAAGTTAGCCATAATTTAGGCAAGGTCGCCACAAATCCAGCAAGGTCGCAACATTCCGGCAAGGTCGCCATAAATCCGGCATCGTCGCCATAAATCCGGCAAGGTCACCACATTTCCGGCAAGGTCGCCATGAATCCGGCAAGGTCGCCACAAGTCCGGCTAGGTCGCCACATTGCCGGCAGGGTCGCCATGAATCCGGCAAGTTCGCCATAAATCAGGCAAAGTCGGCACAAATGCGGCAAGGTCGCCACATTTGCGGAAAGGTCGCCATAAATCCGTTAAGGTCGCCGCAAATACGGAAAGGTCGCCACAATTCCGACCAGGTAGCCAGAAATCTGACAAGGTCGCCACAAATCCTGGATGGTCGGCACATCCCCGGCAAGGTCGCCATAAATCCGGCAAGGTCGCCAGAAATCCGTCAAGGTCGCCACATTTCAGGCAAGGTCGCCAGATTTCCGGCAAGGTCGCCATAAATCCGGCAAGGCCGCCACAAATCCGACAAGGTCGCCATAAATCCGGCAAGGTCACCACATTTCCGGCAAGGTCGCCATAAATCCGCCAAGGTCGCCACAAATGCAGCAAGGTCGCCATATTCCCGACAAGGTCCCCATAAATCCGGCAAAGTCGCCATAAATCCGGCAAGATCGGCATAAATCCGCAAAGTCGCCTTAAATCCGGCAAGGTCGCCGTATTTCCGGCACGCTCACCATAAAACCGGCTGGGACGCCATAAATCAGGCAAGGTCGCCATATTTTCGGCAAGGTTGCCTCATATTCGTCAAGGTCGCCTTATTTCCGGCACGGTCGCCATAAATACGGCTAGGTCGCCACATTTCCGGGAAGGTCGCCATAAATCCGGCAAGGTCGCCACAAATCCCGCAAGGTCGCCATAAATCAGGCAAGGTCGCCACAAATCCGGCAAGGTCGCCACATTTGCGGCAAGGTCGCCATAAATCCGTTAAGGTCGCCACAAATACGGAAAGGTCGCCAAAATTCCGGCCAGGTCGCCAGAAATCTGACAAGGTCGCCACAAATCCTGGATGGTCGCCACATCCCCGGCAAGGTCGCCATAAATCCGGCAAGGTCGCCAGAAATCCGTCAAGGTCGCCACATTTCAGGCAAGGTCGCCAGATTTCCGGCAAGGTCGCCATAAATCCGGCAAGGCCGCCACAAATCCGAGAAGGTCGCCATAAATCCGGCAAGGTCACCACATTTCCGGCAAGGTCGCCATAAATCCGGCAAGGTCGCAACAAATCGGCCATGGTCGCCAAAAATCCGACAAGGTCGCCATATTTCCGGCAAGGTCGCCATGAATACGGCAAAGTCGCAACAAATCCGGCAAGGTAGTCATATTTCCGGCAAGGTCGCCATAAATCCGTCAAGGTCGCAAAAAATCCGGCAAGCTCGCCATATTTCCGGCAAGGTCGCCACATATCCGGCAATGTCGCCATATTTCTGGCAAGGTCGCCATAAATCCGGCAATGTCGACACAAATCCGGCAAGGTGGCGACAAATCCGGCAAGGTCGCCACATTTCAATCAAGGTAGCCATAAATACGGCAAGGTCGCCACAAATCCGGCAAGGTCACCACATTTGCGGCAAGCTCGTCATAAATCCTGCAAGG
This sequence comes from Malacoraja senta, assembly GCA_038087875.1. Classification (NCBI taxonomy): domain Eukaryota; kingdom Metazoa; phylum Chordata; class Chondrichthyes; order Rajiformes; family Rajidae; genus Malacoraja; species Malacoraja senta. The sequence goes on from JAXLNO010004313.1 coordinate 27,403, forward strand.
TCGCCACAAACACGGCAAGGTCGCCACATCCCCGGCAAGGTCGCCACAAATCCGGCAAGGTCGCCACAAATCCGTCAAGTTCGCCACATTTCAGGCAACGTCGCCGCATTTCCGACAACGTCGCCATAAATCCGGCAAGGTCGTCACAAATCCGACAAGGTCGCCATTAATCCGGCAAGGTCGCCACATTTCCGGCAAGGACGCCATAAATCCGGAAAGGTCGCCACAAATCCGGCAAGGTCGCCACATTTCCGGCAAGGTCGCCATATTTCCGGCAAGGTCGCCACAAATCCGACAAGGTCGCCATATTTCCGGCCAGGTCGCCACAAATCCGGCAAGGTGGCGACAAATCCGGCAAGGTCGCCACATTTCAATCAAGGTAGCCATAAATTCGGCAAGGTCGCCACAAATCCAGCAAGGACGCAACATTCTGGCAAGGTCGCCATAAATCCGGCATCGTCGCCATAAATCCGGCAAGGTCACCACATTTCCGGCAAGGTCGCCGTGAATCCGGCAACGTCGCCATAAATCAGGCAAAGTCGGCACAAATGCGGCAAGGTCGGCATATTTCCGGCAAGGTCGCCATAAATCCGGCAAGGTCGCCACAAATGCGGCAAGGTCCACATATTTCCGGCAAGGTCGCAATAAATCCGGCAAGTTCGCCACAAATGCGGCAAGATCGACATATTTCCGGCAAGATCGCCATAAATCCGGCAAGGTCGGACAAATGCGGCAAGGTCGGCATATTTCCGGCAAGGTCGCCATAAATCCGGCAAGGTCGCAATAAATCCGGCAAGGTCGCCACAAATCCGTCAAGGTCGCCACATTTGCGGCAATGTCGCCTTAAATCCGGCAAGGTCGTCACAATTACGGCAACGTAGCCACAATTACGGCAAGGTCGACATAAACCCGTCAAGGTCGCCGCAAATGCGGCAAGGTCGCCACATTTCAGGCTAGGTCGCCATTAATCCGGGAAGGTCGTAATAAATCCGTCAAGGTCGCCACATTCCCGGCAAGGTCGCCATAAATCCGGCAAGGTCGCCACAAATCCGGCAAGGTCGCCACATTTCCGGCAAGGTCGCCATAAATCCGGCAAGGCCGCCACAAATCCGGCAAGGTCGCAATAAATCTGGCAAGGTCGCCACAAATCCGACGAGGACGCCATATTTCCGGCAATGTCGCCATAAATCCGGCAAGGTGGCCTCAAATCCGGCTAGGTCGCCATATTTCCGGCGAGGTCGCTATAATCCGGCAAGGTGGCCACAAATCCGGCAAGATCGCCACTTTCCCGGCAAGGTCGCCATAAATCCGGCAAGGTCGCCACAAATCCGGCAATGTCGCCACAAATGCGGCAAGGTCGCCATATTTCCGGCAAGGTCGCCATAAATCCGGCAAGGTCGCCACAAATCCGGCAATGTCGCCACAAATGCGGCAAGGTCGCCATATTTCCGGCAAGGTCGCCATAAATCAGGCAAGGTCGCCACAAATGCGGCAAGGTCGCCATATTTCCGGCAAGGTCGCCATAAATCCGGCAAGGTCGCCATAAATCCGGCAAGGTCGCCACAAATCAGGGAAGGTCGCCACAAATCCGGCAGTCGCCTATTTCCGGCAAGTTCGCCATGAATCCGGCAAGGCCGCCACAAATCCCGCAAGGTCGCCATAAATCCAGCAAGGGCGCCACAAATCCGGCAAGGTCGCCATATTTCCGTCAAGGTCGCCACAAATCCGGCAAGGTCGCCATATTTCCGACAACATCGCCATAATTCCGGCAAGGTCGCCACAAATCCGGCAAGGTCGCCATATTCCCGGCATGGTCGCCAGAATTCCGGCAACGTCGCAACAAATCAGGGAAGGTCGCCATATTTCCGGCAATGTCGCCATAAATCCGGCAAGGTGGCCTCAAATCCGGCTAGATCGCCATATTTCCGGCCAGGTGTACGTAAATCCGGCAAGGTGGCCTCAAATCCGGCAAGGTCGCCATAAATCCGGCAAGGTCGCCGCAAACCGGGAAGGTCGCTTTAAATAAGGCGAGGTCGCCATATTTCCGGCAAGATCGCCACAAATCCCACAAGGTCGCCATAAATCCGGAGAGGGCGCCATATTTCTGGCAAGGTCGCCATACATCCGGTAAGGTCGCCATAAACCCGGAGAGGTCGCAATATTCACGGCAAGGTCGCCATAAATCCGGCAAGGTCGCTATAAATCCGGCAAGGTCGCCATAAATCCGGCAAGGTCGCCACAAATCACGGAAGGTCGCCACAAATCCGGCAGTCGCCTATTTCCGGCAAGTTCGCCATGAATCCGGCAAGGCTGCCACAAATCCCGCAAGGTCGCCATAAATCCCGCAAGGTCGCCATAAATCCCGCAAGGTCGCCACAAACCCGGCAAGTTTGCCATATTTCCGTCAAGGTCGCCATAAATCCAGCAAGGGCGCCACAAATCCGGCAAGGTCGCCATATTTCCGTCAAGGTCGCCACAAATCCGGCAAGGTCGCCATATTTCCGACAACATCGCCATAATTCCGGCAAGGTCGCCACAAATCCGGCAAGGTCGCCATATTCCCGGCATGTTCGCCAGAATTCCGGCAACGTCGCAACAAATCAGGCAAGGTCGCCATATTTCCGGCAATGTTGCCGTGAATCCGGCAAGGTCGCCACAAGTCCGGCTAGGTCGCCACATTGCCGGCAAGGTCGCCATTAATCCGGCAACGTCGCCATAAATCAGGCAAAGTCGGCACAAATGCGGCAAGGTCGGCATATTTCCGGCAAGGTCGCCATAAATCCGGCAAGGTCGGACAAATGCGGCAAGGTCGGCATATTTCCGGCAAGGTCGCCATAAATCCGGCAAGGTCGCAATAAATCCGGCAAGGTCGCCACAAATCCGTCAAGGTCGCCACATTTGCGGCAATGTCGCCTTAAATCCGGCAAGGTCGTCACAATTACGGCAACGTAGCCACAATTACGGCAAGGTCGACATAAATCCGTCAAGGTCGCCGCAAATGCGGCAAGGTCGCCACATTTCAGGCTAGGTCGCCATTAATCCGGGAAGGTCGTAATAAATCCGTCAAGGTCGCCACATTCCCGGCAAGGTCGCCATAAATCCGGCAAGGTCGCCACAAATCTGGCAAGGTCGCCACATTTCCGGCAAGGTCGCCATAAATCCGGCAAGGCCGCCACAAATCCGGCAAGGTCGCAATAAATCTGGCAAGGTCGCCACAAATCCGACGAGGACGCCATATTTCCGGCAATGTCGCCATAAATCCGGCAAGGTGGCCTCAAATCCGGCTAGGTCGCCATATTTCCGGCGAGGTCGCTATAATCCGGCAAGGTGGCCACAAATCCGGCAAGATCGCCACTTTCCCGGCAAGGTCGCCATAATTCCGGCAAGGTCGCCACAAATCCGGCAATGTCGCCACAAATGCGGCAAGGTCGCCATATTTCCGGCAAGGTCGCCATAAATCAGGCAAGGTCGCAACAAATGCGGCAAGGTGCACATATTTCCGGCAAGGTCGCAATAAATCCGGCAAGGAAGCCACAAATGCGGCAAGATCGACATATTTCCGGCAAGGTCGCCATAATCCGGCATGGTCGGCACAAATGCGTCAAAGTCGGCATATTTCCGGCAAGGTCTCCATAAATCCGGCAAGGTCGCCACAAATACGGCAAGGTCGCCATATTTCCGGCAAGGTCGCCATAAATCCGGCAAGGTCGCCACAAATGCGGCAAGGTCGCCATATTTCCGGCAAGGTCGCCATAAATCCGGCAAGGTCGCCATAAATCCGGCAAGGTCGCCACAAATCAGGGAAGGTCGCCACAAATCCGGCAGTCGCCTATTTCCGGCAAGTTCGCCATGAATCCGGCAAGGCCGCCACAAATCCCGCAAGGTCGCCATAAATCCCGCAAGGTCGCCACAAATCCCGCAAGGTCGCCACAAACCCGGCAAGGTCGCCATATTTCCGTCAAGGTCGCCATAAATCCAGCAAGTGCGCCACAAATCCGGCAAGGTCGCCATATTTCCGTCAAGGTCGCCACAAATCCGGCAAGGTCGCCATATTTCCGACAACATCGCCATAATTCCGGCAAGGTCGCCACAAATCCGGCAAGGTCGCCATATTCCCGGCATGGTCGCCAGAATTCCGGCAACGTCGCAACAAATCAGGGAAGGTCGCCATATTTCCGGCAATATCGCCATAAATCCGGCAAGGTGGCCTCAAATCCGGCTAGATCGCCATATTTCCGGCGAGGTGTACGTAAATCCGGCAAGGTGGCCTCAAATCCGGCAAGGTCGCCATAAATCCGGCAAGGTCGCCGCAAACCGGGAAGGTCGCTTTAAATAAGGCGAGGTCGCCATATTTCCGGCAAGATCGCCACAAATCCCACAAGGTCGCCATAAATCCGGAGAGGGCGCCATATTTCTGGCAAGGTCGCCATACATCCGGTAAGGTCGCCATAAACCCGGAGAGGTCGCAATATTCACGGCAAGGTCGCCATAAATCCGGCAAGGTCGCTATAAATCCGGCAAGGTCGCCATAAATCCGGCAAGGTCGCCACAAATCACGGAAGGTCGCCACAAATCCGGCAGTCGCCTATTTCCGGCAAGTTCGCCATGAATCCGGCAAGGCCGCCACATATCCCGCAAGGTCGCCATAAATCCCGCAAGGTCGCCATAAATCCCGCAAGGTCGCCACAAACCCGGCAAGTTTGCCATATTTCCGTCAAGGTCGCCATAAATCCAGCAAGGGCGCCACAAATCCGGCAAGGTCGCCATATTTCCGTCAAGGTCGCCACAAATCCGGCAAGGTCGCCATATTTCCGACAACATCGCCATAATTCCGGCAAGGTCGCCACAAATCCGGCAAGGTCGCCATATTCCCGGCATGTTCGCCAGAATTCCGGCAACGTCGCAACAAATCAGGGAAGGTCGCCATATTTCCGGCAATGTCGCCATAAATCCGGCAAGGTGGCCTCAAATCCGGCTAGATCGCCATATTTCCGGCGAGGTGGACGTAAATCCGGCAAGGTGGCCTCAAATCCGGCAAGGTCGCCATAAATCCGGCAAGGTCGCCGCAAACCGGGAAGGTCGCTTTAAATAAGGCGAGGTCGCCATATTTCCGGCAAGATCGCCTCAAATCCCACAAGGTCGCCATAAATCCGGAGAGGTTGCCATATTTCTGGCAAGGTCGCCATACATCCGGTAAGGTCGCCATAAACCCGGAGAGGTCGCCATAATTCCGGCGAGGTCGCTATATTTCCGTCAAGGTCACCATAAATCCGGTAAAATCGGCATAAATCCGCAACGTCGCCATAAATCAGGCAAGGTCGCCGTATTTCCGGCACGGTCACCATAAAACCGGCTGGGACACCATAAATCAGGCAAGGTCGCCATATTTTCGGCAAGGTTGCCTCAAATTCGGCAAGGTCGCCTTATTTCCGGCACGGTCGCCATAAATACGGCTAGGTCGCCAAAAATCGGGCAAGGTCGCCATATTTCCAGCAAGGTCGCCATAAATCCGGCAATGGTCGCCACAAATCCGGGAAGTTCGCCACATTTAAATCAAGGTAGCCATAAATTCGGCAAGGTTGCGTCAAATCCGGCATGGTCGCTACATTTCCGGCAAGGTCGCCATTAATCCGGCAAGGTCGCCACAAACCCGTCAAGGTCGCCACATTTCAGGAAAGGTCGCCAGATTTCCGGCAAGGTCGCCATAAATCCGGCAAGGTCGCCATAATTCCGGCGAGGTCGCCATATTTTCGGCAAGGTTGCCTCAAATCCGGCAATGTCGCCATATTTCCGGCACGGTCGCCATAAATACGGCTAGGTCGCTACAGATCCGGCAAGGTCGCCATATTTCCAGCAAGGTCGCCATGAATCCGGCAAGGTCGCCATAAATCCGGCACGGTCGCCACAAATCCGGCAAGGTCGCCACATTTCCGGCAAGGTCGCAACAAATCGGCCAAGGTCGCCACAAATCCGACAAGGTCGCCATATTTCCGGCAAGGTCGCCATAAATCCGTCAAGGTCGCAAAAAAATCCTGCAAGGTCGCCATATTTACGGCAAGGTCGCCACATATCCGGCAATGTCGCCATATTTCCGGCAAGGTCGCCATAAATCCGGCAAGGTCGCCACAAATCCGGCAAGGTGGCGACAAATCCGGCAAGGTCGCCACATTTCAATCAAGGTAGCCATAAATTCGGCAATGTCGCCACAAATCCGGCAAGGTCACCACATTTGCGGCAAGGTCGCCATAAATCCTGCAAGGTCGCCACAAAAACGGCAAGGTCGCCACATCCCCGGCAAGGTCGCCATAAATCCGGCAAGGTCGCCACAAATCCGTCAAGTTCGCCACATTTCAGGCAAGGTCGCCGCATTTCCGACAACGTCGCCATAAATCCGGCAAGGTCGCCATTAATCCAGCAAGGTCGCCACATTTCAATCAAGGTAGCCATAAATTCGGCAAGGTCGCCACAAATCCGGCAAGGTCGCCATATTTCCGGCAAGGTCGCCATAAATCCGGCAAAGTCGGACAAATGCGGCAAGGTCGGCATATTTCCGGCAAGGTCGCCATAAATCCGGCAAGGTCGCAATAAATCCGGCAAGGTCGCCACAAATCCGTCAAGGTCGCCACATTTGCGGCAATGTCGCCTTAAATCCGGCAAGGTCGCCACAATTACGGCAAGGTAGCCACAATTACGGCAAGGTCGACATAAATTCGGCAAGGTCGCCGCAAATGCGGCAAGGTCGCCACATTTCAGGCTAGGTCGCCATAAATCCGGCAAGGTCGCCACAAATCCGGCAAGGTCGCCACATTTCCGGCAATGTCGCCATTAATCCGGGAAGGTCGCCATAAATCCGTCAAGGTCGCCACATTTCCGGCAAGGTCGCCATAAATCCGGCAAGGTCGCCCGCCACAAATCCGGCAAGGTCGCCACATTTCCGGCAAGGTCGCCATAAATCCGGCAAGGCCGCCACAAATCCGGCAAGCACGGCACATTTCCGGCAAGGTCGCAATAAATCTGGCAAGGTCGCCACAAATCCGACGAGGTCGCCATATTTCCGGCAATGTCGCCATAAATCCGGCAAGGTGGCCTCAAATCCGGCTAGGTCGCCATATTTCCGGCGAGGTCGCTATAATCCGGCAAGGTGGCCTCAAATCCGGCAAGATCGCCACTTTCCGGCAAGGTCGCCATAAATCCGGCAAGGTCGCCACAAATCCGGCAATGTCGCCACAAATGCGGCAAGGTCGCCATATTTCCGGCAAGGTCGCCATAAATCAGGCAAGGTCGCCACAAATGCGGCAAGGTCCACATATTTCCGGCAAGGTCGCAATAAATCCGGCAAGGAAGCCACAAATGCGGCAAGGTCGACATATTTCCGGCAAGGTCGCCATAATCCGGCAAGGTCGGCACAAATGCGTCAAAGTCGGCATATTTCCGGCAAGGTCTCCATAAATCCGGCAAGGTCGCCACAAATGCGGCAAGGTCGCCATATTTCCGGCAAGGTCGCCATAAATCCGGCAAGGTCGCCACAAATGCGACAAGGTCGCCATATTTCCGGCAAGGTCGCCATAAATCCGGCAAGGTCGCCATAAATCCGGCAAGGTCGCCACAAATCAGGGAAGGACGCCACAAATCCGGCAGTCGCCTATTTCCGGCAAGTTCGCCATGAATCCGGCAAGGCCGCCACAAATCCCGCAAGGTCGCCATAAATCCCGCAAGGTCGCCACAAACCCGGCAAGGTCGCCATATTTCCGTCAAGGTCGCCATAAATCCAGCAAGGGCGCCACAAATCCGGCAAGGTCGCCATATTTCCGTCAAGGTCGCCACAAATCCGGCAAGGTCGCCATATTACCGACAACATCGCCATAATTCCGGCAAGGTCGCCACAAATCCGGCAAGGTCGCCATATTCCCGGCATGGTCGCCAGAATTCCGGCAACGTCGCAACAAATCAGGGAAGGTCGCCATATTTCCGGCAATGTCGCCATAAATCCGGCAAGGTGGCCTCAAATCCGGCTAGGTCGCCATATTTCCGGCGAGGTCGCTAGAATCCGGCAAGGTGGCCTCAAATCCGGCAAGATCGCCACTTTCCCGGCAAGGTCGCCATAAATCCGGCAAGGTCGCCACAAATCCGGCAATGTCGCCACAAATGCGGCAAGGTCGCCATATTTCCGGCAAGGTCGCCATAAATCAGGCAAGGTCGCCACAAATGCGGCAAGGTCCACATATTTCCGGCAAGGTCGCAATAAATCCGGCAAGGAAGCCACAAATGCGGCAAGGTCGACATATTTCCGGCAAGGTCGCCATAATCCGGCAAGTTCGGCACAAATGCGGCAAGGTCGCCATATTTCCGGCAAGGTCGCCATAAATCCGGCAAGCTCGCCACAAATGCGACAAGGTCGCCATATTTCCGGCAAGGTCGCCATAAATCCGGCAAGGTCGCCATAAATCGAGCAAGGTCGCCACAACTCAGGGAAGGACGCCACAAATCCGGCCGTCGCCTATTTCCGGCAAGTTCGCCATGAATCCGGCAAGGCCGCCACAAATCCCGCAAGGTCGCCATAAATCCCGCAAGGTCGCCACAAACCCGGCAAGGTCGCCATATTTCCGTCAAGGTCGCCATAAATCCAGCAAGGGCGCCACAAATCCGGCAAGGTCGCCATATTTCCGTCAAGGTCGCCACAAATCCGGCAAGGTCGCCATATTACCGACAACATCGCCATAATTCCGGCAAGGTCGCCACAAATCCGGCAAGGTAGCCATATTCCCGGCATGGTCGCCAGAATTCTGGCAACGTCGCAACAAATCAGGGAAGGTCGCCATATTTCCGGCAATGTCGCCATAAATCCGGCAAGGTGGCCTCAAATCCGGCTAGATCGCCATATTTCCGGCGAGGTCGACGTAAATCCGGCAAGGTGGCCTCAAATCCGGCAAGGTCGCCATAAATCCGGCAAGGTCGCCGCAAACCGGGAAGGTCGCTTTAAATAAGGCGAGGTCGCCATATTTCCGGCAAGGTCGCCACAAATCCCACAAGGTCGCCATAAATCTGGCGAGGTCGCCTATTTCCGGCAAGGTCGCC
>JAXLNO010004314.1:0-151684 GCA_038087875.1 Malacoraja senta
CCCCACCCCGTCTCCCTCTCCCCCCTCCCCCCCTCTTCTCTCCCAACCCCGTCGCCACCCTCCACCCTCCCCCACACCTCTCTACCCTTCTCCTCGCCTTACCCACCCCTCTCTCTTTCCCCTCTCCATCCCCTTCTCCTCACCCCTCTCCCTCTCATCCCCCTCCTCCTCCCACCCCCATTACTCTCTCCCACATCCCCCTTCCCTCTCTCACCCCGTCCCCTTCCCCCTACCCCGCTATCCCTCTTCAACCACTCCCCCTACACCTCTCCCCCTCCCTCTCTCCCACTTCCATCACTCCCCCTACACCTCTCCATCTCCCTCCCCATTCTTCCACTTAACTCCCAAACCCATCCCCATCTCCCTCCACAACCCCCTCCCCCACCCCTCTCCCCCCTCCCTTCTCTCTCACTCCCTACTCTTCCACTCTCCCTCCCCCACCTCTATCCCTCCCCCCTCCTTCTCTCCCTCTCTTCCCCCTACTCCTCTCCCCTTCCCCTCATCCCCTCTCCACCTCTATCATCCCCTCCCCCCCTCTCCCCCCTTCCTGCCCTCCCCGCTCTCCTACCACTCTCCTCCCCCTCCCTCTCCCCCACCCTGCTCTCTTCTCCCTCACCAATTTCTCCCCTTTCCTCCTCCCCCTCTCCTCTTCTCTCCCCACCCCGTCTCCCTCTCCCCTCTTCTCTCCCCATCCCGTCTTCCTCTCCACCCCTCCCCCCGCCTGTGTTTGGGGGGTGGTTAGTGTGAGTGTGATGCCGCAGCCCCCCCCCTCCCACAAACGCGCGTTGGGAAAACAGCCCGCCAACAGTCTCTCTGTCTTTAAGACAGAACTGCAGATGCTTGAAAATCAAAGGTACACAAAAAAAATGCTTCATAACCTCAGCGGGTGCAGCAGCATCTATGTATCAAAAGAAATAGACAACGTTTCGTGAAAATCCGTCTGAGGATGGGTTTCCGCCAAAAGCATTGCCTATTTCCTTCACTCCATAGATGCTGCTGCACCCGCAGTGTTTCTCGAGTTTTATTGTGTGTACCAGTCTATCTGTCTCTCCCCTCTCTCTCTCTCTCTGCCCTTCTCTCTTCACAGCCCGCGACTCAACTCATGCACGCCTGCTCCAACCCACCCCCTTCACCTCTCTCCCCATCCTCTTCTTCCTCTCTCCACCCCTCTCCTCTCTCACCCTCCTCTCTCCCCACCTTCCTCATCCCCCTTCCTCTCAACCGTCCTCCTCCCCCGGCTCACAATTTTTTTTTCTAACATTAAATTTTCTCTCTCTGCACCACCCCCCCTCGAGACGTACCTGAGAGTGAGGGCTATTCGTCAGTGGATAGGGTGGAGATGAATAAAATAAGAAAATTAAAATATTAATATAATATCAAGGGGTGTGATGAGTGTGTGTGTTTGTGGGTGCCAGATTCACACCCGCAACCCTGCTTTGGAGGTACAGACCCAACGGGTGGTTAGTGTGACGTCACAGCCCCCCGCCCCAAACGCACGTTTGGTGTCCAGACCCAACGGGTCTGCACTTGGTCTAGTTATTATATAAAACTCTCTGGCTGTCGTCCGTCTGTACGTCTGTACGTCTGTACGTCCAACGTTCTGCTTGACGTCCGCCTTTGATACCACCCCGCGCCCGCGCGGCGCGCGAAACGCCAATATTTTTTACCGTTTCTAAAGAGGTTACGTTTATCTTTACGAATAGACGATCCTGATTAAATTTGGTCGTGTTTACGTACGCTTTTAAAATAAAATACCTCTACCCCCCCCCAAAACCAAACATTTCAAAATGTTTAAAAAAACAGCTCAGCCGTAGAATGTTAGTAAAGATTCCGTTGTGTGATGTCACAATGCACAATGGTCACATATGTCCAATCGGAATGGATCCATTTACATATGCCTTTGCAGCGACCCAAGCCCCGGCCCCTCCCCCCCATCCCCCGCAGCATTGGCATTGTGACATCACAAAACGGAACCTTCATTTACATTCTATTGCTGAGAGCTGTTTGTTTAACATTTTGAAATTTCCCCATTCCCTATCACCCCCACACACGTGGCGACGCCCTGCGACACGTGTGACAAATCGAAATGAATCCGTTTACATATGCCTTGGCAGCAGCCCCAGCCCCAGCCCCAGCCCCTCCCCCCCAACCCCACAGCCTGTGATTATGTTTATCTTTACGAATAGACAACCCTGATTAAATTTGGTCGTTTTTATGTACACTTTTAAAAATAAAATACTTCTCCCCCCCACCCCCAAACATTTCAAAATGATTAAAAAAACAGCTCAGCCATAGAATGTTAGTAAGATTCCGTTGTGTGATGTCACAATGCCCGATGCTAACAGATGTCCAATGGGAATGGATTCATTTAGATATGCCTTGGCAGCAGCCCCAGCCCAGCCCCTCCCCCCCACCCCCCGCAGCCTGTGTCACGTGTGTGGCAATAGAGAAAGAGGATTGGGGGTGATAGGGAATGGGTAACAGATGGACTGTCCCTACCCCTCCTACTTCAACTCTCCCTCCCCACTCTTCCCCCTCTCTCCTCTCCCCCTCCCTCCCCTCCCACACCCTCTCTGCCCCCTCACCACCCCTCTTCACCCCCATCTCCCCCCTACCCCCTTCCCCTCTCTCTTGCACCACTCCCCGCTACCCCTCTGCCCCTCACTGACCACTCTTCCCCTCTCCCTCCCCCACCTCTATCCCTCCCCCTCCCTCTCTTCCCCCTACTCCTCTCCCCTTCCCCTCATTCCCTCTCTCCACCTCTAACATCCCCTCCCCCCTCCCCCCTTCCTGCCCTCCCCGCTCTCCTCCCACTCCCCACTCTCCTCCCCGTCCCTCTCCCCCCACCCTGCTCTCTTCTCCCTCACCAATCTCTCCCTTTCCTCCTCCCCCTCTCTCCTCCCTCCCATCCCTCCCCTCTTCTCTCCCCACCCCGTCTCCCTCTCCCCCTCCCCCCTCTTCTCTCCCAACCCCGTCGCCACCCTCCACCCTCCCCCACACCTCTCTACCCTTCTCCTCGCCTTACCCACCCCTCTCTCCTCCCCCTCTCCATCCCCTTCTCCTCACCCTCTCCCTCTCATCCCCATCCTCCTCCCACCCCCATTACTCTCTCCCACATCCCCCTTCCCTCTCTCACCCCGTCCCCTTCCCCCTACCCCGCTATCCCTCTTCAACCACTCCCCCTACACCTCTCCCCCTCCCTCTCTCCCACTTCCACCACTCCCCCTACACCTCTCCATCTCCCTCCCCATTCTTCCACTTAACTCCCAAACCCATCCCCATCTCCCTACACAACCCCCTCCCCCACCCCTCTCCCCCCTCCGTTCTCTCTCCCTCCCCCACCTCTATCCCTCCCCCTCCTTCTCTCCCTCTCTTCCCCCTACTCCTCTCCCCTTCCCCTCATCCCCTCTCTCCACCTCTAACATCCCCTCCCCCCCTCTCCCCCCTTCCTTCCCTCCCCGCTCTCCTACCACTCTCCTCCTCCTCCCTCTCCCCCACCCTGCTCTCTTCTCCCTCACCAATTTCTCCCCTTTCCTCCTCCCCCTCTCCTCTTCTCTCCCCACCCTGTCTCACTCTCCCCTCTTCTCTCCCCACCCCGTCTTCCTCTCCACCCCTCCCCCCGCCTGTGTTTGGGGGGTGGTTAGTGTGAGTGTGATGCCGCAGCCCCCCTCCCCTCCCGCAAACGCGCGTTGGGAAAACAGCCCGCCAACAGTCTCTCTGTCTTTAAGACAGAACTGCAGATGCTTGAAAATCAAAGGTACACAAAAAAAATGCTTCATAACCTCAGCGGGTGCAGCAGCATCTATGTATCAAAAGAAATAGACAACGTTTCGTGAAAACCCGTCTGAGGATGGGTTTCCGCAAAAGCATTGCCTATTTCCTTCACTCCATAGATGCTGCTGCACCCGCAGTGTTTCTCGAGTTTTATTGTGTGTACCAGTCTATCTGTCTCTCCCCTCTCTCTCTCTCTCTGCCCTTCTCTCTTCACAGCCCGCGACTCAACTCATGCACGCCTGCTCCAACCCACCCCCTTCACCTCTCTCCCCATCCTCTTCTTCCTCTCTCCACCCCTCTCCTCTCTCCCCACCTTCCTCACCCCCCTTCCCCTCAACCCTCCTCCTCCCCCACCTCACAATTTTTTTTCTAACATTAAATTTTCTCTCTCTGCACCACCCCCCCTCGAGACGTACCTGAGAGGTGAGGGCTATTCGTCAGTGGATAGGGTGGAGATGGAATAAAAGAAGAAAATTAAAATATTAATATAATATCAAGGGGTGTGATGAGTGTGTGTGTTTGTGGGTGCCAGATTCACACCCCGCAACCCTGCTTTGGAGGTACAGACCCAACGGGTGGTTAGTGTGACGTCACAGCCCCCCGCCCCAAACGCACGTTCGGTGACCAGACCCAACGGGTCTGCACTTGGTCTAGTATACTTTTAAAACTCTCTGGCTGTCGTCCGTCTGTACGTCTGTACGTCCAACGTTCTGCTTGTCTGTACGTCCAACGTTCTGCTTGACCTGTACGCCGCCTTTGATACCGCCCCTGGCCCACACAGCGCGCGGTAACGCCGATATTTTTTACCATTTCTAAAGAGATTACATTTATCTTTACGAATAGCCACTCCTGATTAAATTTGGTCGTGTTTATGTACACTTTTTAAAATAAAATACTTCTCCCCCCCCCCCACCAAACATTACAAAATGTTTAAAAAAACAGCTCAGCCATAGAATGTTAGTAAAGATTCCATTGTGTGATGTCACAATTCCCGATGCTCACAGATGTCCAATCGGAATGGACCAATTACATATGCCTTGGCAGCAGCCCCAGCCCCTCCGCAGCCTGTGTCGAAGGCGTCGCCACGTGTGTGGGAATAGAGAAAGATGATTGGGGGTGATAGGAATGGGTAACAGATGGACTGTCCCTACCCCTCTTACTTCCACTCTCCCTCCCCCTCCTCTCTCCTCTCCCCCTCCCCTCCCTCTCTTCCCCCTACTCCTCTCCCCTTCCCCTCATCCCCTCTCTCCACCTCTAACATCCTCTCCCCCTTCTGCCCTCCCCACTCTCCTACCACTCCCCACTCTCCTCCCCCTCCCTCTCCCCCACCCTGCTCTCTTCTCACTCACCAATCTCTCCCCTTTCTTCCTCCCCTCTCCTCTTCTCTCCCCACCCCGACTGTGCCTACCCCTCCTACTTCCACTCTCCCTCCCCACTCTTCCCCCTCTCTCCTCTCCCCCTCCCCCTCCCTCCCCTCCCACACCCTCTTTTACCCCTCCACCCCCCCTCTTCACCCCCATCTCCCCCCCCACCCCTTCCACTCTCTCTTGCACCACTCCCCGCAACCACTCCCAACTCTTCTCCTCTCCCTCCCCCACCTCTCTCCCTCCCCCTCCCTCTCTCCCTCTCTTCCACCTACTCCTCTCCCCTTCCCCTCATCCCCCCTCTCCACCTCTAACATCCCCTCCCCCCCCTTCCTGCCCTCCCCACTCTCCTACCACTCCCCACTCTCCTGCCCATCCCTCTCCCCCACCCTACTCTCTTCAACCTCACCAATCTCTCCCCTTTCCTCCTCGCCCTCTATCCTTCCTCCCCCTCTCCTCTTCTCTCCACACCCCGTCTTCCTCTCCCCCTACCCCCCGAGTGTGTTTGCTGGGTGGTTAGTGTGTGTGATGCCGCAGCACCCCCCCCTTCCCGCAAACGCGCGTTGGGAAAACAGCCCACCAACAGTCTCTCTGTCTTTAACACGGAACTGCAGAGGCTGGAAAATCAAAGATACACAAAAAAAAGCGGTATAACATCAGCGGGTGCAGCAGCATCTATGGATCGAAGGAAATAGGAAACGTTTCAGGTAAAAAAAAAACTGAGGATGGGCTTCGGCCCAAAGCTTTGCCTATTTCATTCGCTCCATAGATGCTGCTGCACCCGCTGTGTTTCTCCAGCTTTTTTTTGTGTACCAGTCTCTCTGTCTCTCCCATCTCTCTCTCTCTCTCTCTGCCCTTCTCTCTTCACAGCCCGCGGCTCGACTCATGCACGCCCGTTCCAAACACCCCCTTCACCTTTCTCCCCCATCGTCTCCTTCCTCTCTCCACCACTCTCCTCCCTCCCCCTCCTCTCTCCCCACCTTTCTCTCCCCCCTCCTCCATCCCTCTTCAAATTTTTAACATTACATTTTGTCTCTCTGCCACCCCCCCTCTTGAAGCACCTGAGAGGTGAGGGGCTATTCATCAGTGGATAGGGTGGAGATGGGATAAAAGAATCAAATTAAAAAATTAATGTAATATCAAGGGGTGTGATGAGTGTGTGTGTTTGTGGATGCAGGATTCCGTGCTTTGGAGGAAAGGGGGTGGTTAGTGTGACGCAACAGCCCCTCCCCCCCCCGCAAACGCACGTTCGGTGTCCAGACCCAACGGGTCTGCACTTGGTCTAGTATACTTTTAAAACTCTCTGGCTGTCGTCCGTCTGTACGTCTGTACGTCCAACGTTCTGTACGTCTGTACGTCCAACGTTCTGCTTGACTTGTCCCGCCTTTGATACCGCCCCGCGCCCGCGCGGCGCGCGGAAACGCCGATATTTTTTACCGTTTCTAAAGAGGTTACGTTTATCTTTACGAATAGACGATCCTGATTAAATTTGGTCGTGTTTAGGTACGCTTTTAAAATAAAATACCTCTCTCCCCCCCCAAACCAAACATTTCAAAATGTTTAAAAAAACAGCTCAGCCGTAGAATGTTAGTAAAGATTCCGTTGTGTGATGTCACAATGCACAATGGTCACAGATGTCCAATCGGAATGGATCCATTTACATATGCCTTTGCAGCGACCCAAGCCCCGACCCCTCCCCCCAACCCCCGCAGCATTGGGCATTGTGACATCACAAAACGGAACCTTCATTAACATTCTATTGCTGAGAGCTGTTTGTTTAACATTTTGAAATTTCCCCATTCCCTATCACCCCCACAGAGCGGCGACGCCCTGCGACACGTGTGACAAATCGAAATGAATCCGTTTAGATATGCCTTGGCAGCACCCACAGCCCAAGCCCCTCCCCCCAACCCCACAGCCTGTGTCGAAAGGCGTCGCCGCGTGTGTGGGGGGGGATAGGGAATGGGGAAATTTCAAAATGTTTAAAAAAAACAGCTCTCAGCAATAGAATGTAAATGAAGGTTCCGTTTTGTGATGTCACAATGCCCAATGCTCAAAGATGTCCAATCGGAATGAACCAATTTACATATGCCTTTGCAGCAGCAACAGCACCAGCCCCTCCCCCCACAGCCTGTGTCGAAGGGCGTCGTCACGTGTGTGGCAATAGAGAAAGAGGATTGGGGGTGATAGGGAATGGGTAACAGATGGACTGTCCCTACCCCTCCTACTTCAACTCTCCCTCCACACTCTTCCCCCTCTCTGCTCTACCCCTCCCTGCTCTACCCCTCCCTCCCCTCCCACACCCTCTCTTCCCCCTCCACCACCCCTCTTCACCCCCATCTCCCCCCTACCCCCTTCCCCTCTCTCTTGCACCACTCCCCGTTACCCCTCTGCCCTTCACTCCCCACTGTTCCCCTCTCCCTCCCCCTCCCTCTCTCCCTTTCTTCCCCCTACTCCTCTCCCCTTCCCCTCATCCCCTCCCCCCCTCCCTGCCCTCCCTGCTCTCCTCCCACTCCCCACTCTCCTCCCCCTCCCTCTCACCCACCCTGATCTCCTCTCCCTCCCCAATCTCTCCCCTTTCCTCTTCCCCCTCTCCCCTCCCACCCCCTCTCCTCTTCTCTCCCCACCCCGTCTCCCTCTCCCCTCTTCTCTCCCCACCACGTCTTCCTCTCCACCCTCCCCCGCCTGTGTTTGGGGGGTGGTTAGTGTGAGTGTGATGCCGCAGCCCACCCCCCCCCCCCCGCAAACGCGCGTTGGGAAAACAGCCCGCCAACAGTCTCTCTGTCTTTAAAATATTAATATATCAAGGGGTGTGATGAGTGTGTGTGTTTGTGGGTGCCAGATTCACACCCCGCAACCCTGCTTTGGAGGTACAGACCCAACGGGTGGTAAGTGTGACGTCACAGCCCCCCGCCCCAAACGCACGTTCGGTGTCCAGACCCAACGGGTCTGCACTTGGTCTGCACTCCCCACTCTTCCCCTCTCCCTCCCCACCTCTCTCCCTCCACCCTCCCTCTCTCCCTCTCTTCCCCCTACTCCTCTCCCCTTCCCCTCATCCCCTCCCCCCCTCTGCCCCCTTCCTGCCCTCCCCGCTCTCCTCCCACTCCAAACTCTCCTCACCCTCCCTCTCACCCACCCTGATCTCCTCTCCTTCCCCAATCTCTCCCCTTTCCTCCTCCCCTCTCCCCTCCGTCCCCCTCTTCCCTCCCCTCCCCTCTCCCCACCCGTCTCCTTCTCTCCCCTCCTCTCCCCTCCTCTCCCCAACCCCGTCTCCCTCTCCCCACTCCCCCCGCCTGTGTGTTTGGGGGGTGGTTAGTGTGAGTGTGATGCTGCAGCCGCAGCCCCCCCCCCCCCCCAAACGCAAGGTAAACAAAAAAAATGAAGTATAAACTCAGCGGGTGCAGCAGCATCTTTGGATCGAAGGAAATAGGCAATGTTTCATAACAAAACACGTCTGAAGATGGGTTTCAGCCACAAACATTGCCTATTTCCTTCGCTCCATAGATGCTGCTGCACCCGCTAAATTTCACCACCTTTTTTGGGTGTACCAGTCTCTCTGTCTCTCCCCTCTCTCTCTCTCTCTGCCCTTCTCTCTTCACAGCCCGCAGCTTAACTCATGAACACCAGCTCAAATCACCCCCCTTCACCTATCTCCAACATCCTCTCCTTACTCTCTCCACACCCACCTCTCTATCCCCCTTCCTCGCACCCCTTCCTCTCTCCCCCTTCCTCTCCACCCTCCTCCCCCTCTTCAATTTTTTTTAATTCTGACATTAAATTTTCACTCTCTGCCCCCCCCCTCTCTAGACGCACCTGAGAGGTGAGGGCTATTCGTCAGTGGATAGGGTGGAGATGGGATAAAAGAAGCAAATTTAAAAATTAAGATATCAAGGGTTGTTATGAGTGTGTGTGTTCGTGGGTGCCAGATTCCCACCCCGCAACCGTGCTTTGGAGCAAAGGGGGTGGTTACTGTGACGCCACAGCACCCCCCCCCCACCCGCAAACGCACGTTCGGTGTCCAGACCCAACGGGTCTGCACTTGGTCTAGTCTATCTATATACTTTTAAAACTCTCTGGCTGCCGTCCGTCTGTACGTCTGTACGTCTGTACGTCTGTACGTACAACGTTCTGCTTGACTTGTCCTGCCTTTGATACCGCCCCGCGCCCGCGCGGCGCGCGGAAACGCAGATATTTTTTACCGTTTCTAAAGAGGTTACGTTTATCTTTACAAATAGACGATCCTGATTAAATTTGGTCGTGTTTATGTATGCTTTTTAAAATAAAATACCTCTCCCCCCCCCAAACCAAACATTTCAAAATGTTTAAAAAAACAGCTCAGCCGTAGAATGTTAGTAAAGATTCCGTTGTGTGATGTCACAATGCACAATGGTCACAGATGTCCAATCGAAATGAACCAATTTACATATGCCTTGGCAGCTGCCCCTGCCCCCCACCCCCGCAGCCTGTGTCGAAGGGCGTCGTCACGTGTGTGGCAATAGAGAAAGAGGATTGGGGGTGATAGGGAATGGGTAACAGATGGACTGTCCCTACCCCTCCTACTTCAACTCTCCCTCCCCACTCTTCCCCCTCTCTGCTCTACCCCTCCCTCCCCTCCCACACCCTCTCTTCCCCCTCCACCACCTCTCTTCACCCCCATCTCCCCCCTACCCCCTTCCCCTCTCTCTTGCACCACTCCCCGTTACCCCTCTGCCCTCACTCCCCACTGTTCCCCTCTCCCTCCCCCACCTCTCTCCCTCCCCCTCCCTCTCTCCCTCTCTTCCCCCTACTCCTCTCCCCTTCCCCTCATCCCCTCTCCCCCCTTCCTGCCCTCCCCGCTCTCCTCCCACTCCCCACTCTCCTCCCCCTCCCTCTCACCCACCCTGATCTCCTCTCCCTCCCCAATCTCTCCCCTTTCCTCTTCCCCCTCTCCCCTCCCTCCCCCTCTCCTCTTCTCTCCCCACCCCGTCTTCCTCTCCACCCCTCCCCCGCCTGTGTTTGGGGGTGGTTAGTGTGAGTGTGATGCCGCAGCCCCCCCTCCCGCAAACGCGCGTTGTGAAAACAGCCCGCCAACAGTCTCTCTGTCTTTAAGACAGAACTGCAGATGCTTGAAAATCAAAGGTACACAAAAAAATGCTTCATAACCTCAGCGGGTGCAGCAGCATCTATATCAAAAGAAAGACAACGTTTCGTGAAAAAACCCGTCTGAGGATGGGTTTCCGCCAAAAGCATTGCCTATTTCCTTCACTCCATAGATGCTGCTGCACCCGCAGTGTTTCTCGAGTTTTATTGTGTGTACCAGTCTATCTGTCTCTCCCCTCTCTCTCTCTCTCTGCCCTTCTCTCTTCACAGCCCGCGGCTCAACTCATGCACGCCTGCTCCACCCACCCCCTTCACCTCTCTCCCCATCCTCTTCTTCCTCTCTCCACCCCTCTCCTCTCTCACCCTCCTCTCTCCCCACCTTCCTCACCCCCCTTCCTCTCAACCCTCCTCCTCCCCCACCTCACAATTTTTTTTTTCTAACATTAAATTTTCTCTCTCTGCACCACCCCCCCCTCGAGACGCACCTGAGAGGTGATGGCTATTCGTCAGTGGATAGGGTGGAGATGGAATAAAAGAAGAAAATTAAAATATTAATATAATATAAAGTAGGCATGCAGGTGCAGCAGGCAGTGAAGAAAGCGAATGGTATGTTGGCCTTCATAGCAAGAGGATTTGAGTATAGGAGCAGGGAGGTTCTACTGCAGTTGTACAGGGTCTTGGTGAGACCACACCTGAGTATTGCGTACAGTTTTGGTCTCCAAATCTGAGGAAGGACATTATAGCCATAGAGGGAGTGCAGAGAAGGTTCACCAGACTGAATCCTGGGATGTCAGGACTTTCATATGAAGAAAGACTGGATAGACTTGGCTTATACTCGCTAGAATTTAGGAGATTGAGAGGGGATCTTATAGAAACGTACAAAATTCTTATGGGGTTGGACAGGCTAGATGCAGGAAGATTGTTCCCGATGTTGGGAAGTCCAGGACAAGGGGTCACAGCTTAAGGATAAGGGGGAAATCCTTTAAGACCGAGATGAGGAAAAACTTTTTCACACAGAGAGTGGTGAATCTCTGGAACTCTCTGCCACAGAGGGTAGTTGAGGCCAGTTCATTGGCTATATTTAAGAGGGAGTTAGATGTGGCCCTTGTGGCTAAAGGGATCAGGGGGTATGGAGAGAAGGCAGGTACGGGATACTGAGTTGGATGATCAGCCATGATCATATTGAATGGCGGTGCAGGCTCGAAGGGCCGAATGGCCTACTCCTGCACCTATTTTCTATGTATCTATGTATCTAATATCAAGGGGTGTGATGAGTGTGTGTGTTTGTGGGTGCCAGATTCACACCCCGCAACCCTGCTTTGGAGGTACAGACCCAACGGGTGGTTAGTGTGACGTCACAGCCCCCCGCCCCAAACGCACGTTCGGTGTCCAGACCCAACGGGTCTGCACTTGGTCTGCCTGACTTGTGTCTGCCATCCGCCCGACGTGTCACAAATCCCCTTTGATACCGCTCTAGGCCCACACAGCCCGCGGAAACGCCGATATTTTTTACCGTTTCTAAAGAGATTACGTTTATCTTTACGAATAGACAATCCTGATTAAATTTGGTCGTGTTTATGTACACTTTTTAAAATAAAATACCTCTCCCCCCCCCCAAACGAAACATTTCAAAATGTTAAAAAAAACAGCTCAGCCATAGAATGTTAGTAAAGATTCCGTTGTGTGATGTCACAATGCACAATGGTCACAGATGTCCAATCGGAATGAATCCGTTTACATATGCCTTTGCAGCAGCCACAGCCCCAGCCCCTCCCCCCCACCCCCGCAGCCTGAGTCGAAGGGCGTCGTCACGTTTGTGGCAATAGAGAAAGAGGATTGGGGGTGATAGGGAATGGGAAACAGATGGACTGTCCCTACCCCTCCTACTTCAACTCTCCCTCCCCACTCTTCCCCCTCTCTCCTCTCCCCCTCCCTCCCCTCCTACCCCCTCTCTTCCCCCTCCACCACCCCTCTTCACCCCCATCTCCCCCCCACCCCCTTCACCTCTCTCTTGCACCACTCCCCGCTACCCCTCTGCTCCTCACTCCCCACTGTTCCCCTCTCCCTCCCCCACCTCTCTCCCACCCCCTCCCTCTCTCCCTCTCTCCCTCTCTTCCCCATACTCATCTCCCCTTCCCCTCATCCCCTCCCCCCTTCCTGCCCTCCCCGCTCTCCTCCCACTCCAAACTCTCCTCCCCCTCCCTCTCACCCACCCTGATCTCCTCTCCCTCCCCAATCTCTCCCCTTTCCTCTTCCCCCTCTCCCCTCCCTCCCCCTCTCCTCTTCTCTCCCCACCCCGTCTACCTCTCCCCTCTTCTCTCCCCACCCCGTCTTCCTCTCCCCCCCTCACCCCATCCCCCGAGTGTGTTTGGGGGTGGTTAGTGTGAGTTTGGGGGGTGGTTAGTGTGAGTGTGATGCCGCAGCCCACCCCCCCTCCCGCAAACGCGCGTTGGGAAAACAGCCCGCCAACAGTCTCTCTGTCTTTAAGACGGAACTACAGATGCTGGAAAATCGAAGGTACACAAAAAAAACCTGTATATCATCAGCGGGTGCAGCAGCATCTATGGATCGAAGTAAATAGGCAACGTTTCGGTAGAAAACCAGTCTGAGGATGGGCTTCGGCCCAAAGCGTTGCCTATTTCCTTCGCTCAATAGATGCTGCTGCACCCGCTGTGTTTCTCAAGCTTTTTTTTGTGTACCAGTCTCTCTGTCTCTCCCATCTCTCTCTCTCTCTCTCTCTGCCCTTGTCTCTTCACAGCCCGCGACTCGACTCATGCACGCCTGCTCCAACCCCCCCCCTTCACCTCTCTCCCCATCCTCTCTTTCCTCTCCCCACCCCTCTCCCCTTCCTCTCGACCCTCTTCCTCCCCCTCTTTTTTCTCACATTAAATTTTCCCTCTGCCCCAACACCTCTAGACGCATCTGAGAGGTGAGGGCTATTCGTCAGTGGATAGGGTGGAGATGGGATAAAAGAAGCAAATTAAAAAATTAAAATAATATCAAGGGGTGTGATGAGTTTGTGTGTTTGTGGGTGCCGGATTACGTGCTTTGGAGGAAAGGGGGTGAGTAGTGTGACGCCACAGCCTTCCCCCCCCCCCCCCCCCCACAAACGCACGTTCGGTGTCCAGACCCAACGGGTCTGCACTTGGTCTAGTATACTTTTAAAACTCTCTGGCTGTCGTCCGTCTGTACGTCTGTACGTCCAACGTTCTGTACGTCTGTACGTCCAACGTTCTGCTTGACTTGTCCCGCCTTTGATACCGCCCCGCGCCCGCGCGGCGCGCGGAAACGCCGATATTTTTTACCGTTTCTAAAGAGGTTACGTTTATCTTTACGAATAGACGATCCTGATTAAATTTGGTCGTGTTTAGGTACGCTTTTTAAAATAAAATACATCTCTCCCCCCCCAAACCAAACATTTCAAAATGTTTAAAAAAACAGCTCAGCCGTAGAATGTTAGTAAAGATTCCGTTGTGTGATGTCACAATGCACAATGGTCACAGATGTCCAATCGGAATGGATTCATTTACATATGCCTTTGCAGCGACCCAAGCCCCGGCCCCTCCCCCCCAACCCCTGCAGCATTGGGCATTGTGACATCACAAAACGGAACCTTCATTAACATTCTATTGCTGAGAGCTGTTTGTTTAACAATTTGAAATTTCCCCATTCCCTATCACCCCCACACACGTGGCGACGCCCTGCGACACGTGTGACAAATCGAAATGAATCCGTTTACATATGCCTTGGCAGCACCCACAGCCCAAGCCCTCCCCCCCAACCCGACAGCCTGTGTCGAAAGGCGTCGCCGCGTGTGTGGGGGGGATAGGGAATGGGGAAATTTCAAAATGTTTTAAAAAAACAGCTCTCAGCAATAGAATGTAAATGAAGGTTCCGTTTTGTGATGTCACAATGCCCAATGCTCAAAGATGTCCAATCGGAATGAACCAATTTACATATGCCTTTGCAGCAGCAACAGCACCAGCCCCTCCCCCCCACCCCCGCAGCCTGTGTCGAAGGGCGTCGTCACGTGTGTGGCAATAGAGAAAGAGGATTGGGGGTGATAGGGAATGGGTAACAGATGGACTGTCCCTACCCCTCCTACTTCAACTCTCCCTCCACACTCTTCCCCCTCTCTGCTCTACCCCTCCCTCCCCTCCCACACCCTCTCTTCCCCCTCCACCACCCCTCTTCACCCCCATCTCCCCCCTACCCCCTTCCCCTCTCTCTTGCACCACTCCCCGTTACCCCTCTGCCCTTCACTCCCCACTGTTCCCCTCTCCCTCCCCTCCCTCTCCTCTCTCCCCCTACTCCTCTCCCCTTCCCCCCTCCCTGCCCTCCCTGCTCTCCTCCCACTCCCCACTCTCCTCCCCCTCCCTCTCACCCACCCTGATCTCCTCTCCCTCCCCAATCTCTCCCCTTTCCTCTTCCCCCTCTCCCCTCCCTCCCCCTCTCCTCTCCCCACCCCGTCTCCCTCTCCCCTCTCTCTCCCCACCATGTCTTCCTCTCCACCCTCCCCCGCCTGTGTTTGGGGGGTGGTTAGTGTGAGTGTGATGCCGCAGCCCACCCCCCCCTCCCGCAAACGCGCGTTGGGAAAACAGCCCGCCAACAGTCTCTCTGTCTTTAAAATATTAATATAATATCAAGGGGTGTGATGAGTGTGTGTGTTTGTGGGTGCCAGATTCACACCCCGCAACCCTGCTTTGGAGGTACAGACCCAACGGGTGGTTAGTGTGACGTCACAACCCCCGCCCCAAACGCACGTTCGGTGTCCAGACCCAACGGGTCTGCACTTGGTCTGCACTCCCCACTCTTCCCCTCTCCCTCCCCACCTCTCTCCCTCCACCCTCCCTCTCTCCCTCTCTTCCCCCTACTCTTCTCCCCTTCCCCTCATCCCCTCCCCCCCTCTCCCCCTTCCTGCCCTCCCCGCTCTCCTCCCACTCCAAACTCTCCTCACCCTCCCTCTCACCCACCCTGATCTCCTCTCCTTCCCCAATCTCTCCCCTTTCCTCCTCCCCCTCTCCCCTCCGTCCCCCTCTTCCCTCCCCTCCCTCCCTTCTTCTCTCCCCACCCCGTCTCCTTCTCTCCCCCACTCCCCCCGCCTGTGTGTTTGGGGGTGGTTAGTGTGAGTGTGATGCTGCAGCCGCAGGCCCCCCCCTCCCAAACGCAAGGTAAACAAAAAAATGAAGTATAAACTCAGCGGGTGCAGCAGCATCTTTGGATCGAAGGAAATAGGCAATGTTTCATAACAAAACACGTCTGAAGATGGGTTTCAGCCACAAACATTGCCTATTTCCTTCGCTCCATAGATGCTGCTGCACCCGCTGAATTTCACCACCTTTTTTGGGTGTACCAGTCTCTCTGTCTCTCCCCTCTCTCTCTCTCTCTGCCCTTCTCTCTTCACAGCCCGCAGCTTAACTCATGAACACCAGCTCAAAACACCCCCCTTCACCTATCTCCAACATCCTCTCCTTACTCTCTCCACACCCACCTCTCTATCCCCCTTCCTCGCACCCCTTCCTCTCTCCCCCTTCCTCTCCACCCTCCTCCTCCCCCTCTTCAATTTTTTTTAATTCTAACATTAAATTTTCACTCTCTGCCCCCCCCCCCTCTAGACGCACCTGACAGGTGAGGGCTATTCGTCAGTGGATAGGGTGGAGATGGGATAAAAGAAGCAAATTAAAAAATTAAGATAATATCAAGGGTTGTTATGAGTGTGTGTGTTCGTGGGTGCCAGATTCCCACCCCGCAACCGTGCTTTGGAGCAAAGGGGGTGGTTACTGTGACGCCACAGCACCCCCCCCCCCCCCACCCGCAAACGCACGTTCGGTGTCCAGACCCAACGGGTCTGCACTTGGTCTAGTAACCATATAAAAACCATATAACAATTACAGCACGGAAAGAGGCCATCTCGGCCCTTTTAGTCCGTGCCGAACACTTACTCTCACCTAGTCCCATCTACCTGCACTCAGACCATAACCCTCCATTGCTTTCCGGTCCATATACCTATCCAATTTATTTTTAAATGATAAAATCGAACCTGCCTCCACCACTTCCACTGGAAGCTCATTCCACACAGCTACCACTCTCCGAGTAAAGGAGTTCCCCCTCATGTTACCCCTAAACTTCTGTCCCTTAATTCTCAAATCATGTCCTCTTGTTTGAATCTTCCCTACTCTCAATGGAAAAAGCTTATCCACGTCAACTCTGTCTATCCCTCTCATAATTTTAAAGACCTCTATCAAGTCCCCCCTTAACCTTCTGTGCTCCAAAGACCTATCTTGTTCAACCTTTCTCTGTAACTTAGGTGCTGAAACGCAGGCAACATTCTAGTAAATCTTCTCTGTACTCTCCCTATTTTGTTGACATCTTTCCTATAATTTGGCGACCAAAATACTTGCTGTCATCATTTTTCCATTCACTACAACTATGATAAACAAGGAGCTATTTTTATCAAAAAATTAAGTACAATGAGAAAGATTTCTGTAACATAAAATGGAATGAAACTTCTACCCGCTGACCAAGATATAAAACTATTGTTATTTGTGGGCAGTTAGCTGGGAACATGTGCAACAAATGACTGCTGTCTGCATAGGTTCTTTTTCTCAATTATATAAAGCCATATAGCATTACATCTGACCTAGTTTAGAGACTAACCAGAAAGGACAATTTATCTTGAAGAACATATATTTTTCATATATTGTAGAACATATATTTACATTGCAGGAACAGGCTCTTTTGTCCCACTGTGTCTGCACCGGCCATGATGTCAGCCTAACTCATCCCAACTGACTGGACATGGTCTGCATCCCTCTACTCCCTGTCTGTGGATATGTATCTGTCCAAATGCCTTTTAAAGATTACTATTGTATCTGCTTCCACCACCTCCCGACAGCACACCTGCACCTGTGCAAGAAAAACTTGCCTCACACATCTCCTTTAAACTCCCCCCCTCTCACCTTAACTCTATGCCCTCGCGTATTTGACATTTCCACCCTGGGGAAAAGACTGCCTCCTCCATCTATATATCTCTCATAATTTTATATACTTCTATCAGGTCTCGTCTCAGCCCCTGACGCTCCAGCAAAAACATTGTTTGTCCAACCTCCCCTTATAGCTAATATTCTATTCTAGCATTCTGTCTAATCCAGGCAGCATCCTGGTCATTCTGCAGATGGCTGAAGCCTAAAGTAGATCTTCAGCTTTCTACACAATTTCAATTAAGTCCAATGTTAGCTTGAGAAGAACCAAGCTTCTATCCACATTTCAAACCATGAGCTTGTCTTCTTTTCTTGCACTTCTACAGGTGTTTAAGATTTCATTCCTCTGCCACTAGTTGCATCTCCACTGATCCAGCTGGTATCAATATTCATCTCAAATGTCTTCTGGTCTCCAGTCTATCTATTTTGTTCTCACTTTCTCTGCAATGTAAAATTTGCTTCAAGGAATAAAACTGGCTAACCAACAGAAGAGGGGAGCAATTAAATCAGGGCAGCACAGTGACGGATCGGTAGACCTCATGCCTGACAGCACCAGAGACTTGGGCATGATCCTGACTACGGGTGCTGTCTGTACGGAGTTTGTACATTCTCCCTGTGACTGCATGGGTTTTCTCCGGGTGCTCTGGTATCCTCCCACACTCCAAAGATGTACAGGTTTGTAGGTTAATTGTAAGTTGTAAAATTGGCCAGAGGGCAGAATAAGACCCACCTTTTCTTCACACGCATTAAATGACTTGGAGTTCCAGATTTGCAGATGATACTGTCAACTGGTGATATTCATGGAATTGGAGGCAAATACAGAATTGGGTTTGAACAGGCTGGTTACAGCTGTAATTCAAATGTGAAATATTTCATTTTGGGAGGAGGAATAAGGCAATGTAAACTAGAGGGCACAATTCTAAATGGAATGAAGAAACAGTGTCTCTGGAATGGGTGAGGTTTCGGGTCGTGACCCTTCATCAGACCTTCACATCCTTGAATGAATGAATGAATAGTTTATTTCGGTCATACATTAAAAATAACAAAACTTTACAATCTGTGTGAATATGAACCAACACTGTATCCATTTCACACAATGTTCACATAATCAATGACCGAAAGAGGAATAGGCTGAAGCCACAAAGCTTATTTTTGCCTATCCTATCCAATCCATAAGATAACCCAGAATATCAGCATTACAAAGGAAAGAAAAATAAATAAAATGTATTCTAAATTGTAATCCTTACTTATTTTAGATTTTAATCATTTTACATTATAATCCTTAATTATTTTACATTTTAACGCTTTTTTGAAACTCGACAGAGAGCTACAAAATTTCAACTCATCACTAAGCCCATTCCGTAATTTGACTTCCAAAACTAAGATACATCTATATTTTACATTGGTTCTCACTTTGCATGTTTCAAAAATACACAACCTTCTTAAATTATAATGTCCTTCTCTTAATTATTTTTTTTTTTAAATACTAACAGGAAGGCTTTTATTCCTAACTCGGAAAAGTATTTCTAATGTCTTTACATGCACAATATCTAAAAATGTGAAGGTACCGTAGTTTATGAATAATGGATTTGTAGTTTCACGGTAAGAAGCTTTATGTATTATTCTAATAGCTCTTTTCTGGAGTTTAATTATAGGGTCAATAATTTGTTTTATATACATTTCCCTAAGCTTCAACACAATATGACATATATGGCATTATATGCGAGCAATACAATATATATAAACACTTCTTTCAACAGATCCTTTGTTTTGTAAAGAATAGCAATGGATTTAGATAATTTCCGTTTGATGTATTGTATATGTGGCTTCCAACAAAGTTTATGATCTATAATCACTCCCAGGAATTTTGTTTGATATACTCTTTCAATTTCAACTCCATTAAATTCAATTTTATTTCACAATTAGCCCTGTCACCACCAAACACCATGAATTTTGTTTTATTTTCATTTAGGGATAATTTATTACTATCAAACCATTTTTTTTAGCACTATCAATTCCCTTTCTCCTGTTTTCAATAGTTCTTTTATATCATTCCCTGAATAAAATACATTTGTATTTTCTCTTTGTGAGATGCTCATTTACATAGACCTTTGTGCCCTTCAATTTTTTGCAAGCTTTAGCACTTCAATTTTATGTTTTCTACTCACAAATCGAATGATGATGTTCGGCCTGTTGTCCTGTTTTTTGAAGCATGGTATGACAAGCAGCTATATTTTTACTGTCTATAGGAATGTCTTTGCCATTGAAGAACTTAATGACTTGCTGTTCAAGTGAGTGTAATTCACCTCTTGGTGCCTCCTCACCCTCCTTATCACCTGCAGTGATCCATGCATAGGTGCGGTGGGTTGTCTCGTCCAGATATCACAAGGTCATCCATCCTTGTGTACTGTTCCAAATCTTCTACTCTTCTTTCAAGCTCTTCAATGTTCTTATCCTTTTTTTTAATCACAGTCTTCAGTTGTCGCACTTCATCAATTAAGTCAAGTAGGCTCATCTGGTGTTTGGCTACCTTACTTAGTTCATCTGACATGAAGTTCAGAGATTTTTTAACCAATTCCATCTCTTCTGCTGATTTCCTAGTAGCCATTTCTTTAGTTATGAAAGTACAAATAATTTCCAGGAAATCCAGTTCTGCTGATTCCAGGTGATCCATTATTGCTGGTGTGTCAACACATGTCATCAAAAGTCTCCAAAACCTAAAAAATAACAGAAAATAGTCATGCAGATTGAAACTTAACTTTCTTATAAAGCTGTAAAAAGAATTTACTGCATGGATGTCAAGCCATTTTCATGATTTTTGATGGATTGGGAAAGCTGAAAAACACAATGCCTCTAACCAGCTGCCATCTTGAATTTTTTCCCTTGAAGAGTATTTCAGAATTCATATTCATATGATAATGATATGCATGCATGCAGTGGCCCCCTGCACAGTTGGAAGTAGTACAATCCTCGACAATCCTTCTTACACACGTGGGTGATATATGTGCCTAGTTTACTGAAAGAAGGAAGTTTAGGATGTTGTTTAAAAACTCCTGTACTTTATAAATAACGGCTCAGGGTACAAAAGCAAAGAAGTGATGGGGAACTTTGTAAAACACAGGCTTGGCCACAGCTGGAGTAGTGCATCCAGTCTTGGCTGCCTTGCCCTCAGAAAGGCATGAAGCTTCGGAGAGAGTGCACAAGAGATTAACCAATGTGTTTGCAGGGATGGTGAAGCAGTGGACAGAATGAAGATGGCCGATGGTGCCCCAGGGCAAGGCCATCCCACCGATGGCTCGGCCTTTAAATGAGTTGTGGTTGGCGCAACATCAAGCAGTTACAAGTTAAATTAACATTCAGCAGTGTGAACCTCAGCAGTTCTGGGGAAACCTGTACTGTCAACATAGATTTGTACTTGCCTATTCAGGACATATTGCCCAGTGTAAAAGAGCACCCCATTCCTCGGGAGCAAGTCAAACATGACTAAAGTGCCAGCCCACACAACACCCTTTCAGTCTGTTACATTCAGAGTTTTACTTGGCCCGGGCTTTAGTCTGATACTTACCAGCAGATTCCAGTGCATAACCCACCTATCCAACCCTATCAGCGCTGTACAGTTTCAGGGCTTGCTCCACAATGCTTTTCACTTCCTACCAAAGGAAAAAATAACAATAATCTGGGATAAGAAGGGGGCACTAGAGTGTAATAGAGTGCAGAGCCCACACACATACAGAAACCAGACGGGCAATGCTCCCTTCAACAGTTCCCACAAAATGATCCCTCTTATCCATCCCCATAATCTGGAATTAGCAAGGTCTAATAAAAGTGAGCAATGGAGAGCCCAAGTATACTGCATAGAAGGCGGCAGGATTATGTGATCAGGTCAATAATTATTAAAGTACATTGACATGGATAGGACAGGTTTGGAGGGGATATGGGGCAAACGCAGGCAGGTGGGACTGGTGTAGCTGGGACATGTTGGCCGGTGTAGACTTATGCAATGTTCCATTCAGTTTGACATTGCCTTACTACCTGTCCTTCACAGAAAGGTTCCTGAAGAAAACTACCTTTGACCACAAGTGATCAAGGTAGAACGAGCTACAGGCACTGTGGGAGAAGGACCCGATGGATCCCATCAGATGGCTCCCCAAGCAGACAGAGGAACTCGCCAACAGTAGTGTGAGGAGCCCTCCCAGTCAGACCCTGCCTGCTCTGTCAGAAAAGCACCCCACTTCACGCTGCCATTGAGATGGTTGTGGTGTGGACAACATTCACCTCCTTATGCACTGGGTGTTTGACAGGAAGGTCAGAAGAAGAATGCAAGGGCTCTTGTCATGGTTCATCCTGAGCAGTTATGCATCAGTGATCTATGAGCTGTTCACAGGGACGCACAACAAGATAAATGTCAACTGCTGCTGGAAGATCATTATCTCAGCGCAAGACTCACTTTGGTCTGCCCAAAAATTAATCTTCCCGCAAAAGATGTGGGTAAATGAATTGCTGCCGACTGGCACATTCCAGGGTGCGAGAGTATGTGGTGTGAGGGACACACTGAAGCTCAGTGCAGTCACCGCAAAGGCTGTGGAGGAGTGACCTTGGTCTAAGGTCCGGCCACCACTAGACACTGAGGGACTCTCAGACACTTCATGGGAGCACTGTTTAAGGATGTGGTGTTCATTGACACATTGCAAGCAAAAGTGGTGAATTAATGGAACGTGGAGCATGACATGCCCATTAACTGTATATCTATATAATTAAAAGTCTCATCTTGACCACTTCCTGTTTGCACTGCATATTGATTTTAGAAAAAAACGCTACCACTTACGGTTGTGATTTTTACCCACCTTACTCAGAGTCCCCCTCCGCTGCGCAGGACAAGAGGAGTTTTCCCATTGATGAAAAATAAAAGAGTAATTTGTGTTTAAAATATGTTAAGATTCTCTCTCCTGTCAATCACTGCCATGGAGGCCACACCCCTTCCGGTGGCAGAGGGGGGGGGGGGACTATAAAATCTGGAAGTGTGGGCGCGGGCTCAGTCTCTGCAAGATGGGGGAGGGAGAGGTCACATTGGTGTCCTTGCACCCTGCTTGAAATGGTAGGAAACTGCTTTTGAATTTGGTGGCCGTGCACCCTGCTTGAAATAGTAGGAAACTGCTTTTAGATTTGGTGGCCTTGCATCCTGCTTGAAATGGTATGAAACTGCTTTTGAATTTGGTGGCCTTGCTCCCTGATTGAAATGGTAGGAAACTGCATTTGAATTTGGTGGCCTTGCACCCTGCTTGAAATGGTAGGAAACTTCACTTGAATTTGGTGGCATGCACTCTGCTTGAAATGGAATTTCAAGCAGGTAGATTGTTTGAGTGGTTATAATATTATAGAAAAAAATGACAAAATGCTGGAGTAACTCAGCGGGACAAGCAGCATCTCTGGAGAGAAGGAATGGATCATGTTTCGAATTGAGACCCTTCTTCAGACGTCTCGACCTGAAATATCATCCATTCCCCCCCCCCCCCTCCCCCCAGAGATGCTGCCTGTCTCGCTGATGTCTATCTGCGGTGTAAACCAGCATCTGCAGTTCCTTCCTACACATAAGGTTATGATATTCTGACTGGTCCATTCAGAGTTAACAAGGTGACCATCTTTCCTGCACAAAGTTGGAAATGTAATTCAATTGGCACAAGGGTTTGATGCAATTAGTATAGTGGGCCAAGGGTTCACTGCCTGAATGGCTGTTGGAAGCAGAACTCACATTTACTGGGCACCTGGAACAGCAATAGAAGAGGCTGTGAGCGAGATTCACCGGACCAGCCAGCATGTAAAACAGAAGGTGGGAACTATAGGTCAATTGACAGATACATGGATAGGACCGGTTTGGAGGGATATGGACCAAACGCAGGCAGGTGGGACCAGTGTATATAGGACATGTTGGTGGGTGTGGGGAAGTTGGGCTGATGACTCTATGATTCTAATTCATCCAGCACTCATAGTTCACAAGAGGAAATAACTAATCATTTGGTAAGCTGCATCTAATCAAATGTAGCTGACATGGTTTATTGAAAATCATGTGTGACAAAACTTGACAGGATGTGATAGAGTTGATAAGGGAAACGTGTAAATGTAGTAGGAAGGAACTGCAAATGCTGGTTTAAACCAAAGATAGACACAATAAGCTGGAGTAACCTAGCGGCTCAGATAGCATCTCTGGAGAAAAGGACTTTTCTATTTGTTTTCTCCAAAGATGCTGTCTGACCCGCTGAGTTACTCCAGCTTTTTGTGTCTATCTCCTGCAAATGTAGTGTGTATTTAGATCTCCAAAAGGCATTTGCCACATATGAGGCTGCTGCAAAAAAATGAAGAGCCCAAGATATTGGAGGAAGTGTGCTAACATGGACTGAAAGGTGGCAGTCATAAAGAAAAAAATAAATTAGAATAAATGCGTGAAAACTGCAGATGGAATAAATCTGAAAAACAAAATGCTGGGAGCACTCGGGTCAGGCTGCATCTGTAGCCAGTGAAACTGAATTCATGTTTCAAGTCAAAGACCCTTCGACAGAACTGGGGAGGCGACAAAAGAAACTTGTAAAGCTGCACAGGTGGGTGGATGGCTCTGATAGTGTAAAACCAGGTAACCATGGGGATAAGCTGCACACAAAGTTATCTGGTCAAGGAGTGAATAGGAGCGGTTAGGTGATAAGAAAAATAGACAAAAGATCGTAGCTGTTGCAAAATGCAGAGCAAGAAGACATGTCAAGGAAGGAATGGCAGATGCTGGTTTAAACCGAAGATAGACAACGGGACAGGCTGCATCTCTGGAGAGAAGGAATGGGAGACGTTTCTGGTGGAGATGCTTTTCACACAAGACATGTCTGGCAGGTCAGCATGGACATGCCCTCCACTTTTGGATAGAGATTTTAAAAAACAAGCCAACCCAATTATCACAAATGGACAACTGATACCAACAGAGGAATCAAGTTACCCAAGATTATCAAATTCAGTTCGAGCCCAGAGGATTGGCATGAGTCCAAATGGAAGGTGAGATGCCATTCCTCAAGATTGCTTTGAGCCTCATTGCAACAGTGCAGGGAGTCACAGACTGGTCGGTCACTCCCACATCCAAGAGTCAGAATGAGATAGCAGGAAGCTCAAGAGTGTCCCATGGATCGAACCCAGCACCTGTTTGGTTTCTCCAATGTAGAGGAGACCATGTCGTGAACACAGGGAAAGGAGCAGAGGGGGGAAAGGAGAGACAGTGAGAGAAAGGGAAGAACGCAGTAGAGAGGGAGGAGGTGAGTGGGAGTTGAGTGTTAAAGAAGGGGAGGGAAGAGGGCAAGATACTTTCCACACTTTCCTCTTCACCTCAATCTCTTTGATCATCAAGGCAGAAGAAGTGCTAAGTTTTGGCCTTTTACAGTTAAATAAAAAACTATTTGGGAAAACTTACATCAGTCATACTTTTAACTTTCCAAAGCTTGCATGCTGGAGTCCACGTCCTTCTGTGCCACACGTGCAGCCTGCAGCTCCAGACGCGTCTGGCTGAGCTGCTCCTCCAGCAGCGCCAGTGCAATCAGTAGCTGCTTCTGTTCATCTGTCAACCTATAATAATAATAATAATATCATTTTATTAGCCAAGGATGTACAAGGAACTTTCCTTGATGCTTTGCTTGCAAGGATAAAAACATGATATACAGCAGAAAATTAAAAATAAAATATTATAATTTAAACATGTGGAAATAAAGTACCAGAGTAAACAGAGGCTACAGATTTTTGGCTGTTGAGCAGAGTTACTGCTCGTGGAAAAATAGTTTTTATGTCTGGCTGTGGCCCAGAAAAAATCTGTCCTATACAGGACTAAGCAAGCCATCAGAGTGCAGGAAAAGAGGCAGCACGGTGGTGCAGCAGTAGAGCTATGGCCTTACAGTGCCAGAGACCCGGGTTCAATCCTGACTACCGGTGTAAGGATGATCGTTGGTCTGCACGGACTCGGCAGGCCGAAGGGCGTGTTTCCACGCTGTACCTCTAAACTAAAAACGATGTAAACACGCAACCGACGAAGCCCCCCCCCCCCAAGGGTCTGCTGCTACTCCACTCCTGGCTGGAAACACACAGCATCAGCGTTATACTGCTCACAGCTCAGCCACAGGCAAACCTGCTGCTGTGCCACACCCCAGGGGCATCTTGATGCATCTGCAGATACTGTGGCCGACAACATCAACACCGAAACATTTGTGGCGTCACGTGGCGTGATGACGTATGACGCACGGTGTTTTTTCAAGTGTCGTAACTTTTTTTTTGTCGCCGCTGGATTTTGAAATATTCAAAATCTTTTGGCGACACTGATATGACGCCAGCAGTCGCCGAAAAAATTGGCAATGGGACAGGCCCTTAAATTATTTATTTATCTCTCTCATTGTGAGCAGTTGATGCAGTCTGGAAACTGCCGCAGCTCAGCTCTGCACCTTTCCACAGCAGATTCCATTTCCTTCACCTTCTGCAACAACATCTAGGAATAGAAATTAAAAATAAAGTTTATTTTCAAGTTTGGAGGCTTTTTAATTCTACTCGCAGCTACTTATTTCACAACATACACGTCAAAGTTACAAGTATGTAATGCAGTTTCCATACTTCATATTTCCTTATGACATAGGCCATTTCAGCCCATCAAATTAATGCCAGCTCTCAGAGAATCACAGTACTTCACAAATTTTCCATGAAACTACTTCCTCACAAATTTCCATCAATTGCCCGCAGAATCCACCATTCAATTGAAAGCAAACATCACTGAACTGTAGCAGCTTAACACCCAGAGGATGGGAAATGCAGGGAATTCTCTGGCCAAGTGGCTACGGAGACCAGTCCTTAAGACGAGTTCAACACCGAGGTGACTGGCCTTGATATTACAGAATTGAGAGTATGGCGTTAAATGGTGCCGAGATAAATGGTCTGACTGAGAGGTAGAGTAGCTGAGGGGCAACATGGTGGTGCAGCGGTGGAGTTGCTACCTCACAGCACCAGAGCCCCAGGTTTGATCCCGACTACGCGTGCTATCTGTACCGAGTTTGTGTGTTCTCCCTGTGACCTGCGTGGACTTTCTCCAGGTGCTCCGGTTTCCACCCACACTCCAACGACGTACAGGTTTGTTAGCTAAATCTATATAATTAAAACTCTGATCTTGACCACTTCCTGTTGCACTGCATATTGATTTTAGAAAAAACGCGACCACTTACGGCTGTGATTTTTGGCCATCTTACTGAGAGTCCCCATCCGCTGCGCAGGGCCAGAGGATTTTTCCCATCGATGAAAAATAAAATAATTATTAATGTTTAAAAAATGTTGAGATTCTCTCTCTTGTCCATCACGCCATGAAGGCCACACCCCTTCCTCAGAGACTATAAAACCCGCAAGTGTAGAGGTGCCTCAGTTCTCTGCAAGATGGGGGGGAGCGACAGGTCACAGCTCTCAGTTTGAGCTGTGAATAACACTGAACAAATGTCTACTAAACTGTGAGCAGTTTTACTGACCTGTCAGTGCCCTTAATGTGGTTTGAAAATGTAGTTTGAAAATGCAAAAGTGTATTTTGGTTAGAAAATGCTAAAGCTGCGTTGCCTTTGGTTTGCAGATGCTAAAGCTGCATTGCCTTTGGTTTGAAGACGCTAAAGCAGCGTTCCCATTGGTTTGAAGATGCTAAAGCTGCCTTTGGTTTGAAAACGCGAAAGCTGCCTTTGGTTTCAAAACGCTAAAGCCGCCTTTGGTTTCAAAACGCTAAAGCCGCCTTTGGATTGAAAAGCTAAAGTTGCCTTTGAAAACGCTAAAGCCGCATTTGCTTTGAAAACACTAAAGCCACCTTTGGTTTGAAAACGCTAAACCCGCCTTTGGTTTGAAAACGCTAAAGCTGCCTTTGGTTTGAAAACGCTAAAGCTGCCTTTGGATTGAAGATGCTAAAGCTGCCTTTGGTTTGAAAACGCGAAAGCTGCCTTTGGTTTGAAAACGCTAAACCCTCCTTTGGTTTGAAAACGCTAAAGCTGCCTTTGGTTTGAAAACGCTAAAGCTGCCTAAGGTTTGAAAACGCTAAATTTGCCTAAGGTTTAAAAACGCCAAAGCTGCCTTTGGTTTGAAAACCGCCTTTGCTTTGAAAATGCTAAAACATAGAAACATAGAAACATAGAAAATAGGTGCAGGAGGAGGCCATTCAGCCCTTCAAGCCAGCACCGCCATTCATTGTGATTATAGAAACATAGAAACATAGAAATTAGGTGCAGGAGTAGGCCATTCGGCCCTTCGAGCCTGCACCGCCATTCAATATGATCATGGCTGATCATCCAACTCAGTATCGCGTACCTGCCTTCTCTCCATACCCTCTTATCCCTTTAGCCACAAGGGCCACATCTAACTCCCTCTTAAATATAGCCAATGAACTGGCCTCGACTACCCTCTGTGGCAGAGAGTTCCAGAGATTCACCACTCTCTGTGTGAAAAAAGTTCTTCTCATCTCGGTTTTAAAGGATTTCCCCCTTATCCTTAAGCTGTGACCCCTTGTCCTGGACTTCCCCGTAACACCGGGAGCAATCTTCCTGCATCTAGCCTGTCCAACCCCTTAAGAATTTTGTAAGTTTCTATAAGATCCCCTCTCAATCTCCTAAATTCTAAAGAGTATAAACCAAGTCTATCCAGTCTTTCTTCATAACACAGTCGTGACATCCCAGGAATCAGTCTGGTGAACCTTGTCTATGGCAATAATGTCCTTCCTCAGATTTGGAGACCAAAACTGTACGCAATACTCCAGGTGTGGTCTCACCAAGACCCTGTACAACTGCAGTAGAACCTCCCTGCTCCTATACTCAAATCCTTTTGCTATGAAAGCTAACATACCATTCGCTTTCTTCACTGCCTGCTGCACCTGCATGCCTACTTTCAATGACTGGTGTACCATGACACCCAGGTCTCGCTGCATCTCCCCTTTTCCTAGTCGGCCACCATTTAGATAATAGTCTGCTTTCCTGTTTTTGCCACCAAAATGGATAACCTCACATTTATCCACATTATACTGCATCTGCCAAACATTTGCCCACTCACCCAGCCTATCCAAGTCACCTTGCAGTATCCTAGCATCCTCCTCACAGCTAACAGTGCCCCCCAGCTTAGTGTCATCCGCAAACTTGGAGATATTGCCTTCAATTCCCTCATCCAGTTCATTAATATATATTGTAAATAGCTGGGGTCCCAGCACTGAGCCTTGCGGTACCCCACTAGTCACTGCGTGCCATTGTGAAAAGGACCCGTTTACTCCTACTCTTTGCTTCCTGTTTGCCAGCCAGTTCTCTATCCACATCAATACTGAACCCCAATGCCATGTGCTTTAAGTTTGTATACTAATCTCTTATGTGGGACCTTGTCGAAAGCCTTCTGGAAATCCAGATACACCACATCCACTGATTCTCCCCTATCCACGCTACTAGTTACATCCTCGAAAAATTCTATAAGATTCGTCAGACATGATTTACCTTATCGATAAATCCATGCTGACTTTGTCCAATGATTTCACCACTTTCCAAATGTGCTGCTATCCCATCTTTAATAACTGACTCTAGCAGTTTCCCCACTACCGATGTTAGACTAACTGGTCTGGAATTCCCCGTTTTCTCTCTCCCTCCCTTCTTAAAAAGTGGGGTTACGTTTGCTACCCGGCAATCCTCAGGAACTACTCCAGAATCTAAAGAGTTTTGAAAGATTATTACTAATGCATCCACTATTTCTGGAGCTACTTCCTTAAGTACTCTGGGATGCAGCCTATCTGGCCCTGGGGATTTATCGGCCTTTAATCCATTCAATTTACCCAACACCACTTCCCGACTAACCTGGATTTCACTCAATTCCTCCAACTCCTTTGACCCGCGGTCCTCTGCTATTTCCGGCAGATTATTTATGTCTTCCTTAGTGAAGACGGAACCAAAGTAGTTATTCAATTGGTCCGCCATATCCTTGTTCCCCATGATCAACTCACCTGTTTCTGACTGCAAGGGACCTACATTTGTTTTAACTAATCTCTTTCTTTTCACATATCTATAAAAACTTTTGCAGTCAGTTTTTATGTTCCTTGCCAGTTTTCTTTCATAATCTATTTTTCCTTTCCTAATTAAGCCCTTTGTCCTCCTCTGCTGGTCTCTGAATTTCTCCCAGTCCTCTGGTATGCTGCTTTTTCTGGCTAATTTGTACGCATCATCCTTCGCTTTGATACCATCCCTGATTTCCCTTGTTATCCACGGATGCACTACCTTCCCTGATTTATTCTTTTGCCAAACTGGGATGAACAATTTTTGTAGTACATCCATGCAGTCTTTAAATGTCTTCCATTGCATATCCACCGTCAACCCTTTTAGAATTAATTGCTAGTCAATCTTGGCCAATTCACGTCTCATACCCTCAAAGTTACCTTTCTTTAAGTTCAGAACCATTGTTTCTGAATTAACAATGTCACTCTCCATCCTAATGAAGAACTCAACCATGTATCTATGTATCTATTATGGGCACTCTTGCCCAAGGGGGCACGTACAACAACACTGCTAACTAACCCTTCCTCATTACTCAATACCCAGTCTAAAATAGCCTGCTCTCTCGTTGGTTCCTCTACATGTTGATTTAGATAACTATCTCGCATACATTCCAAGAAATCCTCTTCCTCAGCACCCCTGCCAATTTGATTCACCCAATCTATATGTAGATTTAAGTCACCCATTATAACTGTTTTGCCTTTGTCGCACGCATTTCTAATTTCCTGTTTGATACCATCTCCAACTTCACTACTACTGTTAGGTGGCCTTTACACAACACCCACCAGCGTTTTCTGCCCCTTAGTGTTTCGCAGCTCTACCCATACCGATTCCACATCCTCGAAACTAATGTCCTTCCTTTCCATTGCGTTAATCTCCTCTCTAATCAGCAACGCTACCCCACCTCCTTTTCCTTTCTCTCTATCCCTCCTGAATATTGAATATCCCTGGATGTTCAGCTCCCAGCCTTGGTCACCCTGGAGCCATGTCTCCGTGATCCCAACTATATCATAGTCATTAATAGCTATCTGCACATTCAACTCATCCACCTTATTACGAATGCTCCTTGCATTGAGACACAAAGCCTTCAGGCTTGTTTTTACAACACTCTTACCCCTTATACAATTATGTTGAAAAGTGGCCCTTTTTGATTTTTGCCCTGGTTTTGTCTGCCTGCCACTTTTACTTTTAACCTTGCTACCTATTGCTTCTACCCTCATTTTACATCCCCTCTGTCTCTACGCTCACACATTTAAGAAACCCTTTTCCCTTTAACTCCATCCTCCACTATCCCATTCGACACCCCACCCCCCATATTTAGTTTAAAACCACCCGTGTAGCAGTGGCAAACCTGCCTGCCAGAATGCTGGTCCCACACCTGTTAAGATGCAATCCGTCCCTTTTGTACAGTTCCCCCTTACCCCAAAACAGATCCCAGTGATCTAAGAATCGAAATCCCTGCCCCGTGCACCAGTTCCTCATCCACATGTTCAGGTCCCGTATCTCCCTGTTCCTGCTCTCGCCAGCACGAGGAACTGGAAGCAAACCGGAGATAACAACCCTGGAGGTCTTGCTTTTCAGCATTTTTCCGAGCTCTCTAAAGTCACGCTGCAGAATATTCATCCCCTTCTTTCCGACATCGTTTGTGCCGACATGCACTACCACTTCCGGATGTTCACCCTCGCCCTTGAGGATTTTCTGCACTCTGTCCATGACATCCTGGATCCTGGCACCAGGAAGGCAGCACACCATCCTCGAATCCTGTCTATTGCCGCAGAAACCCCTGTCCGTACCTCTCACAATGGAGTCTCCCACTACAATGGCGTTGCCTGCCTTAGGCCTTTTTGGTTTTGGCTCAACAGCCCTATTCGCATCGCAAGCCAGTCCGCCGCTCAGTGTAAACACGTCTTCTGTCCCAACAGCTTCTAAGCGGGTGAACCTGTTCACAAGAGGTACAACACCCGGGGACGTTGGCATTCCATGCTTCCCTCCCTTTCTCACCGTCTCCCACCTTCTCTCTTCCAGTACCTTAGGTGTAACAATCGTACTGTAGGACTTGTCGAGGAATGACTCCGTTTCTCGGACGAACCGGAGGTCATCCACTTGCTTCTCCAACACGGCCCTTCAGGAGCTCTACCTGGATGCACTTCTCGCATTTGTAGCAGCCAGAGGCACCAGCGGTGTCCTTGACCTCCCACATACTGCAAGCATCGCACTGAATCAGCTTGCCTGACATCTCCTTCTTTCGTCTCTACCTCTCAAGCATATTGCGTGGTCTCCTCTCCTCAGCCTCCTCGCTGAAGACTCTCGAGCCAAAGACTCACACTTTTCTCACAGGGCACTTCACTCACAAGGCCGCTCACTCACTGCCGCTCGCTAAGAGCAGTTTCTCTCCTCCCACTCGGGCTAGAGCCAATAAGTCGTATCTCTTGCTAATCTCCTGCTGCTGTTGCTCCCAAATCTACAGCAGCATTATGGCTGATCGTCCCCTATCAATAACCCGTGCCTGCCTTCTCCCCATTTCCCTTGACTCCACTAGCCCTAGAGCTCTATCTAACTCTCTCTTAAATCCATCCAGTGACTTGGCCTCCACTGCACTCTGT
Organism: Malacoraja senta; assembly: GCA_038087875.1. Taxonomy (NCBI): domain Eukaryota; kingdom Metazoa; phylum Chordata; class Chondrichthyes; order Rajiformes; family Rajidae; genus Malacoraja; species Malacoraja senta. The sequence continues at coordinate 31,845 of JAXLNO010004314.1, forward strand.
GGCAGGGAATTCCATAAATTCACAACTCTCTCTGGGTGAAAAAGTTTTTTCTCACCTCAGTCTTAAATGACCTCCCCTTTATTCTAAGACTGTGGCTCCTGGTTCTGGACTCACCCAACATTGGGAACATTTTTTCTGCATCTAGCTTGTCCAGTCCTTTTATAATTGTATATGTTTCTATAAGATCTCCCCTCATCCTTCTAAACTCCAGTGAATACAAACCTAGTCTTTTCAATCTTTCCTCATATATCAGTTCCGCCATCCCAGGGATCAATCTCGTGAACCTACGCTGCACTGCGTCAATCACAAGGATATCCTTCCTCAAATTAAGAGACCAAAACTGTACACAATACTCCAGATGTGGTCTCACCAGAGTCCTATACAACTGCAGAAGAACCTCTTTACTCCTATACTGAAATCCTCTTGTTATGAAGGCCAAAATTCCATTAGCTTTCTTCACTGCCTGCTGTACCTGTAAGCCAACTTTCAGTGACCGGTGTACATGGACGCCCAGGTCTCGCTGCACCTCCCCCTTACCTAACCTAACCCCATTGAGAAAATAATCCGCCCCCTTGTTTTTGCTGCCAAAGTGGATAACCTCACATTTATCTATATTATACTGCATCTGCCACGCATCTGCCCACTCACTCAACCTGTCCAGGTCACCCTGCAACCTCTTAACATCCTCTTCACAGTTCACACTGCCACCCAGCTTTGTGTCATCCGCAAACTTGCTAGTGGTGCTCCTAATTCCCTCTTCCAAATCATTAATATATATGGTAAACAGTTGCGGCCCCAACACCGAGCCTTGTGGTACTCCACTCGCCACTGCCTGCCATTCTGAAAAGGACCCGTTCACTCCTATTCTTTGCTTCGGCTCTGCCAACCAATTTTCTATCCATGTCAACACCCTACCCCCAATACCATGTGCTCTAATTTTAGTCACCAGTCTCCCGTGCAGGACCTTATCAAAGGCTTTCTGAAAGTCTAGATACACTACATCCACTGGCATCCCTTCATTCATTTTACTTGTCACATCCTCAAAAAATTCCAGAAGATTAGTCAAGCATGATTTCCCTTTCATAAATCCATGTTGACTTGGACTAATCCTTTTACTGCTATCCAAATGCCCAATTATTACCTCTTTAATAATTGACTCCAGCATCTTTCCCACCACCGAAGTCAGGCTAACTGGTCTGTAATTCCCCGTTTTCTTTCTCGCTCCTTTCTTGAAAAGTGGGATAACATTAGCTATCCTCCAATCCACAGGAACTGATCTATTGAACACTGGAAAATGATCACCAATGCGTCCACTATTTCTAGATCCACCTCCCTGAGGACTCTGGGATGCAGACCATCAGGTCCAGGGGATTTATCATCCATCAGTCCCATTAGCCTACCCAATACTATTTCGCGCCTAATGAAAATGTCTTTCAGTTCCTCTACCCCCTTAGATCCTCTGTCCTCCAGTACATCTGGGAGATTGTTTGTGCCTTCCACAGTGAAGACAGATCCGAAGTACCTATTCAACTCTTCTGTCGTTTCCTTGTTGCCCATAATAATTTCACCCCTGTCTGCCTTCAAGGGACCCACATTTGACTTTGCTACTCTTTTTCCCTTAACATACTTAAAGAAGCTTTTACTGTCCTTCTTTATATTCCTGGCCAGCTTTCCTTCGTACTTCATCTTTTCAGCCCGAATTGCCCGTTTTGTTTCCTTCTGTTGACCTATGAAAGTTTCCCAATCCTCTGGCTTCCGGCTACTCTTTGCTGTGTTATACATCTTTTCTTTTAGTTTTATTCTATCCCTCACTTCTCTTGTCAGCCACGGATGTCTCCTACTCCCCTTGGAATCTTTCTTCCTTTTTGGAATGAAATGATCCTGCGTCTTCCGGATTATGCCCAGAAATTCCTGCCATTGCTGTTCCACGGTCATTCCTGCTAGGATCCCTTTCCAGTCTACCTTGGCCAGCTCCCCTCTCATGCCTTCATAGTCCCGTTTGTTCAACTGCATCACTGACACTTCCGATTTAACGTTCTCCTTCTCAAATAAAGCTGCCTTTGGTTTCAAAATGCTAAAGCTGCCTTTGGTTAAACAACGCTAAAGCTGCTTTTGGTTTCAAAACGCTAAAGCTGCCTTTGGTTTCAAAACGCTAAAGCTGCCTTTGGTTTCAAAACGCTAAAGCTGCCTTTGGTTTCAAAGCGCTAAAGCTGCCGTTGGTTTCAAAACGCTAAAGCTGCCTTTGATTTCAAAACTCTAAAGCTGCCTTTGGTTTCAAAACGCTAAAGCCCCCTGTGCTTTGAGAACGCTAAAGCCGCCTTTGGTTTGAAAACGCTCAAGTTGCCTAAGGTTTGAAAACGCTAAAGCTGCCTTTGGTTTGAAAACGCTAAAGCTGCCTTTGGTTTGAAAACGCTAAAGCTGCTTTTGGTTTGAAACGCTAAAGCCGCATTTGGTTTCAAAGCGCTAAAGCTGCCTTTGGTTTGAAAACGCTAAAGCTGCCTTTGGTTTGAAAACGCTAAAGCAGCTTTTGGTTTGAAACGCTAAAGCCGACTTTGGTTTCAAAGCGCTAAAGCTGCCTTTGGTTTCAAAACGCTAAAGCTGCCTTTGGTTTCAAAACGCTAAAGCTGCTTTTGGTTTCAAAACGCTAAAGCTGCCTAGGTTTGAAAACGCTAAACCCGCCTTTGCTTTGAAAACGCTCAAGTTGCCTCAGGTTTCAAAACGCTAAAGCTGCCTTTGGTTTCAAAACGCTAAAGCTGCCGGCTATTGAACCCAATCCCGTCAAAAGCGAGTTGGATACAAAAAGTTGCCGTAACTCAGTGGGTCGGGCAGCACCTCTGGAGTCTGAAGAAGGGCGTTGTCCTGAAATGTCACCCATTCTTTCTCTCCAGAGGTGCCGCCCGACCCGCTGAGTTACTCTAGCTTTTTGTGTCTATCTTTGGTTTAAAACATCATCTCCAGTTCCTTCCCACACACACGTTTCAAGCAAATCGAATGCTCCCATCAAACAGACAGAATCAGGTCAATGATTATGGTCAAGAGATGGACAGACCACTCCATGGACCCACGCTGCTGACAGACCTTCACTCCACACACCCAAAGCTCAGAGCCACGGTGACACTGGGGCAAAAATTAGTCAACCTAGGGTACAGGATCAGAGGGCTGTTCTGTGGATGTATCTGAGGTAGAGTGTGGGCAGGCTCTCTTGTAGTCTGTGGCTCGAAGGGCCGAATGGCCTACTCCTGCACCTATTTGTCTATGTTTTTTTCTGTTTCTAGTGAGTATATCTGGGGTAGTACAAGTGGGTTGGCCTGTGGTGGGTTTACCTGGGGTACAATAAATGGGTTCTCATTTTTAAGTTTAGTTTAAACACACAGCACAGAAACAGGCCCTTCGGCCCACCGAGTCCGTACCGGCCAACGATTCCCGCCCACTAACACTACCCTACACAGACTAGTGTCATAGAGTGATACAGTTTGGAAACAGGCCTTTCGGCCCAACTTACCCACACCGACCAACAATGTCCCAGCCACACTAGTCCCACTTGCCTGCCCTTGGTCCATATTCCTCCAAAGCTGTCCTATCCATGTACCTATCTAACAGTTTTTTAAAACGATGGGTTAGTCTCAGCCTCAACTACCTCCTCTGGCAACTTGTTCCATACACCCACCACCTTATGTGTGAAAACGTTAGCCTTCGGATTCCTATTAAATCTTTTCCCCTTCACCTTGAACCTATGTCCTCTGGTCCTCGATTCCCCTACTCTGAGCTAGAAACTGTGCATCTACCCGATCTATTCCTCTCATGATTTTGTATATCTTAAGAATATCTCCCCTCATCCTGCTGCGCTCCATGGAATAGAGACCCAGCCTACTCAACCTCTCCCCATAGCTCACACCCTCTAGTCCTGGCAACATTCTCGTAAATCTTCTCTGAACCCTTTCAAGCTTGACAATATTTTCCCTATAACATGGTGACCCAAACTGAACGCAATTTTCTAAATGCGGTCTCACCAACTGCAACTGCACATGACCTCCCAGTTTCCACAATCAAATCTCTGACTGATGAAGGCCAATGTGCCAAATCCTTTTTGACCACCTTATCTACGTGCGACTTGATCCTCAAGGAACCATGAACCTGTCCTCCTAGATCCCTCTGCTCTACAACACTACCCAGAGGCCTACCATTTACTGTGTAGGTCCTGCCCTTGTTCAATGTCCCAAAATGCAACATCTCACACATCTCTGTATTAAATTCCATCAATCATTCTTCAGCCTACCTGGCCAATTGATCCAGATCTTGCTGCAATCTTTCACAACCATTTTCACTATCTGCAAAACCACTCACTTTTGTATCATCAGCAAACTTGCTAATCTTGCCCTGTATGTTCTCATCCAAATCATTGATGTGCATGACAAACAGTAACGGGCCCAGCACCCAACCCTGAGTCACACCACTAGTCACAGACCTCCAGTCCGAGAAGCAACCTTCCACCATCAACCTCTGCTTCCTTCCATGGAACCAAATTGCTATCCATTCAGCTATCTCTCCTTGGATCCCATGCGATCTAACCTTCCAGAGCAGCCTAACATGCAGAACCTTGTAGAATGTCGTACTGAAATCCATGTATACAACATCTACAGCTCTGCCCTCATCGACCTTTCTGGTCCCATCTTTAAAAAAATCAATCGGATGCCTCATTGTAGACTATGTCGAACAATCCTTGTTCGAGGCATACCGTGGCCCTATCAGCGAACTCTACTTCCGCTACATTGACGCTACCTCCTGCACCTATGCAGAACTCACTGACTTCATCCATTTCACCACTAACTTCCTTCCGGCACTCAAATTCACCTGGACCATTTCCGACATCTCCCTACCGTTTCTAGACCTCACTATCTCCATCGCCGTTAACAAACTACTGACCGACATCTACTATAAACCCACTGACTCCCATGGCTATCTGGACTACACTTCTTCCCACCCTGCTTCCTGTAAGGACTCTATTGCCTACTCCCAATTCCTCCGTCTATGCCGCATCTGCACCCGGGATGAGGTTTTCCAAACCAGGGCATCGGAGATGTCCTCATTCTTTAGGGAACGGGGGGTCCCCTCTTTGATTACAGATGAGGCTCTCACCAGGATCTCTTCTATATCACGTAGCTCCGCTCTCACTCCTCATCCCCCCTACTCGTAACAAGGGCAGAGTCCCCCTTGTCCTCACCTTCCCCCCTACCAGCAGTCACATACAACAGATAACCCTCCGACATTTTTGTCACCTCCAACGGGATCCCACCACTGGCCACATCTTCCCATCTCCTCCCCATTTGCTTTACGCAGAGACCGCTCCCTCCGAACTCCCTGGTTAATTCGTCCCATCCCACCCAAACCTCCCCTCCCCTGATACTTTCCCTTGCAACTGCAGAAAATGCTACACTTGTCACTTTACCTCCCCCCTTGACTCCATCCAAGGACCTAAGCAGTCTTTCCAGGTGAGGCCTGGACCTCCTCCAACCTCATCTATTGCATCCGCTGCTCTGTGTCAACTGCTCTACATCGGTGAGACCATGCTCAGGCTTGGCGATCGCTTCGCCCAACACCTCCGCACACTTTGCATTAACCAACCTGATCTCCCGGTGGCTCAGCACTTCAACTCCCCCTCCCATTACGAATCTGACCTTTCTGTCCTGGGCCTCCTCCAAGGCCAAAGTGAGTCCCACCGCATATTGGAGGAACAGCACCTAATTTCTCGCTTGGGTAGTTTACACCCCAGTGGTATGAACATTGACCTCCAATTTCAGGTAGTCCTTGCTTTCTCGTTCCTTCCCCTCCCCTTCCCAGCTCTCCCACAGCCCACTGTCCCCACCTTTTCCTTTCTTCTTCCCGCTCCCCCCACCCACGCCCACATCAGTCTGAAGAAGGGTCTCGACCAGAAACGTCACATATTCCTTCGTTCCATAGATGCTGCCTCACCCACTGAGTTTCTCCAGCATTTTTGTCTACCTTCCGTCCTACTGTCTTTCTCCTCGGTAAATATAGAGGAGAAATATTCATTGAGGACCTTGCCCATTTCCTGTAGCTCCACACAGGTGTGACTGCTTTGATTCCTGAGAGTTCCCAGTCTCTCTCTGGTTACCCTTTCCCCCCTTACGTATTTATAAAATCCTTTGGGATTGTTGCTACCCACCAGAGCTATCTCCTGGCCCTTTTTTGCCCTTCTGATCACCTTTTTTAGTTTACTCCTTAGTTCCCGAAACCCCTCCAGGGATGCACTTGATCCCAGCTGCCTATACCTGTCCCATTCATCCATCTTGTTTTTGACCAACGTCTCAATTTCCCTCGTTAGCCAAGCTTCCTTATGTTTGCCTGCTTTGGCCTTCACTCTAACGGGGACGTACATATCCTGAGCTTTCGTCAGCATACTTAAAAACATCCCACTTGGCCCATGTTTCTTTCCCCTCTAATAACCTGCTCTAGTCAACTTGAGCGAGACCTTCTCTCATACCTCAAAATTGGCCTTACCCCAGTTGAGCATGTTAACACGTGGACCCTCTCCGTCCTTATCCATAACTATCTTAAAGCTAATCAAACTGTGGTCACTGGACCCAAAAGGCTCCTCCACACACACTTCATTAACTTGCATTCCCAATTTCCCAATACTAGATCCAGTGTTGCCCTCTCACATGTGGGGGCGTCCACATACTGTTTAAGAAAACTCTCCTGAACACTTTTGAGGAATTGCGCCCCATTTAAATCCTTCACGCAATGATTTTCCCAGTCTATATTGGGAAAGTTAAAATGCCCTACTACAACAACCTTATTTGACCAGCAATCGCCCGGCACATTTGTTCTTCTAATTCCCATTGACTATTCGTGGGTCTGTAGTACACCCCCCCCCCCCCCCCCAACAAGGCGATCATCCCTTTCTTGTTCCTCAGCTCCACCCATATAGCCTCACTAGACGAACCGTCTGTAATGTCACCTCTGAACACTGCCGTGACATCCTCCTTAACCAACAATGCAACCCCCCACCCTCCTCTTTTTCCCTCACCCCTGTCTGTCCTGAAGCTCCTGTACCCCGGGAACATTGAGCTGCCAGTCCTGCCCCTCCCTTAACCAGGTTTCAGTCATGGCTACAAGGTCCCAGTCGCTTGTACCTATCCATGCCCTCAGCTCATCTGCCTTACCCGTCAGGCCCCTTTTACGTGCAGTTTAAACCAACCTTCCTTCCTCGTTCTCTGCCTTTCACCTGTCTATTTTGTCCACTAACCTTCCCCACACCACCCTCCATACCAACTTCTAGCCTCTCAAGTGTCTCTGTCCTGTACGAGATCCCCCCTCCCCCGCCTATGGACTATTTACAATTAAACTAAGCCAATCAACCTAAAAAACCTGTACGTCTTTGGAGTGTGGGAGGAAACCGGAGGTACCGGGAAAAAACCCACTCAGGTCATGGGGAGAACGTACAAACTCTGAACAGACAGCACCCGTAGTCAGGATGGAATCTGGGTCTCTGCCGCTGTAAGCGTTGTAAGGCATTGTCGGGTACAGTGAGAATGGGCTGTTCTATAGTGAGTGTACCGGTAGCAGTGAGACTGGGCTGTTCTGTGGTGGGTTTATGTAGTGTACCTGGACTTTCAGAAAGTATTTGAGAAGGTCCCACATAGGAGATTGGTGGTCAAAATTAGGGCACATTGGATTGGGGGTAGAGTGCTGACATGGATAGAAAATTGGTTGGCGGGCAGGAAACAAAGAGTAGGGATTAACGGGTCCCTTTCAGAATAATAATAATAATAATAGATTTTATTTATATAGCGCTTTTCAGGACTCAAAGTCGCTTTACAATTGAGAGTCAGGAATAAACAAAACAAAATAGAGCAGTAAGACAGAGGGGGGGGGGGAACATGGGACTAAGGGTATGCAGAAGTGAAGAGATGGGTCTTGAGGCGGGACTGGAAGATGGTGAGGGACTCAGAATTTCGGACCGGTTGTGGGAGGGAATTCCAGAGCCTGGGAGCTGCCCTGGAGAAGGCTCTGCCTCCAAAAGTGCAGAGGTTTGATTTCGGAGTGGAGAGGAGACCAGCTGATGTGGATCTGAGGGACCGTGAGGGTTGGTAGGGGGAGAGGAGGTCAATGAGATAAGGGGGGGCCAGGTTGTTGAGGGCTTTGTAGGTGAGGACCAGGATTTTGTAGGTGATCCGGTGGGAAATGGGAAGCCAGTGAAGTTCTTTGAGAACTGGGGTGATGTGGTGCCAGGATTTGGTGTGGGTAATGAGTCGAGCGGCTGCATTTTGGACCAGTTGGAGTCGTTTGATGCTGCTGGAATTGATTCCGAAAAGAAGAGAGTTACAGTAGTCCAGTCGGGAGGAGATGAAGGCATGGATGAGTCTTTCAGCAGCGGGGGGTGTGAGAGACGATCTGATTTTTGCAATGTTGCGGAGGTGAAAAAATGATGTTTTGACAACATGGCGGATGTGAGGCTCAAGGGAGAGGGTTGAGTCAAGGATCACGCCAAGGTTGCGTGCCTGAGGAGATGGGGAGACAGTGGTGCCGTCGATAGTGAGAGTGGGGTTGTTAATTTTAGTGAGTGTTGATTTGGAGCCAATGAGGAGAAATTCTGTTTTGCTACTGTTTAATTTAAGGAAGTTGAGTTGCATCCAAGATTTGATGGCTGATAGGCAGGAGTTGATATGGTAGAGAGGGGGGTGGTGGGGGGACTTGGTGCTGAGATAGATCTGGGTGTCATCAGCATAGCAGTGGAAGTCCAGGTTGAAGTGACGGAGTATATGACCAAGGGGGAGGATGTAGATGATGAAGAGGAGGGGACCAAGAACGGAGCCTTGGGGAACGCCTTGAGTGACAGTGGCTGTGGCAGAGGTGTGGTTATGGAGAGAGATGAAGTGGGATCGGTTGGAAAGGTAAGAACGGAACCAGCTGGCAGGCAGTGACCAGTGGGGTACCGCAAGGCTCGGTGCTGGGACCACAGCTATTTACAATATACATCAATGATTTGGATGAAGGGATTTAAAGTAACATTAGCAAATTTGCAGATGACACAAAGCTGGGTGGCAGTGTGAACTGTGAGGAGGATGCTATGAGAATGCAGGGTGACTTGGACAGGTTGCGGGAGTGGGCAGATGCATGGCAGATGAAGTTTAATGTGGATAAATGTGAGGTTATCCACTTTGGTAGCAAAAACAGGAAGGCAGATTACTATCTAAATGGCGTCAAGTTGGGAAAAGGGGAAGTACAATGGGATCTGGGGGTCCTTGTTCATCAGTCTATGAAAGTAAGCATGCAGGTACAGCAGGCAGTGAAGAGAGCGAATGGCATGTTGGCCTTTATAACAAGAGGAGTCGAGTATAGGAGTAAAGAGGTCCTTCTGCAGTTGTACAGAGCCCATGTGAGACCACACCTGGAGTATTGTGTGCAGTTTTGGTCCCCTAATTTGGAGAAGGATATTCTTGCTATTGAAGGAGTGCAGCGTAGGTTTACAAGGTTAATTCCTGGGATGGCAGGACTGTCGTTTGCTGTGAGAATGGAGCGGCTGGGCTTGTATACTCTGGAGTTTAGAAGGTGAGAGGGGATCTTATTGAAACATATAAGATTATTAAGGGTTTGGACACGCTAGAGGCAGGAAACATGTTCCCGATGTTGGGGAAGTCCAGAACCAGGGGCCACAGTTTAAGAATAAGGGATAAGCCATTTAGAACGGAGACGAGGAAACACTTTTTCTCACAGAGAGTTGTGACTCTGTGGAATTCTCTGCCTCAGAGGGCAGTGGAGGTCGGTTCTCTGGATACTTTCAAGTGAGAGCGAGATGGAACTCGGAAAGATAGTGGAGTCAGGGGATATGTGGAGAAGGCAGGAACGGGGTACTGATTGAGGATAATCAGCCATGATCACATTGAATGGCGGTGCTTGCTCGAAGGGCCGAATGGCCTACCCCTGCACCTATGGTCTATTGTCTATTATCAGGGGTTCTGTGTGACTGGGTGTCCTGTGGGAGGGTGTGTTCAGAACAGAGGTGGGGAGGAGATGGAGAAGGCAGTGGGGATGGGTGACTTTGCTTCAGTTGACCAGGTGTAGGAAGGGAGCCTGTGGATCCCCGGAGCACGTACCTGGACAGAGTAAAGACATCGATCAAGGAGATGGCCATTGTTAACTGGTACCAGGCTGTGCCCAACCACCAGTACCACCTGGGGCAGTGCTTTTTCTGAAAGAGACAGCAACACAACATTAGGCAACATTGGGCCCGATGCTTCCCATCAGTGGAAGCAGAGAGAGCTCAGACTTTCTGACACGGAACCCACTGATACTGTGGCACCACATCCGGCTGAGAGACCTTCTCCCCTGCAGGGACCACCACAGAAAGTCCACCGCAAGGTGGTGGCAGGAGAACCCAGGGGAGCTTTAGGGAACCCGAGAAAAAATAGTTTGCAGGGATATCAACGGGGCAACAGCACTGATGGGGGTCCTCCAGGGGCCAAGACAGGCCGAATGGCCTCCTTTTGTGTCCAGACTAAATAAACGGGAGATTGTCAATGACACTTCCACCGAGCAGGGAGTATCACCTTTCAACACAGACAGATTGCCTGGTTGTGGATGGATAGCAGCCCCCTCTGTCCCAGTCAATCTTATCCCACAACCAACATGGGGAAAGATAGACACAAAAAGCTGGAGTAACTCAGCGGGACAGGCAGCATCTCTGGAGAAAAGGAATAGGTGACGTTTAGGGTCGAGACCCTTCTTCAGAGTGAGAGTCAAGGGAAAGGGAAACAAGCGATATAGACGGTGATGTAGAGAGACATGGAGCAAATGAATGAACGATATGCAAACAAATTACGATGATGAAGGAAAGGGTCCAGTGTTGGTTGGCTGTGGGCTCGGTGTTAATGAATGATACAGACAATGAAGCTCACCAGGACGACAGTGAAACTAGTACAACGACTAAGGAGGGGGAGGGACGGAGAGAGAGGGTTACTTGAAGTTAGAGAAATCTAGATTTATTGAACATGGGCATCTGCTGATCACCACAATGCTGTGTGCAAGCTTGGCCACGGGCCACCACCTTACACCTCATTTCAAAAGCATCCTCGGTGCCACACAGCTGGGGAAAATCTAAAGGAGATCCTATTCTTTCATCACCCCAGTGACCCTGGAACACAAACCAAGCCTCCCTTAGGTGTTACAACATGACTTCAGTCGGGATCGAGTAACCGAGCATTGACAGTCAGTCGTCTCTTGACTCTATGGTCCTCTGGGCAATTCACCACTCATTTCAGTGAGTGACCCAGTGAGGCTGAGGGAACACACTGGAATACCGAGCTGGAAGGTGGCTTCCTCCCGCACTGACTGTGGTCCTAGGCTGCACGAACAACAGAGAACTGGGGACCAGGCCTTGTGCAAACCCTGGGAGTTTAAGGAGGGAGCAGCGAGCTCGACCTCACCACTGGGTCCAGTATCAGCAGGGCACTGGTTGACTGGAGCAGAGTTTTGGGGCCATGGACCACAGAAGAGGGAAGATTAGTAATGCAGATACCTGGAGACAGCAGCGAGATCCAGTCCCACAGCTTGGCAAGGGGAGAGAATGATTCAGAGTACGCCAAACCTGGGGGGGTGGGAAAGAAGAGCAAGATGTCAACAAAGCAAGTTTCTCTCTCAAGGTTTACAATGTTCAAAGGGCCACGTGGCCCAATGTTTGTGCTGCTGTTCACAAAAGCACCATGCAACTGATCGGCCCACGGCTCAACTGTTAGTGTGCGGGGATCGGTGCTGACTCGATGGGCCGAAGGGCCCTGTTTCCACGCTGTATCTCTAAACTAAACTAAAGGAAGGATGCCAAAAGCCTAAGATAGGCACAAAGTTCTGGAGTAACTCAGCGGGTCAGGCAGCATCTCTGTCTGAAAAAGGATGGATGACGTTTCGGGTCGGGACCCTTCTTCAGACTTCAAGCCTAAGAATTGATTTAGACAGTGTCTAGAATTATAGTAAAGAGTAATTTGGAAAAGTTAGGAGTCCTCTCGGGACAGAGAAGGTAAAAGAGATGACCTATCAAACGTTGAAGATTGTAGCAGGGTTCTAAACGAGAAAGGTTTTGCTATTGAGGGATCAATAAACAGAGGTCACAGATTCAATACTGACAGGATCCAGAATATTCTCTCCAAAACGCTGCAGGAAGTGGGTTCATTAATGATTTTAAGTGGATGGATACACAGGATGTTGCTGCTGATACAACCTGGAGATTGCAATGGAACGATGTTCTTTAGCAGAAGCTGCATCACCTTCCACACCTTGCTGAACAGGTGCTATGCAGAGGGAGTTTATGTCGTCAAATGGCAGCACCCTATTTTTTGTGTTTGTTTTTTGTGTGCGTGCGTGCGTGTGTGTGTGAATGAATGGCGATTAGCTGCCCCAAACAACAGCTCAGTCCCCCTGATGTAACCCAGCATCTGGGAAATCTACAATCCTGTACAAGACGTTCAGCTCCTGCCCAGTCTCAGTCCATGGCCCACTCACCCACCCACAGCCCACCTCACTACTAGCCCCTCACCTGCCCCAGTAACGGACCCTCACACCCCACCCGCTCCATTTACCCTCCCCACCGTCAGCCCGCTTACATGTCCCTCACCCCCTTCCCAGTAACAGCACATGCACCCACCCCATGTCCCGACACCCGCACCTTGTAATAGCCCCCTCAACCTCACCCTGCCCCAGCAATGGAGTGTTCACCCCCACACCCCAACATCTTCCACTCACCCCCCCACCCCCAACATCCTCCACTCACCCCCCCCACCATCCTCCACTCACCCCCCCATGTCCACACCTTAGTAATATCCCCAGTTCACCCAGTGCCCACACCCAACATCTACCACCCACCCACCTTGTCCCCACCCTGGTTACATCCTCCACTCACCAACCCACCTTGTCCATGCCCTAGTAACTGCCCCCATCTATCTGCCCCACCCTAGTAACATCTCCCACCCACCCTGTCCCCACTCTAGTAACACCTCCCACCCACTCATCCACCCACCGCAGTAAGTGCCCGCTCAGCTGCCCCACTGCCCGACTTCAATATGAAATCCCTAAAGCCTCTGTTCCAGCCCCAGCCAGTGTGTCCTCTCTGCCAATAGTGCAACGTGCCGCATGTTAGCTGTTCAGGATGAGGGATGTGGTGGGTGAGATGATGAACGTTCCAGTTACCCTGCAGCTCATCCTGGGAGGAGGAGCCAGATGTGGACGACAAGTAGATGTTGGAAGAAGTGAAAGGCGCTATCAGTATCCCCATCCTGCCGTATGCTCTGTAGAATTTCTCTTCGTAGCTGGACGGCCCTGTGACTGCTGGATGCAAGATACAGTCATCACAGGAAAATATTACAGCACCTCATATTTTGCTTGGACATCTTACAACCCAACGATATGATGTTGACCTCTCTAACTTCAAGTAACCCTTGTTTTCCCTCTCTCTCTCTCTCTCTCTCTCTCTCTCTCTCTCTCTCTCTCTCCATCCCTCCACCATCCTAGCTCTCCGGCCAGTTTAACTGTCCTCCTGATTACATATTATCTTTGTATGCTTTGTTGTCACCTTCCCCTAGCTAACAATGATCTATTCTACATTTTCCTTCATCCTTGTCCCCTTAGATCTATTGTTTTCCCACCTCACCCTTCCAAATCGCCCTCTCCCCTGACTAAGTCTGAAGAAGTGTCTCGATCGAAACATCACCCATTCTTTCTCTCCAGGAAGGCGTTTGACGGCACTGGGCCGGTACTCGCTGGAGTTTAGAAGAATGAAGGGGACCTCATTGAAACTTACCGAAAAGTGAAAGGTTTGGATAGAGTGGATGTGGAGAGGATGTTTCCACTTGTGGGAGAGTCGAGGACTAGAGTTCATAGCCTCAAAATTAAACAACGCTCCTTTAGGAAGGAGATAAGGAGGAATGTCTTTAGTCAGAGGGTGGTGAATCTGTGGCATTCTTTTCCACAGAAGGCTGTGGAGGCCAAGTCAGTGGATATTTTTAATGCAAGATAGATAGATTCTTGATTAGTATGGGTGTCAGGGTTATGGGGAGAAGGCAAGAGAATGGGGTTAGGAGGTAAAGATAGATCAGCCATGATTGAATGGCGAAGTAGACTTGATGGGACACATAGACTAATTCTGCTCCTATCACTTATGACCTTATGCTGTCTGTCCTGCTGAGTTACTCCAGCATTTTGTGTCTATCTTTAGTGTAAACCAGCATCTGCAGTTCCTTCCTATAAAGGAAGGTATAATCCCTCGCCTCTCAGTAACTGTAGCTCGGTGTCGGTCACCTCCCACCACCATGGGGCATCAGGCCCCGACCCAGCGCTCCCCACAGTAACTGAACCGTGTGAGTTACCACACACAGGCCCCACAGCAGAGCGGCAGTGCGACCCTCTCCTGTCCGCCCGCCCACCTCCCAGCACCCGGCGGGATAGGCAAAGTCTCACATCGCTGGTCAGTGCCGACTCGTTGGGCCAAAGGGCTCGTTTCCAACTAAAACTGAGATAATGCACCACGAGTCTCTGACGTGCACCAGTGATCGTGGTGCTTTAAACCAAGGAGAAGCCCTGAACCAGTCTGTTGGAGGGAAGGGTTAAGGCTTTATGAACACTGACGTCAAAAGGCCATAAGTGGTAGGAGGAGAATTAGGCCATTTGGCCCATCAAGTCTACTCCGACATTCCATCATGGCAGAACTATCTCTCCCTCCTGACCCCATTCTCCTGCTTTCTCCCCGTAACCCCTGAACTCATGAAGAATCTGGCTATCTCTGCCTTAAAAATATCCACTGACTTGGCCTCCACAGCCTTCGGTGGCAATGAATTCCACTGATTCACCAGCCTCGGACTAAAGAAATGTGCCGGTGCCTTGTTTCCACCCACCGCGCTGCCCTCCCCGGACACGTACCGACGGGCCCCTGCCAGCCGCTGCTGCTGCCGAGGTGCAGAGAGCGCTGAGAGCGCTTGGAGGCGTTGCTGACGCTACTGATGTAGCTACTCAGACTGTTGACTGAACTGTTGGACGGTGAACGTTTGACACCAGGCACAGGTCCCGGCCTCTTGCTGTTTGACCTTTTCTTGTGCAACCTGAAACGATAAAGGGCAACGATTTAGGACAGAGGCAGACCAGGACTGCGAAAGAGAAGCAAAAAAGTAACGATGATAAATGAAACTGGCCATTGTTAGCCATTTGCTTAGTGAGAATGAGAAGCTGGTGCGACTTGGATGGGGGAGGGATGGAGAGAGTCGCTTGTCAGAGCTGGGAAAGGAGGGGGGGGAAGAAGATTGTTTCACACGGGGAAGGAATATCATGACTCTCTCTCCCTCTCCCTCTCCTCAAGGAACTGCAGATGCTGGTTTATAAAAAGTCACAAAGTGCTGGAGTAACTCAGCGGGTCAGGCAGCCCCTGTTCACGTTCCTTCCAACATTCCTCATGAGCCCATCAACCGAATGGCTTCATCAACAACTTATTGGCATGGCAACCCTGCCCTTGGCCTATGGAAGATATACCCTACATCCGATCACCCTCCACCTGAGATTACAAGCAAGAAAGAAGAGGCTGATGGAATTTGATGGAAGTTGCTGAGGGAGGAGAGGGAAGGGGGGGGGGGGAGTTGGAGTTGTGATACACAGCTCCCTGAGTGAGGTACGAGGGTGGAGGCTGCATCTTTACAGTTAGAACAGAGCATAGCTTAGAGAGGAAAGAACGAGAGGGGGGGGGGGGGGGATGAGACATGAGAGAGTTAGAGAGACGTACCTGATGGGAGTCTCCTTGTAAGAGGGAGCGCCGGATTTGGTGGAGCCGCCGCTGCTGCTGGAGGCATCGTCATTATGCAGGTAGTAGCCATTGGCGGCCAGACGTGAACTGCAGTGGGACATCCTCACCGTAGCACCACCACCCCGAGCCTCAGCCCGAGCACGGCGCTGCGAGTCTTCTGCACTAACTGTGAGCAAAGAGAAAGACAGTGTGAGGGGCAGCCCTGCACTGGGCACTGGCACCCTGCCCTCATTGCTATCACCCTACACACCCTCCCTGCACATGGCAGGGCACATCGTATTGTGGGTAGAGTGCTGACATGGATAGAAAATTGTTTGGCAGATAGGAAACAAAGAATAGTAATTAACTGGTCCCTTTCAGAATGGCAGGCAGTGACTAGTGGGGTACCGCAAGGCTCGGTACTGGGACCGCAGCTATTTACAATATACATCAATGATATGGATGAAGGGATTACAAGTAACATTAACAAATTTGCAGATGACACAATGCTGGGTGGCAGTGGAACTGTGAGGAGGATGCTATGAGAATGCAGTGTGACTTGGACAGGTTGGAGGAGTGGGCAGATGCATAGCAGATGCAGTTTTATGTGGATAAATGTGAGGTTATCCACTTTGGTAGCAAAAACAGGAAGGCAGATTATTATATAAATGGTGTCAAGTTTGGAAAAGGGGAAGTACAACGGGATCTGGGGGTCCTTGTTCATCAGTCAATGGAAGTAATCATGCAGATACAGCAGGCAGTGAAGAAAGCGAATGGCACGTTGGCCTTCATAACAAGAGGAGTTGAGTATTGGAGCAAAGAGGTCCTTCTGCAGTTGTACAGGGCCCTAGTGAGACCATACCTGGAGTGTTGTGTGCAGTTTTGATCTCTAAATTTGACGAAGGACATTTTTGCTATTGAGGGAGTGCAAACGTAGGTTTACAAGGTTAATTCCCGGGATGGCGGGACTGTCATATGCTGAGAGAATGGAGCGGCTGGGTTTGTATACTCTGGAATTTAGAAGGATGAGAGGTGATCTTATTGAAATATATAAGATTATTAAGGGTTTGGATACACTAGAGGCCGAAAACATGTTCTCGATGTTCGGGGAGACCAGAACCAGGGGCCACAGTTTAAGAATAAGGGGTAAGCCATTTAGAACGGAGATGAGGAAACACTTTTTCACACAGTGTTGTGAGTCTGTGGAATTATCTGCCTCAGAGGGCGGTGGAGGCCGGTTCTCTAGATACTTTCAAGAGAGAGCTAGATAGAGCTCTTGAAGATAGAGGAGTTGGGGAATTTGGGACAAGGCAGGAACTGGGTACTGATTGTGGATGATCAGCCATGATCACATTAAATGGCGGTGCTGGCTTGAAGGGCCAAATGGCCAACTCCTGCACCTATTGTCGGGGATCTACAACTAGGGGACAGAGGCGTGGGTGACAGGGGAATGATTTTACGGGCAACCTTTCCAACAGAGAGTGGAGGGGACATGGAACGAACTGCTTGAGGAAGTGATTTACAGTGTTTAAAAGATGTTTGGTGAGGGATACGGTATGGAAAGGGGGGATATGGGCCAAACAAATGCGAGCAGCCCGGGAAGGCTCCTTTGTCAGCCTGGATGTGGAGTAGGGCTGAAGGGCCTGTTTCTCTGTTTTATGTCTCTTTCAATGGAGGGTCGGTGACCTGACACATTAATGGGGTCAGACCTGCAAAGCCTACAACGTGTCTCCCATTTTCATTTCGGACTTCCAGCATCTGCGCGTTTTTTCTTTTCAACCGGCTGGCGCCAGCCAGCACCGGATGCAGGGCCAACACTGCTTCCACTCAACATGCGAAGCTGTGCCCAAATAGTAGATAACATCTCAGACAACACAAGCCACAGGCCATGTGACAACTGACAAAGCTACCCACAACACTGCACCTCAGTTTAGCTCAATTTATTTCAGAGATACAGCGCGGAAACTAGGCCCTTCCGCTCAACAAGTCCATGCCAACCAGCGATCCCCACACATTAACACTACTCTACACAGGCTAGGGTCAATTTACATGTATGCCAAGCCAATTAACCTACAAACCTGTACGTCTTTGGAGTGTGGGAGGAAACCAAAGATCTTGGAGAAAACCCACACGGTCACGGGGAGAACGTACAAACTCCATACAGACAGCGCCCGTAGTCGGGATGGAACCCGGGTCTCTGGCACTGTAAGGCAGCAACTCTACCGCTGCGCCAGCGTTCACAGAAATATACACGGCAGAGCTTCGTTTCAGAGCACTGTTCCCTCCAGCTCACCATTGCCCTGGCTTCCTGGGATCTGATGACAGGGCAGAGCATTTTGTGGGCGGCAATCATCAAAAATGGGCATCATCAGTAGGGATGGGAGAGTACCCACACACACAGCAAGTCTCTGGATACAGCACGTGGCAGGCCAATTGTCTGATTAATAGAACGATCATAAACTGAGATGTGGAGACGATGTTTCCACTTGTGGGAGAGTCTAGGACCTGAGGTCATAGCCTCGGAATTAAAAGACGTTCCTTTAGGAAGGAGATAAGGAGGCATTTATTCAGTCAGAGGGGGGATGAATTTGTGGAATTCATTGCCACATAAGGCTGTGGAGGGTGTCAATGGATATTTTTAAGGCAGAGATAGGTAGATTCTTGATTGGTATGGGTGTCAGGAGTTATGGGGAGGAAATGGGGTTCGGAGAAAGAGATAGATCAGCCATGATTGAATGGCGAAGTAGACTTGATAGGCCGAATGGCCTAATTCTTCTCCAATCACTTATGAACTAATGAAACTAGGGTACTCAGGGAGAGCGAGGAGGTCATAGAAAGGAGTTACAGGGAGGTGGCCACTCCAAAACCACGGGAGACAGAAAACTGGGTCACAGTTAGGAAGGGCAATGGGCATAGGCAGGGACTGGTGAGTACCCCAGTGGCTGTACACCTTGAAAATAAGTACTCACGTTTGAGTAATGGTGGTGGAGATGGCCTACCTGGGGGCAGCGACAGCGGCCGGGCCTCTGGCACAAAGACCGGTCCTGTTGCTCAGAAGGGTAAGGAAAAGAAGAGGAGGGCAATTGTAATAGGGGACTCTATAGTCAGGGGGTCGGATAGGCGTTTCTGTGGACGCAGACAGGAGACCCGGATGGTAGTTTGCCTCCCTGGTGCCAGGGTCAGGGATGTGTACGAACGTGTCGAAGAAATCCTGAAATGGAAGGGAGAGGAGCCTGAGGTTGTGGTACATGTAGGTACAAACGACATAGGTAAAAAAAGAGAAGAGGTCCTGAAAGAAGAATTTAGGGAGTTAGGTAGAGAGTTAAGGAGAAGGACTGCAAAGGTAACAATCTCAGGATTACTGCCTGTACCACGCGACAGTGAGAGTAGGAATGGAGTGAGGTGGAGGATAAATGAGTGGATGAGGGACTGGTGCAGTGGGTATGGATTCAAGTTTCTGGATCATTGGGACCTCTTTTGGGGAAGATGCGACCTGTACAGAAAGGATGGGTTGCACTTGAACTCGAGGGGACCAATATCCTGGCGGGTAGATTTGCAAAGGCTACTGGGGAGACTTTAAACTAGTATGGTTGGGGGGAGGGACTCAAATTGGGAAAGCTAGCAGTCAGTGTGTGAGGCAGGAGGCAGAGAATGGAAGCACTCTGACCCAAAATGTAGGGGAGAGAGAAGAAAAAGACAATAAACAGAGAATAAGAGAGGGTGGGTTTCTTAAATGTGTATATTTTAATGCTAGGAGCATTGTAAGAAAGGTGGATGAACTTAAAGCCTGGATTGACACCTGGAAGTATGATGTTGTGGCGATCAGTGAAACATGGTTGCAGGAGGGCTGTGATTGGAAACTAAATATTCCAGGATTTCGTTGCTTTAGGTGTGATAGAATTGGAGGGGCAAGAGGTGGAGGTGTTGCATTGCTTATCAGGGAAGATATTACAGCAGTGCTTTGGCAGGATAGATTAGAGGGCTCTTCTAGGGAGGCTATTTGGGTGGAACTGAGAAATGGGAAAGGGGTAGCAACACTCATAGGGGTGTATTATAGACCGCCAAATGGGGAGCGAGAATTGGAGGAGCAAATATGTAAGGAGATTGCAGATATTAGTAGTAAGCACAAGGTAGTGATTGTGGGAGATTTCAATTTTCCACACATAGACTGGGAAACACATTCTGTAAATGGGCTGGATGGGTTGGAGTTTGTAAAATGTGTGCAGGATAGTTTTTTGCAGCAATACATAGAAGTACCTACTAGTGAAGGGGCGGTGCTGGACCTCCTGTTCGGAAATGAGACGGGTCAGGTGGCAGAGGTATGCGTTGGGGAACAGTTCGGGACCAGTGATCACAATACCATTAGTTTCAATATAATTATGGAGAGGGTCAGAACTGGACCTAGGGTTGAGATTTTTGATTGGAGAAAGGCTAACTTTGAGGAGATGCAAAAGGATTTAGAAGGAGTAAATTGGGACAGTTTGTTTTATGGGAAAGATGTGGAAGAGAAATGGAGGACATTTAAAGGTGAAATTTTAAGAGTACAGAATCTTTATGTCCCTGTTCGGTTGAAAGGAAATAGTAAAAATTGGAAAGAGCCATGGTTTTCAAGGGAAATTGGACACTTAGTTCGGAAAAAGAGAGAGATCTACAATAATTATAGGCAGCATGGAGTAAATGAGGTGCTTGAGGAGTATAACAATGTAAAAAGTGTCTTAAGAAAGAAATTAGAAAAGCTAAAAGAAGATATGAGGTTGCTTTGGCAAGTAAGGTGAAAGTAAATCCAAAGGGTTTCTACAGCTATATTAATAGCAAAAGGATAACGAGGGATAAAATTGGTCCATTAGAGAGTCAGAGTGGACAGGTATCTGCAGAGCCAAAAGAGATGGGGGAGATATTGAACAATTTCTTGTCTTCGGTATTCACCAAGGAGAAGGATATTGAATTATGTGAGGTAAGGGAAACAAGTAGAGTAGCTATGGAAACTATGAGATTCAAAGAAGAGGAAGTACTGACACTTTTGAGAAATATAAAAGTGGATAAGTCTCCAGGTCCGGACAGGATATTCCCTAGGACATTGAGGGAAGTTAGTGTAGAAATAGCAGGGGCTATGACAGAAATATTTCAAATGTCATTGGAAACGGCAATAGTGCCGGAGGATTGGCGCACTGCGCATGTTGTTCCATTTTTTAAAAAGGGGTCTAAGAGTAAACCTAGCAATTATAGACCTGTTAGTTTGACGTCAGTGGTGGGCAAATTAATGGAAAGGATACTTAGAGATAATATATATAAGCATCTGGATAAACAGGGGCTGATTAGGAACAGTCAACATGGATTTGTGCCTGGAAGGTCATGTTTGACTAATCTTCTTGAATTTTTTGAAGAGGTTACTCGGGAAATTGATGAGGGTAAAGCCGTGGATGTTTTATATATGGACTTTGACAAGGTTCCTCACGGAAGGTTGGTTAAGAAGGTTCAATGGTTGGGTATTAATGGTGGAGTAGCAAGATGGATTCAACAGAGGCTGAATGGGAGATGCCAGAGAGTAATGGTGGATGGTTGTTTGTCAGGTTGGAGGCCAGTGACTAGTGGGGTGCCACAGGGATCTGTGTTGGGTCCACTGTTGTTTTTCATGTACATCAATGAACTGGATGATGGTGTGGTAAATTGGATTAGTAAGTATGCAGATGATACTAAGATAGGTGGGGCTGTGGATAATGAAGTAGATTTTCAAAGTCTACAGAGAGATTTATGCCGGTTGGAAGAGTGGGCTGAAAGATGGCAGATGGAGTTTAATGCTGATAAGTGTGAGGTGCTACATCTTGGCAGGACAAATCAAAATAGGACGTACATGGTAAATGGTAGGGAATTGAAGAATGCAGGTGAACAGAGGGATCTTGGAATAACTGTGCACAGTTCCCTGAAAGTGGAATCTCATGTAGATACGTTGGTAAAGAAAGCGTTTGGTGTGTTGGCTTTTATAAATCAGAGCATTGAGTATAGAAGTTGGGATGTAATGTTAAAATTGTACAAGGCATTGGTGAGGCCAATTCTGGAGTATGGTGTACAATTTTGGTCGCCTAATTATAGGAAGGATGTCAACAAAATAGAGAGAGTACAGAGGAGATTTACTAGAATGTTGCCTGGGTTTCAGCAACTAAGTTACAGAGAAAGGTTGAACAAGTTAGGGCTTTATTCTTTGGAGCGCAGAAGGTTAAGGGGGGACTTGATAGAGGTCTTTAAAATGATGAGAGGGATAGACAGAGTTGACGTGGATAAGCTTTTCCCACTGAGAGTAGGGAAGATTCAAACAAGGGGTCATGACTTGAGAATTAAGGGACAGAGGTTTAGGGGTAACATGAGGGGGAACTTCTTTACTCAGAGAGTGGTGGCTGTGTGGAATGAGCTTCCAGTGAAGGTGGTGGAGGCAGGTTCGTTTTTATCATTTAAAAATAAATTGGATAGTTATATGGACGGGAAAGGAATGGAGGGTTATGGTCTGAGCGCAGGTATATGGGACTAGGGCAGAATACGTGTTCGGCACGGACTAGAAGGGTCGAGATGGCCTGTTTCCGTGCTGTAATTGTTATATACTGTCCAATTCACCTCCATCCCATTGCGCACATTGGACAGTCTCTGGAATTGCAGCACTGCAATGCTGAGAACTATATTCTGCACTCTATCTTCCCCTTTGCTCTACCTATTGAACTTGATTTGGCTTGATTGTATTTATGAATATTTTTTATCTGATTTGATTGGATAGCTTACAAAACACAGCTTTTCACTGTACTCCAGCACATGTAACAATAATAAAGCTAAACCTGAGGTACAGAAAGGATCCAGGCGCCTTGGCCCATCGAGTCCATGTTGACCATCAATCTCCCTTTCATACTAGTTCTATGTTCATAAGTTCATATGTTCGAGGAGCAGAATTGCCATTCGGCCCATCATTTACACCATTCAATCAAGGCTGATCTATCTTTCCCCATCATCTCCATTCTCCCACCTTCTCCCCATAACCCCAAAGCTACCTCATTTTCACATCCACTCCCTTACACACTAGGGACAATTTACAGAGGCCAATAAAGCTACAAATCCGCACGTCTTTGGGACTAGTTATAACTAGCTGTATCAAGTATAACACATGGCTGCCTGCGCCTGGTGACTGAATGGAAGACAGTCACAAATGCTTGAACAATCACCAATCCCCCTGCCCCTCGCTCTCCCCCCACTGGCCTGCAAACCCATTCCATTTCCATCATTTCTCCAGTTTCTTTGAGAAGTTCACCGGATCTGCTTCCTTCTCTGTTACAGAGCAAATGTGACCAGAAACCCAGAGGCAGCGTTGGTTGTTTCCAATCACTATTGAGTTTAGGTACAGCGCGGAAACAAGCCGTCGACCCACCGAGTCCACACCGACCAGCAATCCCCACACATTAACTCTACCCTACACACACTAGGGACAATTTTACATTTATACAAAGCCAATTAACCAACAAGCCTGTATGTCTTTGGAGCTTGCGAGGAAACGGAAGATCTCGGAGAAAACCCTCGAGGAGAACTTACAAACTCTGTAAATACAGCACCTGTAGTCGGGATCGAACCTTGGTCTCTGACCCTGCAAGCGCTGTAAGACAGCAACTCTACACTCCGCCACCGTGCCACCCTTTTAAACCTGCACCGTCAACACAGTGACCTTGTCGTCCTTACTCACGACTTCTCCTCACTCACTATCCTTTGTGATTTTACACGTCTCTCTCAACCCCTCCTACTCACCCCCACCGGCCTGTCTAAATGGCTTATGTAGGAAGGAACTGCAGATGCTGCTTTACACTAAAGATGGACACAAAATGCTGGAGAAACTCAGTGGGACAGGCATCATCGCTGGAGCAAAGGAATGGGTGACGTTTCCTGTCGAGATCTGATGTCAGGGGAGTGGGAGATATCCTTATCTATACACATAGATTTCCTTGTCTATGTACCTCCCACTCCCCTGATATCTGTCTGAAGAAGTGTCTAGACACAAAACGTCACCCATTCCTTCTCTCCAGAGATGCTGCCTGTCCTGTTGAGTTAATCCAGCATTTTGTGTCTATCTAACACAAGACAGGGACCAGACAATCCAATTGGAACCAAGTGGAGCTTTACAGCCCCCACCTGACTGTGAGCCCATAAACAAGGCTTCATCAACAGTCTAAAGGGCGTGTCCCACTTACGCTATTTTTTTCGGCGACTGCCGGCACCCGTCATGGTCGCAGCAGGTCACCACAAATTTTCCACACGTTGAAAATCCAGCGGTGACCAGGAAAAGGTAGGACTCTTTGGATGACTATTCACGACCATACAGGCGTCACATGTCGACAGGTCTGGAGCCATGGGAGGGAGAGGCTGCGGTCTGGGGGAGGGAGAGGACAAGGCTGCTGCCTAGTCCTTGCCCCATTCCCGCTCCTCTTCCTCCCCGCGGGCCCAGAGCAGCAGCCCCCAGACCCTACACCGGCTCGAACCCCAGCCCAGGGCCTGGAGTCGCGCTTAGGGCCCAGTCCGTGTCTGTGTCCGCTCCCCAGCGCCCAAAGCCCGGGCCCGGCTACAGCCCCGAGGCTCGGCCCACACCAGGCATCTTCCTTCACCTTCCCTCTTCTTTCCCATCTCCTCCTCCCTCAATCACCTCTCCCTCCCTCAGTCACTCCCTCCCTTCCTCCATAACCTCTCTCCCTGCCTGCCTGCTCCCCCACTCCTCACCTCTACCCGATCCCACCCCAACCCCACACGATGTTTAATGTCAATGAGATTCGGATTCCCTGTGACGTTTATTGTGAATGTAAACGGAAGAATTTGAATGAAACAGATTTTGTTTAGAATTTTATGTCAATGAGATTCGGGATTCCGTCGTGACGTCATTGACAGACAGGGCAAGTGGAAGCGGCTTTAAAAGTAGTTTTTGTAAAGTTACAAATGTCAATAACTTGTACAATACTTCTTTAAAGTGTGCGGTTAGTTCATTCAGCAGTGAAGCGCCCATGGGCTCTGACAGCGCTGCCGTGGGTCGGTGTTTAAGGGGAGGGAGGCAGTCAAGGGGGTGAGGCTGGGAGCCGCCTCCGTCCGCAGGGTTCCCGGCGCCGGGAGGAGCGGTCACCTGTGCGGGGGCAGGGACAGACACGACCGACAGACAGACTCACCGAGTGATGGTCCCTGCGGGGTCCGAGCAGCAGAAGCTTCGCCGCGGCGCCGGGAACAAGGAGCGGGAGCGTGGCCACTTAACCCACTCCCCTTCTAGTCGCCAACCGTCCCCGCCGCACCTAGAGTATAATATAGTATAGTAGATGATGGTAGGGTAGAGTATAGCAGAGCAGACACCAGACACCAGACACGACCTCCTCCAACGCCGTCTGTCTGTGTCTATGTCCCGCCCCCCTCCCCCCGGTGCTGCTGCCCAATGGCTGCATCGTTCAAAATGCTACATTCTAGAGTGTTAGTTTGTGTCGCGGCTCCAACCCCCGGGAGGTGGGGACAGGAACAGTGACAACTGCGGCACCACCACCCCCATGTTCCAACCAGCACCACATTTGATAAGGTCCCACATAGGAGATTACTGGGCAAAATTAGAGCGCATGGTATTGGGGGTAGGGTACTGACATGGATAGAGAAGTGGTTGGCAGATAGGAAACAAAGAGTAGGGATAACTGGTCCCTTTCAGAATGGCAGGCAGTGACTAGTGGGGTACCGCAAGGCGCGGTGCTGGGAACGCAGCTATTTACTATATGCATTAATGATTCAGATGAAGGGATTAAAAGTAACATTAGCAAATTTACAGATGACAGAAAGCTGGGTGGCAGTGTGAACTGTGAGGAGGATGCTATGAGAATGCAGAGTGACTTGGACAGGTTGGGGAGTGGGCAGATGCAGTTTAATGTGGATAAATGAGAGGTTATCCACTTTGGTAGCAAAAACAGAAAGGAAGATTATTATCTAAATGGTGTCAAGTTGGGAAAAGTGGAAGTACAACGAGACCTGGGGGTCCTTGTTCATCTGTCAATGAAAGTAAGTGTGTAGGTACAGCAGGCAGTGAAGAAAGCGAAAGGCATGATAGCCTTCATAGTATGAGAAGTTGAGTATAGGAGCAAAGAGGTCCTTTTGCAAGTCAAGTCAAGTCAAGTGAGTTTATTGTCATGTGTCCCTGGTAGGACAATGAAATTCTTGCTTTGCTTGAGCACAACAGAACATAGTCGGCATTTACTACAAGGCATTCTATAAATATATACACAATGGTCAATATACTGATAAAGTGCAAATAACAGTATTGGCTAGTAAAGTTCAGTGTTATGTCCGAGCCAGGTTTAATAGCCTGATGGCTGTGGGGAAGTAGCTGTTCCTGAACCTGGTCGTTGCAGTCTTCAGGCTCCTGTACCTACAGGGAGATGAGTGTGTGGCCAGGATGGTGTGGGTCCTTGATGATGCTGCCAGCCTTTTTGAGGCAGCGACTGTGGTAGATCCCCTCGATGGAAGGGAGGCCAGAGCCGATGATGGACTGGGCAGTGTTTACTACTTTTTGTAGTCTTTTCCTCTCCAGGGCACTCAAGTTGCCGAACCTGGCCACGATGCAACCGGTCAGCATGCTCTCTACTGTGCACCTGTAGAAGTTAGAGAGAGTCCTCCTTGAGAAACCGACTCTCCGTAATCTTCTCAGGAAGTAGAGGCGCTGATGTGCTTTCTTAATAATGGCATCATTGTTCTCGGACCAGGAAAGATCTTCAGAGATGTGCACGCCCAGGAATTTGAAGCTCTTGACCCTTTCAACCATCGACCCGTTGATATAAACGGGACTGTGGGTCCCCATCCTACTCCTTCCA
Organism: Malacoraja senta; assembly: GCA_038087875.1. Taxonomy (NCBI): domain Eukaryota; kingdom Metazoa; phylum Chordata; class Chondrichthyes; order Rajiformes; family Rajidae; genus Malacoraja; species Malacoraja senta. The sequence goes on from JAXLNO010004314.1 coordinate 58,467, forward strand.
AAGTCCACAATCAGTTCCTTGGTTTTGCTGGTGTTGAGGGCCAGGTTGTTGTGCTGGCACCATATGGACAGTTGCTCGATCTCTGTACTAGTGAGCTAATTACTCCAAATTTGAGTAAGGACATTCTTGCTATTGAGTGTGTGCAACGTAGGTTCACCAAGTTAATTCCTGGGATAGCATATGTTGATAGAATGGAGCATCTGGGCTTGCATGCTCTGGAATTTAGAAGGATGAGAGGGCATCTTATTGAAACATATAAAGCCCCTGTCCCACTTTCACGACCTCTGCTGAGTTTGCCCTTGACTCATACTCGCAGCATAGTCGCCACTAGGTCGTAGGAGGTCTTCGTAACTCTTCCCCATTCTTGTGAGTGGTCTACGCGTACTGGTGGCCTCAAGTAGGTGTTTTTTCCAGCCTGATAAAAAATGCCCACGAGTAAAAAAAAGGTTGGCATGGAAAAAATGGATACTTTTTAATTATAGACAGGTCGTAGGTAGGTCGTGATGGTAGTCGTAGGTACTCGTAGGTCGGTAACTGGCCCGAGAAAAAAATGCAAACATGACATCAATTTATCATGTGATAATTTTCCACTAGTAGCTAGTCATAGTTGGTCTTAGGTGTGGAAGACTGAGGTCAAGGGGGGTCGTAGGAGGTCGCAGACATAGTCGTAGGAGGCCGTAGACATAGTCGTAGGAGGTCGTACACATATTCGTAGGACATCGCAGGAGGTCTTTTATTTCAGCGAGTCAACACGACCTTGACATTTTTATCAAGTCGTCTAGGGTCTTCTAAACTCGTGGATTAGGTCGTCCAAGTGGGACAGGCCCTTAAGATTATTATGGGTTTGGACACGCTAGAGGCAAGAAACATGTTCCCGATGTTGGGAGAGTCCAGAACCAGGGGCCACAGTTTAAGAATAAGGGGTAAGCCATTTGGAACGGAGATGAGGAAAAACGTTTTCACACAGACTTGTGAATCTGTGGAATTCTCTGCCTCAGAAGGCAGTGGAGGCCAATTCTCAGGAGGCTTTCACGAGAGAGTTAGATAGAGGTCTTAAAGATAGCGGAGTACAGGGATATGGGGAGAAGGCAGGAACGGGAACTGACTGTGGATGATCAGCCATGACCACAGTGAATGGTGGTGCTGGCTCAAAGGGCCGAATGGCCTACTCCTGCACCTATTGTCTATTGACCCCTCCTGATCCCGTCACAGCAGCACCAACCCCCTCTCACACCTTCACACTCCCACACCCAAACCCCTTTCACCTCCTACACCCCCACCACCCTGACCCTCACACCACCAATACCCTGACAACAGCAGCACCACCCTGACCCTGATCCCCGCCCCCCTGACCCCCTCACAAAACAGCACCAGCACCCCTACACCAGCACCACCCCTCCGATCCCCACCCTCACACCAGCCCCACCCTGACCCTCACAACACCAGCACAGCAGCACCACCCCCTCTCCTACACCCTCACCACCTGCCCCTCACACCAGCACCAGCCAAACCACCATGCCCCCATCCCACCCCACTCCCCCATCTACCCTCCAACCCCACTAAAGCTCCTCCCACCCCTACCCCAACTTCCTGACTCCCACCTACCCCCCCTTCCCCACGCCCACCACCCCCCACCATATCCACTCCCGCTGCCCAACCCCCACACGCCCCACTCTCGCCCACCCCCACCAATCCACACCCCGATCCCCTCCATCCTCACGCCACACTGCCACTCCCCACCCACCATCACCCCCGCACCACCCACCAACCCGAACGCCCAGCAACCCCCATCAACCTCAATCTGTCCCAACACCTCCAGCGACCATCCACCACCACTCCCCTCACCCACTCCCCTCCATCCCCAACTCCCCATCCCCCCGCCACCACCCCCATTACCCCACACCCTGATACTACCCCCACACACCACCACCAGCCACACCCCCAGTCCCACATTATCCCACTGTCTCATCCACTCCCTGCACGCTACGGGACCTCCTCGTTTCTCCTCTCTAAGTGACCACAAATATGGGAAAGGGTTGGGAGAGAAGAGGGAGGTAATGAACTTTAAGAACAACCTTTGCAGAGAAATCGGTGCACTCCTTGTTAACAAATGACGACTCATCGGAAACGGAACTGTTAGATCCAGAGGAACTGAAATGAGGCAGAAAATGCAGTGACTATTTCATCAATCTCATACATGGAACAATAACTCTTGTAAAAACGTGCCATATGTCTCATTTAGGGTTGCCAACTGTCTCGTATTAGCCGGGATATAGACAATAGATAATAGGTGCAGTAGTAGGCCATTCGGCCCTTCGAGGAGCAGCAGGAATGGGGTACTGATTATGGATCAGTACTGGACAAGTTAGATGCAGGAAAAATGTTCCCAATGTTGGGCGAGTCCAGAACCAGGGGCCACACCGTCTTAGAATAAAGGGGAGGCCATTTAAGACTGAGGTGAGAAAAACCTTTTTCACCCAGAGAGTTGTGAATTTGTGGAATTCCCTGCCACAGAGGGCAGTGGAGGCCAAATCACTGGATGGATTTAAGAGAGAGCTAGATAGAGTTCTAGGGGCTAGTGGAGTCAAGGGATATGGGGAGAAGGCAGGCACGGGTTATTGATTTGGGATGATCAGCCATGATCGCAATGAATGGTGGTGCTGGCTCGAAGGGCCGAATGGCCTCCTCCTGCACCTATTTTCTATGTTTCTATTACTACCCGCCACCCTTCAATCACTCCCACCACCCCTACCAACCCTCCATCACTCCCACACCCACCCCCCAACACCTTCGCTCAGTCTGCCTGGACCTACCTGATCTCCCGGTTGATAAACACTTTAATTCTCTGCCCCATTCCCACTCAGACATTTCTGTCCTCGGTCTCCTCCATTGTCAGAGTGAGGCTAAATGCAAATTGGAGGAACAGCTTCTCATATTTCGCTTGGGCATCTTACAGCCCAGAATATTGATTTCTCTAACTTCAAGTAAACCCAGTATTCCCTCTCTCTCCATCCCCTTCCCCCACCCAAGTCGCACCAGCTTCTCGTTTTCACCCGAAACATCACCTATTCCTTCGCTCCATAGATGCTGCCTCACCTGCTGAGTTTCTCCAGCATTTTTGTAGGTTTCCATGAGGAAGGACCTCATCCTTCTCAACTCCAGTGAGTACAGGCCCAGAGCCTTCAAATGCACCTCACAGGTTGACCCAATCATCCCCAGGATCATTCTTGTAAACCTGCTCTGGACCCTCTCCAACACCAGTACATCCTTCCTCAGATATGGGGCCCAAACTTCATCTACTTCTGTTGCCACCTTCATGGATCCTTAGAATTGTACAGGCCCCACTGTTCATCAATACTCTCTCTAATACTGTTTAGGGATACAGCATAAAAACAGGCCATTCGGCCCACTAAGACCCCGCCGACCATCGATTGCCCATTTAAACTATTTTTATGTTATCAAACTTTCTCATCCACTCTCTGCACACAATGGGCAATTTCCAGTGGGCCAATCAACCTACAAACCTGCATGTCTTTGGGATGTGGGAGGAAACCGGAGCACCTGGAGGAAACCCACACGGTCACAGGGAGAACGCGCAAACTCCATGCAGACAGCATCCGAGGTCAAGTCAAGTCAAGTGAGTTTATTGTCATGTGTCCCTGATAGGACAATGACATTCTTGCTTTGCTTCAGCACAACAGAAGATAGTAGGCATCGACTACAAAACAGATCAGTGTGTCCAGGAACAAACTTGGTTCTCTGGCACTGTGTGGCAGCAGCTCTGGCTCTGTGTCTAGGTGCTGCCTCTGTGTACATACTAACATTATTCTTCCATCCAAAAACATCACCTCACAATTACCAACTGCTGTTGCAATGCCTCTGTTACCACTGGGCAGTGCTGGTCTGTGAAATGATGCATGGCTGTGGAAGTCATAATGACATCCTTGGCATTTAACCATGAAAGAGGCTGCAATATGGGAGAAAATATTCAAATTGGTCTGGGCGGTTAACAAAGCATTTGATGAAGCACACAGCATACACAGCCAGGAAGTTACATCTATAAGGCATTATATGAAGCCTGGCTTGAGTCCAGTGCCCAGTTCCAGAAATTTAGCTGCAGAAGGATTGTGAGGTTTGGAGAGGGCCCAGAGGGATTTACAGGAGCTCTCGAGAGATGAGGAATTATGTGTGGCAAACACAAAATGCTGGAGTAACTCAACGGAACAGGCAGCATCCCAGGAGAGAAGGAATGGATGACGTTTTGGGTCGAGACCCTTCTTGGGTGTATGTGGGTGGGAAAGGGAAGCCAAGGATATTTCCTTAGAGCTGAGGGGCAAGAGGTCAGTAACAGCACTCTGGTGCAGCTTGTGGAGCACCTTCTCGCAGCTCCTCTGACCCCGCTTCCATCCAGACCTCGGGTGCTGCCTGTGTGGAGTTTGCATGCTCTCCCTCTGAATGTGTGAGTTCCCTTTGGACGCATCAGGGAAGCAGTCCCAGCTGTGAAGGGTGTGGTTGCGATAACCAGAAGGTATTGATTTAAGGTGGTTGGATGAAGAAATGAAGACAAACATTGGAAGTACATTTTACATGAAGGTACAAGCACTTGAAATAGCAGACAAAATGTGTAGCAAGGGACTGCAGATGCTGGTTTAAACCGAAGATAGACACATAAAGCTGGAGTAACTCAGTGGGACAGGCAGCATGACTGGAGAGAAGGAATGGACGTTTCGGGTCGAGACAGTTCTTCAGACTGAAACTCACAGGAAAGGGAAATGAGAGATATAGATGCAGAGAGATATAGAACAATGAATGAAAGATATGGAAAAAAGTAACAATGACAAAGGAAACAGGCCATTGTTAGCTGTTTGCTGGGTGAAAACGAGAATAAGTGACGTTTCGGGTCGAGACCCTTCTTCAGACCCTTTAAGTATCATTTGCCAGTCAAACCTAGCCAATTCCCGTCTCAAACCATCAAAGTGCCCTTTCTTTAAGTTCAGGACCCTTGTCTCTGTATTAAACGTGTCACTCCCCATCTTAATGCAGAATTCTACCATATTATGCTTCCTGTTGCCCAAGGGGCTTTGCACAACAGGATTGCTAACTAATCCTTCCTCATTACACAATACCCAGTCTAGGATGGCCTGCCCTCTAGTTGGTTCCTCTACATCAGCGTTTCTCAACCTTTTTACCCTTGCGGAACCCTTGAAATAATTTTCATGTCTCAGGGAACCCCTACATAAAAATTATTATATATCTTTATTAATCTCTTTCTTTCTCTTTCATAAATTTAAAGTTCATAAGGCAAACATAATATCCTTTAAAAATAGATTGGATGGGTATATGGACGGGAAAGGAATGGAGGGTTATGGTCTGAGTGCAGGTAGATGGGACTAGGGGGAAGTATTTTATTTTTAATTAAAAAAAATAAAAATAAAAAGATTTTAAATGTTCGGCACGGACTTGAAGGGCCGAGATGGCCTGTTTCCGTGCTGTTATGGTTATATGGTTATATGGTTATGGTTATATTTTTCTGATAACTGGTTTTATGTGTGGTGAGATCACACACCCTTGTCGCACTCCAACTGCAGTGGTAAACCAATCTGTTAGTTCCCCATTCACTTTTACACCACTTGTAGATTTCTGCTAAAGTGCTTTTAGTGGCCTTATCATTTTGTTGGAAAAACCAAAGAATCCAAGTGCCTTCCACAATCCCTCCTGCCACACAGAATCAACGGTCTTTTCAAAGTCGATATAGCAACAGCAACTTTTTTTCTTTTCGAGGTGTTTTTCCATTGTTTGTCTTAGAGTGAACAGTTGATCAATGGTTGACCAACCTGGTCTAAACCCCGCTTAGGGTTCTGATAGAATCTCTTCTGCCCTTTTCCTGATGCGTCTTTGAAGTACTAGGATGAGTATTTTGCATGAATGACTAAGCGGGCTGATTCCCTTATAATTGCCACAGTCTAGCTTGTCTTTTTTTTATGTAGATTGGTGTAATGATTGCCTTTCCCCAGTCATTGGGACATTCTTCTGCATCCCATATTTTCTTGCAGTTTGTGTATAATATCAACTCCTTTGTCTCCAGCTACTTTCAGTTCTTCTCCAGTGATGCTGTCATAGCCCGGGGCTTTTCCATCAGAAAGCTTTCTAATTGAGCTGACGATCTCGTCGTGCAGAATAACTAGTTCCACAATAGTGATTGGTATTTGGGGGATGGTATTTTTGAATTCTTCGTCAACTGGGTTTTGCTTGTTGTAGAGGTCTTGGAAGTTCTCTTTCCATTTTCCTTTGCCATCATCAATTTTAGTGAGTATTTCTCCCTCTTTGCTGTTTACCGTCTGCATTTTGGTGGTTGATTTCCTTGTAATGTTCTTAATTGTTGAGTAAACGTCTTTGGATTTAGCAGCTTGATGCGCTTGGTCTACCTTGACGCATAACTCTTTGAGCCATTTGTCACGGCATCCTTTGGTTTTTCTCTTCATTTCACCATTTAGGTAGATGTGTCTGCTTTGTTTGGTTGGATCAACAAGTTTCTCTTGTTTCGCTTCGCTTCTTTCCTAAGCAAGCTGGATAACTTCTTCACTGATCCAGGGTTTTTCCTTTTGTCTCTTTTTGTATCTGAGAACTTTCTTTGATGTCCCGCTAAAGGCATTTTGTAATTCTGTCCACATGCTTTCTGTGTCGCAATCGTCCTGCTCCATAAGTGGAGCAAATCGTCCTCCAGTTTCAATTTTGTTATCACTTCTAGATCTGGGTTTTTGAGTGACGATATCATACTGCTTTGGATATTTGGCTTTCTTGATTGTATGGAATTTCATGCGTATATTAGCTATTACAAGCTGATGGTCAGATCCAATGTCAGCGCTTCTGGCATTTTGCACACAGTTTTTCCACTCTGTGATTTATGGACTGTTCCCAGGGACGCATTCAGAGACTGACATCGAGTGCTGCTGGAATGTCATTAACTCGGTGAAAGATGCTCTTTGGTCTGCCCGAGCGTTGCTCACCACCAGAGCGAGATGTCCGTCAGGGAATGCTGCCGACTGGCCCCCTGCAGACGGCAGGAGTACGTGCTGAGGGACGCACTGAAGCTCAGTGCAGCCAACGCCAATCCTCGGTGATGGAGGACCAGTCTAGGGTCCTTTCGCTGCTGGACACGGGGGGGGCAGAGTGTGGTGGAGAAGCCCCTCAAAACAAGGGAAGGGATTCCATGGCAGTGGGCCACATGAGTGGCAAGGGTGGGGGCCAGATTTGTGAAATTTGAGCAATGTATGTAGACTGTATTGAACAATTTGAATAGCCTCCGAAAATGTCAGATGAATTTTTTGCATGGTTCATGTATTGAATATATTTATTACCTGAATAAAGTCTATTTTTTAAATTTACAAAAATAAATAAATTCACCCCTGCCCCCGTCAGAGAGTCAATCAGTCATACCTTAGCGGTCGTGGTGCTCGCTGTAGTTCATGTACAGCTCACTCTCTCTCTTCTGACTGACCGACATCACCCCGATTGTGGCGACTTCATTTGCAGAGTCGGTAATTATGATTTTGAACAATTTGCTGAAGATTTGTTTATTATACGTTTCTTATTCCTGGAAGTTTCAGTTGCATTTTTGGTTTGAAATGCAAGCTGTACCTCCCCCTTTTCATTTAAAATATCAATTGCTGAAATCAATAAAAGAAAACTAATTTTTAACTCCATTGTACACACACAACCCTAATATTCGACACTCATTTGTATCAGTTCAATGAGCTATGTTGGGAGAATGGGATTGCACCCTTAACTTGGCAGAGTCCATTGTGTCGTCTGATAACAGCATCAACTGTTAAACTCAGAGAAGAGTACAAAGTGAGTGGAAAAAGAATGAGGCCCTGTGCAGTCAGAGCCTGCCTGCGTCTCACAAATACAGGCAAGCCAGCCTCAGCCATTGAACCATTATAATGAACAGAGGTGTGAATGACTGCACCTCATCCTTCAGCTACAAAACCTGGCAAGCACACCATTGTTGCTTTTAGTTAATGTTTAAGAAGAAACTGCAGATGCTGGAAAAATTGAAAAACTGGAATTTAGAAGGATGAGTTGGGATCTTATAGAAACATATAAAATTCTTAAGCGATTGGACAGGCTGGATGCAGGAAAAATGTTCCCGATGTTGCGGGAGTCCAGATCCAGGGCTCACAGTTTAAGAATAAGGGGTAGGCCATTTAAGATATAGCTCTTAGAGCTAACGGAATCAAGGGATATGGGGAGAAAGCAGGAATGGGGTACTGATTTTGAATGATCAGCACTGATCATATTGAATGACAGTGCTGGCTCGAAGGGACAAATGGCCTACTCCTGCACCTATTTTCTATGTTTAGAGATACAACGCGGAAACAGGCCCTTCGGCCCACCAGCGATCATCCCACACATTAACGCTATCTTACACACACTAAGGACAATTTACACATACAACAAGCCAATTAACCTACATACCTGTACGTCTTTGGAGTGTGGGAGGAAACCGAAGATGTTGGAGAAAACCGGTTACGGGGAGAATGTACAAACTCCGTACAGATAAGCACCCGTAGTCGGGACTGAACCTGGATCTCCGGCACTGCAAGCACTTTAAGGCAGCAGCTTTGCCATTGCGCCACAGTGCCACCGTGTTTCTAAGTTTCCTAAACACACCAGAGACAATTTACTTTTATACCAAGCCAATTAACCTACAAACCCGTACGTCTTTGGAGTATGGGAAGAAACCGGAAATCTCCGAGAAACCCCACGCAGGTCATGGGGAAAACGTACCAACTCAGTACAGACAAGCGCCTGTAGTCAGGATCGAACCCGGGTCTCTGGCTCTGTGAGGCAGCAACTATCGCTGTGCCAGTGTACCGCTCCTATTAAAAGACAACTTTCACAAAACATTGCTCACCTGGCCTTGTCTTTTCCCTCCATCAGCCAGATGCTGGCTCTCCTCTTCAGCTGTAAACTTGGCTTACAATACACAAATCCTAAGAGAGGTGAAAGACAACAGGGACATGATCATCAAAGCAGCAGATAAGGGGAAGAACCGAGGTGTCATGGACAAACAACCATACTTATTCGAGGCACACAGACTATGAAGTAAAACAGAGCAATACACTAAGTTGACAAAGCCCATCTATAAGAAAACACTGATGGAAACTGAAGACATTTTACAATGCCTCAAAAAATCATGGTCATTTATATGTTTAGTTTAGAGATAGACAATAGACAATAGGTGCAGGAGTAGGCCATTCGGCCCTTCGAGCCACCATTCAATACGATCATGGCCACCCAGCTTAGTGTCTTCTGCAAATTTGCTAATATTACTTTGAATCACTTCATCTAAATCATTCATCTATATTGTAAATAGCTGCTGTTCCAGCACCGAGCCTTGCGGTACCCCACCAGTCACTGCCTGCCATTCTGAAAGGTAACCGTTTACCCCGCCTTTGTTTCCTGTCTGCCAACCAATTTTCTATCCATGTCAGTACCCTACGCCCAATACCGTGTGCTCTAATTTTGCCCACTATTCTCTTATGTGGGATCTTACCAAATGCTTTCTGAAAGTCCAGGTACATGACATCCACTGGCTCTCTCCCTTGTCCATTTTCCTAGTTACATCCTCAAAAAATTCCAGTAAATTAGTTAAGCATGATTTCCCCATCGTAAATCCATGCTGACTTGGACCGATCCTGTTACTGCTATCCAAATGTGCCGCTATTTCATCTTTTATAATTGACTCCAGCATCTTCCCCACCACCGATGTCAGACTAACTTGTTTATAATTCCCTGTTTTCTCTCTCCAGCATTTTTAAAAAGTGGGATAACATTAGCAACCCTCCAATCCACAGAAACTGATCCTGAATCTATAGAACATTGGAAAATTATCACCAATGCGCCCACGATTTCTAGAGCCACTTCCTTATGCCCCTGTCCCACTTAGGAAACCTGAACGGAAAGCTCTGGAGACTTTGCGCCCCACCCAAGGTTTCCGTGCGGTTCCCGGAGGTTTTTGTCAGTCTCCCTAATGGTCGAAAGTGGTTTCCGCTTCTTCTATGTTCCGGCGATTATTTCAAAAAATTCAAAACCGGCCACGACTAAAAATAGGTTGCCGTTTTAAAAATCGGTAATTTTTTAGTCGAAGCCGGTTGCGATGCTAGTTGAAGGTGGTTGCCGGAGGTTGCAGGTGGTTGCCGGAAGTGTAGGTCGAAAGTACCTGTTCAACTCATCTGCCATTTCATCTTCCCCATAATAAATTCGCCTGTTTCAGTCTTCAAGGGTCCAACTTTGGTCTTCACTAATGTTTTCCTCTTCACATACCTAAAGAAGCTTTTACTTTCCTCCTTTATATTCTTGGCGAGCTTACCTTTGTACCTCATCTCTTCTCCCCGTATTGCCTTTTTAGTTATCTTCTGTTGCTCTTTTAAAGTTTCCCAATCCTCTGGCTTCCCGCTCATCTTTGTTGTGTTATACTTCTTCTCTTTTATTTTTATACTGTCCCTGACTTCCCTTGTCAGCCACGGTCGCCCCTTACTCCCATTGGAATCTTTATTCCTCTTTGGAATTAACCGATCCTGCACCTTATGTATTATTCCCAGAAATACTTGTCATTGTTGTTCCACTGTCATCCCTGCTGGTATATCTTTCCAGTCAACATTGGCCAGCTCCTCCCTCATAGCATAGTCCCCTTTGTTCAATTGTAATATTGATACTTCCAATTTTCCCTTCTCCCTCTCAAATTGTAGATTAAAACTTATTATATTATGGTCTACCTCCTAATGGTTCCTTTACCTCGAATTTCCTTATCAAATCCAGTTCATTATACAGTGCGAAACAGGCCAGCGCCAACCTGCAATCCCCGCATACTAACACTATCCTACACTCACAAGGGGCACTTAACATTTATACCAAGCCAATTAGCCTCCAAACCTGTACGTCTTTAGAGTATGGGAGGAAACCGGAACCTCCCGGAGTAAACCCAAGCAGGTCACAGAAAGAACGTACAAACTCCACATGGTCAGAAACCATTGGAATACCCGAGAATAATTCACATATCACTGTACCTTAATTGGTAAACGTGACAATAAAAGACCTTTGAAATCTTTGAACCATGGGCGTGAAAATTCTACATTCTCCCCAAAATACACAAACACCTGGACAGGTGGACAGAACTTGGGGAAATACGTCCAGGAAGGCCCATTGTGTGTGACTGTGGTAGTAAATCCTATCGGGTAGCAGAATATATCAACTCCTTTCTTAATCCACTGGCACAGCAGCACCTCTGCTTCAGACCACGTCACACTCCCTGACTGTGCCACCTGATGTTGTACACTTACATGGACATCGAAGGCCCGTCCACAAACAGAACAGACAGGAACATACAACAGTTAAACATATCTCAGGGAAAAATGCTGACCCTGAAAGACTAGACGAAGCTTTGGTCTAGAAGTGGCCCGGGCGATCAATGTCTTTTCACAGAGAACTGGATTGGGAATGTCACATTCAGAAACAGAGTCAGAGGGTTTCATTCACTTCTTTCACACACACCACCAAGGTTAAAACCATCGCAAACAAACAAAACATTGACTTTCTGGACTTTCCCTAAACTTGCCCTCTTTCCCTGATGAAGCTGCAGACAAATCAAAACTGGAAGATTGTTGTTGCCCAGTTGGACACCACTGGATTGAATTGGCATTAGAGAATGGTGGGCACAGTGGTGTAGCTGGTCGAGCTGCTGCTGCACAGCGCCAGTGACTCGGTTTAATCCTGACCTCCAATGCTGTGTGTGTGGAGTTTTCACGTTCTCCCTGTGACCGCGTGGGTTTCCTTGGGTGCTCTGGTTTTCTCCCACATTCTAAACATGTGCAGATTTGCATGTTAATTGGCCTCTGCAAATTGCCTCTGGTGTGCAGGGAGTGGATGAGAAAGTGGGATAATACAGAACTAGTGTGAACGGGTGATAGATGGTCAGCATGGACTCGGTGGGCCGAAAGGGCTGTTTCTAATCTGTATCTCTAAACTAAAATGGTGACCACAAACAAACAGACACCCACAACTTCTTGCGCACCACCAGCCACCATCCAAAACATACATTCAGAGGGACAGTAAAGACACAACTGATTCGCTTCCACCACATTTGCACCACAGGTCTTCATCCAGTCCACCACCCTCTCTTCACTGCATATAAACAGAGGGTGACTCAGGAAGGAAGTTGAAATAAATCAAATCAGACAACTTGAAGAGAATAAAAAAACGTAACCATCATTAGTAGAAACAAGGAACTGCAGATGCTGGTTTATACCAAAGATACAAAGCGCTGGAGTCAGGTCAGGAAGCATCTCTGGAGAAAAAGGTTGGGTAACGTTTCAGGTCAGGATCATTCTGCGAGCCATCATTAATTGATTGCAAATCAGGTTGGAGTAAAGCAAAAAAAATTGCAGATTCTGGAAATCTGGCAAATCCAAAACTGTGAAATAGCTATTTGCCTGAGATGCTGTCCACACCATTGCGTTTGGTCCATATCCCTCCAAACTTTTCCCATCCATGTACCTGTCTAACTGTATCTTACATGTTGAGATAGTCCCTGTCTATAAGTGTGAGGGGGAGTGTGTGGGGGGTGTGAGAGTGTGTGAGGGGGGGTATATATGTGTGAGGGGGAGTGTGTGTGAGGGGGGTATATATTTGTGAGGGAGTGTGTGAGGGGGGTATATATGTGTGTGAGTGAGGGTGGTATATATGTGTGGAGAGGGGGTATATATGTGAGTGAGCGGGTATATATGTGAGGGGGGTATATGTGAGTGAGGGGGTATATATGTGAGTGAGGGGGTATATATGTGAGTGAGGGGGTATATATGTGAGTGAGAGGGTATATATGTAGCAATGTTACACAATTTTGAGATTTTAAAAATAAAGTCTGTAATTTATCCCATCAGATAAAGCATAAAAAGAAGTTTAATTTGACACCTAATTCACTTTCATATCTTCAGTATTAAAAATGTTATGGCCATTTTCATACTCTAAAATTAGCATCTTCTTCCCTATTGCTTTTCCATTGACTTAACACAAAGGCTGTGATCGAGAACAGTCAAAAGCCCATAACTTTCTTAAAAATTAAAAGAACTGAAAGAAATTTTCAGTTATTATATTGAAGCATTCTGAAAAAAATATGAAACAATCGTACTTAGATGACATGAAATTAAAGCATATAATTACATAGATGCATAGATACATAGAAAATAGGTGCAGGAGTAGGCCATTCGGCCATTCAATATGATCATGGCTGATCATCCAACTCAGTATCCCGTACCTGCCTTCTCTCCATACCCCCTGATCCCCTTAGCCACAAGGGCCACATCTAACTCCCTCTTAAATATAGCCAATGAACTGGCCTCAACTACCCTCTGTGGCAGACAGTTCCAGAGATTCACCACTCTCTGTGTGAAAAAGTTTTTCCTCATCTCGGTTTTAAAGGATTTCCCCCTTATCCTTAAGCTGTGACCCCTTGTCCTGGACTTCCCCAACATCGGGAACAATCTTCCTGCATCTAGCCTGTCCAACCCCATAAGAATTTTGTACGTTTCTTTAAGATCCCCTCTCAATCTCCTAAATCCTAGCGAGTACAAGCCAAGTCTATCCAGTCTTTCTTCATATGAAAGTCCTGACATCCCAGGAATCAGTCTGGTGAACCTTCTCTGCACTCCCTCTATGACTATAATGTCCTTCCTCAGATTTGGAGACCAAAACTGTACGCAATACTCCAGGTGCGGTCTCACCAAGACCCTGTACAACTGCAGTAGAACCTACCTGCTCCTATACTCAAATCATTTTGCTATGAAAGCTAACATACCAATCGCTTTCTTCACTGCCTGCTGCACCTGCATGCCTACTTTCAATGACTGGTGTACCATGACACCCAGGTCTCGCTGCATCTCCCCATTTCCTAATCGGCCACGATTTAGATAATAGACCGCTTTCCTGTTTTTGCCACCAAAGTGGATAACCTCACATTTATCCACATTATACTGCATCTGCCAAACATTTGCCCACTCACCCAGCCTATCCAAGTCACCCTGCAGTCTCCTAGCATCCTCCTCACAGCTAACACTGCCCCCCAGCTTAGTGTCATCCGCAAACCTGGAGATGTTGCCTTCAATTCCCTCATCCAGGTCATTAATATAAATTGTAAATAGCTGGGGTCCCAGCACTGAGCCTTGCGGTACCCCACTAGTCACTGCCTGCCATTGTCAAAAGGACCCGTTTACTCCTACTGTGTTAAAGAAGGAACTGCAGATGCTGGAAAATCGAAGGTACACGAAAATGCTGGAGAAACTCAGCGGGTGCAGCAGCATCTATGGAGCGAAGGAAATAGGTAACGTTTCGGGCCGAAACCCTTCTTCAGACTGATAGGGGGTGGGGAGAAGAAAGGAAAAAAGGAAAAAGGCGGAGGAGGAGCCCGAGGGCTGGGGGAGGGGAGGAGACAACCAGATGGCTGATGAAGGGGAGGGGACAGCAAGGGCTAGCAGAATTGGGAGAATTCAATGTTCAAGCCCCCAGGATGTAGACTGCCCAAGCGGAATATGAGGTGCATTTCCTCCAATTTACGGTGTTGCTCGCTGTGGCCATGGAGGAGACCCAGGACAGAGAGGTCAGATACGGAATGGGAGGGGGAGTTGAAGTGGTGAGCCACCGGGAGTTCAGGTTGGTTATTGCGGACCGACTGGAGGTGTACGGCGAAACGATCGCCAAGCCTCCGCTTGGTCTCACCGATGTAGATCAGCTGGCATCTAGAGCAGCTAATGCAATAGATGAGGTTGGAGGAGATGCAGGTGAACCTCTGTCGCACCTGGAACGACTGCTTGGGTCCTTGAATGGAGTAGAGGGGGGAGGTGAAGGGACAAGTGTTGCATCTCTTGCGGTTGCAAGGGAAAGTACCAGGGGAGGAGGTGGTATGGGAGGGAAGGGAAGAATTGACAAGGGAGTTACGGAGGGAGCGGTCTTCGCGGAAGGCAGACATGGGGGGAGATGGGAAGATGTGGCGAGTGGTGGGGTCACGTTGGAGGTGGCGAAACTGACGGAGGATCACTTGTTGTATGTGACGGCTGGTGGGGTGAAAGGTGAGGACTAGGGGAACTCTGCCCTTGTTGTGAGTGGGGGGATGGGGAGAGAGAGCAGTGTTGCGGGGTATGGCAGAGAACCTGGTGCGAGCCTCATCTATGGTGGAGGAGGGGAACCCCCGTTCCCTGAAGAATCAGGACATTTCAGATGCCCTGGTGTGGAACGCCTCATCCTGGGAGCAGATGCGGCGTAGACGGAGGAATTGGGAGTGGGGGATGGAGTCCTTACAGGAAGCAGGGTGGGAAGAAGTGTAGTCCAGATAGCCATGGGAGTCGGTAGGTTTGTAGTGGATGTCGGTAAGGAGTCTATCACCTGCGATGGAGATAGTGAGGTCAAGGAATGGTAGGGAAGTGTCGGAAATGGTCCAGGTGTATTTGAGTGCCGGATGGAAGTTGGTGGTGAAGCGGATGAAGTCAGTCAGTTATGTGTGGGTGCAGGATGTGGCACCAAAACAATCATCGATGTAGCGGAGGTAGAGGTCGGGGATGGGGCCCTGGTACGCATTGAACAAGGATTGTTCTACGTACCCGACAAAGAGGCAGGCGTAGCTGGGGCCCATGCATGTGCCCATAGCTACGCCTTGTATTTGGAGGAAATGGGAGGAGTCAAATGAAAAGTTATTAAGTGTAAGGACCAGGCGGAGGAGGGTGTCAGTGGCCGGGTATAGATTGCTTCTACGGTCGAGGAAAAAACGGAGGGCTTCGAGACCATCCTGGTGGGAGATGGAGGTGTACAATGACTGGACGTCCATGGTGAAGATGAGGGGGTGAGGGCCTAGAGAGTGGAATGCGCGGAGATGACGGAGAGTGTCTGAGGTGTCTTGAACATAGGTAGGGAGGGATTTAACCAAGGGGGATAGGATGGAGTCGAGGTAGGTGGAGATGAGTTCGGTGGGGCACGAACAGGCAGAGACAATGGGTCTACCGGGACAGTCAGGTTTGTGGATTTTGGGGAGAACGTAAAAGCGGGTTGTGCGGGGCTGGAGAACGATGAGGTTGGAGGCTCGGTCGGGCAGGGCGTGGGAGTGGATGAAGTCGGTGATGGTGCTGGAGATGGTGGCCTGGTGCTGTCAGTGGGGTCATGGTCCAGGGGTAAGTAGGAGGAGGTGTCCGAGAGTTGGCGCGTGGCCTCAGCTTTGTAGAGATCGACGCGCCAGACTACCACGGCACCTCCCTTGTCGGCGGGTTTGATAACCCAATCTATGTTGTTGCGGAGTGAGTCGATGGCAGTGCGTTCAGGGGGGGAGAGATTGGAGTGAGACAGGAGAGTGGAGAAGTTGAGGCGGTTGATGTCACGGCGGCAGTTTTGAATAAAGAGTTCTAAAGCCGGAAGGCTACGAGGGGGGTTCCATGAGGATGGGGTGCGTTGGAGACGGGAAAAGGGGTCATCAGTGGGGAGCGAGGACTCCTTCCCATGGAAGTGAGCTGTGAGGCGGAGGCGACGGTAGAAGCGTTCCAAGTCATGGAGGGCACGGAACTCATTGAGATGGGGACGGAGGGGGACAAAGGTAAGACCTCTGCTGAGGACAGACCGTTCGATGTCGGAGAGGGGGAGGTCGGGGGGGGGATGGTGAACACCCGGCAGGGATGGGGGTTGGGGCCGGAGGAAGGCAGGTGGGTGGAATGGGGACGAGGCGATGTGTGGTGGGGGGGTGGGGGGTGGTCAGGGGGTGAGAGGGCTGTGGTGTGGGTGTGGAAGAGAAGTGGTCCCATAGTTGGAGAGGGATGGGGAAGAATCAGTGGAACTAACACTGAGATTACCAGGGCTAGGCAGACTAGCGCTAGGACCCAGTGGAGTCAAACCCCGGAGAGTGGGAGTGAGCAGCGTGGAGGCTTCAGGCCCAGTACAGAGTCCAGTTTGCAGGTGAGGCGACGGCTGCGGGCTGCTGGAGGGAGGTGCAGTGGCGGGGGTCGGCGGACCCGACGGTAGGAGTCCTCGGGAAGTGGAGTCAGGGTCGGGGGGGGGCTAGGGGTCGTTGCAGTGGCGAGGGTCGGCGGACCCGATGGTCGGGGTCCTTGGGCAGTAGAGTCGGGGTCGGTGGGGCTGGAGGGCGTTGCAGTGGCGAGGGTCGGCGGACCCGATGGTCGGGGTCCTTGGGCAGTAGAGTCGGGGTCGGTGGGGCTGGAGGGCGTTGCAGTGGCGGGGGTCGGCGGACCCGACGGTAGGAGTCCTCGGGAAGTGGAGTCAGGGTCGGGGGGGGGCTAGGGGTCGTTGCAGTGGCGAGGGTCGGCGGACCCGATGGTCGGGGTCCGTGGGCAGTAGAGTCGGGGTCCACGGGTGATGCGTGGGAGGTCCCGGTAGGCGGATGGTCGGTGGGGCGGCGCGGTTCGACCAGCCCGGTGAGGCGACGGGGTGAGTAGGGTGCGGTGCGGCGGCCAAGTTCGGGGAGCCCCGGTCCGGCGGCGATGCTGGATGGGCCCGGTCCGGCGGCGATGTTGGGAGGACCGGGTGCGGCTGTGATGTTCGGCGGGCCCAGTGCGACGGCGATGTCGGATGGGCCCGGTGCGGCGATGATGTTAGGAGGTCCCGGGGGGGCGGCGAGGTTCGGAGGAATCGGCGAGGGGAAGGAAGTCTGAGTTACCGTAGAAGCGGCGAGGCTGGGCGTCATCGGTAGGCAGGTGAAGGTCGGCGGCAGCATCGACGTGGAGGTCGGTGGAGGCGGCGTCCTGGTGAGTACTGGAGGCGCTCCCCGTTGACAAGATGGCGTCCTGGTGAGTACTGGAGGCGCTCCCCGTTGACAAGATGGCGTCCTGGTGAGTACTGGAGGCGCTCCCCGTTGACAAGATGGCGTCCTGGTGAGTACTGGAGGCGCTCCCCGTTGACAAGATGGCGTCCTGGTGAGTACTGGAGGCGCTCCCCGTGGACAAGATGGCGTCGCAGTACTGGGGCAGGCGATGCGGGCCGGAGTTGGGGCCCGGAGCCTGCGGGCGGTCGAGCGGCGGGAGCGGCCTGGAGGCGGGCTAATTTAAGGTCCTTGGTGGAGTTGAGGTGGGCCAGGAATCTTTTATTGAAGAGGTGGATATTCCGGCGGATAAAGTATAGTTGAGGACTGTTGCAGGTCTGGGTGAGTGAGGCCCGAAGTTCCGGGAGGGTCAATGCGGGGTCCTGCTGGTGCCGGCGCATCGCAGTCAGAGTGGATCTCAGTGCCCGGGTGGAGAATTGTTGGGTATGCCGGTAGATAACCAGTCGGTACCGATAGTCCGGCTGAGGTCCGAACTGGGAAGTAGGGAACTGGAGCTGGAAGCCATGAGGTATGAGATGGAGGCGCAGGCATGCCCCGAGGAAGCAGATGTGGCTGTGGTATCGAGTTTGGGTAAGGATGTGGTCGTAGAGTTGGAGGGCAGGGGGGATCACAGAGATGGGGCAGTTAGAGAGTTGGGTGTGGAACAGTCTCCGGAGAGAGGAGGAGAACTTCTTCAAAGTAGGCATACCTTGACGAGATTTCGCAGTGGAGTAGACAAAGTGTTAAAGAAGGAACTGCAGATGCTGGAAAATCGAAGGTACACAAAAATGCTGGAGAAACTCAGCGCGTGCAGCAGCATCTATGGAGCGAAGGAAATAGGTAACATTTCGGGCCGAAACCCTTCTTCAGACTGATAGGTGGTGGGGAGAAGAAAGGAAAAAAGGAAAAAGGCGGAGGAGGAGCCCGAGGGCTGGGGGAGGGGAGGAGACAACCAGATGGCTGATGAAGGGGAGGGGACAGCAAGGGCTAGCAGAATTGGGAGAATTCAATGTTCAGGCCACCAGGATGTAGACTGCCCAAATATGAGGTGCATTTCCTCCAATTTACGGTGTTGCTCGCTGTGGCCATGGAGGAGACCCAGGACAGAGAGGTCAGATACGGAATGGGAGGGGGAGTTGAAGTGCTGAGCCACCGGGAGTTCAGGTTGGTTATGGAATGGGAGGGGGAGTTGAAGGGAGCAAGGATGTCTTTCCTCAAATTAGGAGACCAAAACTGCACACAATACTCCAGATGTGGTCTCACCAGGGCCCTGTACAACTGCAGAGGGACCTCTTTACTCCCATCCTCAAATACTCTCATTGTGAAGGACAACACACCTTTCTTCACTGCCTGCTGTACCTGCATGTTTACTTTATGTGACTGGTGCACCCTGGTCTCGATGCACTTCCCTATTTCCTAATCAGACACCATTGAGATAAGAAGGGTCTTGAACCGAAAAGTCACCCATTCCTTCTATCCATAGCTGCTGCGTCACCCACTAGGTTATTGCAGCATTTTGTGTCGATACCAGCATCTGCAGTTCTTTCTTACACACCATTGAGATAATAATCTGCCTCCTGTTTCCTGCCGCCAAAGTGGATAACCTCACATTTATCTACAGTATACTGCATCTGCCCACTCACTCAACCTGTCCAAGTCACCCTGCAACCTCCGAGCATCCTCTTCGCAGTTCACACAGCCACCCAGCTTTGTGTCATCTGCAAATTTGTCAGTGTTACTTTAATTCCATCATCTAAATCATTAATATATATTGTAAATACTTGCAGCCCCAACACCGAGCCTTGCGGCACTCCACTCCCATTCTGACAGGGACCCGTTTATTCCTACACTTTGTTTCCTGTCTGCCAACCAATTTTCTATCCATGTCAATACCCTACCCCCAATACCATGTGCACTAATTTTGCCCACTAATCTCCTTTGTGGGACCTTGTCAAAGGCTTTCTGAAAGTCCAGATACACTACATCCACTGGCTCTCCTTCATCCATTTTACTTGTCACATCCTCAAAAAATTCCAGAAGATTAGTCAAGCAGGATTTTCCCTTCATAAATTCATGCTGACTTGGACCAATCCCTTTACTGCATCCAAATGCGCCGTTATTACTTCCAGCATCTCCCCCACCACCAATGTCAGTCTATAATTCCGTTTTCTCTCTCGCTCCTTTCTTGAAAAGTGGGATAACATTAGCTACCCTCCAATCCACAGGAACTGATCCTGAATCTATAGAACATTGGAAAATTATCACCAATGCGTCCACAATTTCTAGCGCCACCTCCTTAAGTACCCTGGGATGCAGACCATCAGGCACTGGGGATTTATCAGCCTTCAATCCCATAAGTCTACCCAATACTATTTCTCGCTTAATACACATTTCTTTCAGGTCCTCTGACTCCCTCGATCCTCTATCCTCTAGTACATCTGGGAGATTGTTTGCATCTTCCTTATTGAAGACAGAATCAAAGTACCTGTTCAACTCTTCTGCAATTTCCTTGTTTCCCATAATAATTTCACCTTTCTGCCTTCAAGGGACCCACATTTGTTTTTATTATTTTTTTTCTCTTAACATATCTAATGAAGCTTTTACTATCCTTCTTTATATTGTTGGCAAACTTACCTTAGTATTGACCTTTTTGTTACCTTCTGATGTCCTTTGAAAGTTTCCCAATCCTCTGGCTTCCCGCTACTCTTTGCCATGTTATACACCTTTTCTTTTAGTTTTATTCCATCCCTAACTTCCCTTGTCAGGCACGGTTGCCTCTTACTCCCCTTAGAAATGTTCTTCATCTTTGGAATGAAATGAACCTGCATCTTCTGGATTATGCCCAAAAATTCCTGCAATTGCTGTTCCACCGTCTTTCCTGCTAGGATCATTTTCCAGTTGACCTTGGACAGCTCCTCTCTCATGCCTTCATAGCCCCCTTTGTTCAACTGCAACACTGACACTTCTGATTTAACCTCCCTCTCAAATTGCAGATTAAAACGTATCATATTCTGGTTACTGATCCTTTACTTTGAGTTGCCTTATAATATCTGGTTCAGTAGACAACGCTAAGTCCAGAATTGCCTTCTCTCTGGTAGGCTCCAATACAAGCTGCTCTAAGAATCCATCTCGGAGGCACTCGACAAACTCCCTTTCTTGGGGTCCAGAACTAACCTGATTTTCCCAGTCTTTACTATTTTAACTCCTGCTGTAACTTGCACCCTATATCGAGGCTACTGTTTGGGGGGCCTGTAGATAACTCCCATTAGTGTCTTCTTAACTTTACAATTCCTCAATTCTATCCACAGCGACTCTACCTTGTCAGTCCCTATGTCATCCCTCGCAAGGGACTGAATTTCATCCCTCATCAACAGAGCTACCCCACTTCCTCTGCCCACCTGCCTGTCCATTCTATAGGATGTATAACCCTGAATATTCAGTTCCCAGACCCGATCCTCCTGCAGCCACATCTCAGTAATCCCCACAATGTCATATCTACCGATCTCTAACTGAGCCTCAAGCTCATCCACTTTACTTCCTATACTTTGTGCATTCATATATAATACTTTTAATCCATTACTCATCTCACCTTTCACATCGATTCCTATTTCACTTGGCCATACTCTCCTATCCCTTTGTGAGCTTTCTGTCCTGTTAATTTTGTGGGACAAACTGCCAGAGGAAATAGATGAGGCAGGAACTATGAACGTTTAAGAAACAGATGGACAGGTGCATGGATTGGACAGGTTTGGAGGGATATGGACCAAATGTGGGGAGGTGAGACTAGTGTAGCTGGTACACATACATGTGCCATCAGGATAGGCAAGGTAGGCACTGCCTACCCTGACTAAAATTATAACATGATAATTATTAAATATAAATAGTAAAGGCACGGGAGAATTATGCCCACCTAAGAGATCGATCTCTTAGGTAGGCATAATTATCCGTGCCTTTCATGCGCAGTACATGTAATACGCGAAGGTCTGTGCAGCCCACGTGCCGTCAGCGCTGCTTCAAGCCGTCAATTTCAAGGGGAGCTGAAGGCAGCTGAAATTCTGCCTTTGCAGCGTGGACGGCGTACTGCGCATGCGCAGCAGCCTACTGCGCATACGCAGCACAAGTTTCTTGGTGGGTTTTTCAAACATGGATTGTCATTATCTTAAGAGTATCTTAAGAAACAAAGAGAGAAGAATGGAGTTCGTGTACAAATAATGTAATAAATAGATTTCTTTGAGCTATATGTTTTTAAATACCGTATTTCCCGGCAACGAAGAAGCTATTTTTACCCAAAAATAAGGCACGAAAATGTACCTGCATCTTGGAGGCCGAAGGTTAGGTTGGTAGCCAAGAAAGATAGACAAGTCTATCCCTCATTGCTGGTTGTTCATGGGAAGCGGCTGTAAAGTGGGAAGCAGCTGTAAAAGGACAGCGCCGCTGGGGGGGGAGAGTTCCTTTCACAGCGTGTGGGGAGTATGGCCAGGGGTAAAGTTGCGGGGAGGGCAGGAACGTTGAGAAGGAGGGGGTGGGGGATCATGCCAGCAACCAGCTCAAGAGCGGGTCAGCAGGCGATGGATAACAGGACAGCGGGCGGTGGAGCTTACTCCATGTATCAGTGCGAGTAACCGTAATTGGTCCCTTGTTCGCGCTGACACAGGAGTGTTCTGTTTTTGTTATTCTGTTATCCATCACCCGCTGACCCGCTCCGCTCTATGATCTTTGCTCTTGAGCTGGTCCCCTCACTGTTCAGACGGAGAGCGCTGCCAGAGGTGAGCGGGTTGGCAGAAGGCGCTGAGGTCCCGGCAGCCGCTCGCAACCACCCGAGCTACTTCACTCCCCGGCCACAATGTGGTGTCTCCGCGCCCGGAGCGCCGCGGCAGCGGTGATTGAGTGGGTTACTGGCATGATCCCCGACCCCCTCCTTTTCAACGCTCCTGCCCTCCCCGCAACTTTACCCCTGGCCAGACTCCCCACACGCTGTGAAAGGGACTCTCCCCGCAATTGGACCCTTGAACTAGTATTGTCATTCAATAAGATCACAACTGATTCAACTTGACCCGGTGTGCTCCTGTTTTTCCTACCATCTCTCCACCTGCCATCACCCTCCACTCCCCACCAATTCAGTAATTCAGAATGAAGGAGACTTGGAAGCCTTGGGCAAATTGAATTGAATTGTTACTTTTTTTATTTTTATTTTTTTATTTTTATGCAGAGAGCAATCTGCACATGTGCCGTTTAAGATGTTTTTGAAAGCCGACTGACTGCCTACCCTGAGTAATTACTCACGGCACTTGCCTGCTGGGACATGTTGGTCGGTGTGGGCAAGTTGGGCCGAATGGCCTGTTTCCACGCTCTATGAATCTATGACTAAATGTAGGTGTTGAACGATGGGAGATGAAATGTAAATATATATAATCAACGGCATGACCCCTCACAGCATTGATGTACAGAGACATCCTGGTGTCCAAGTCCAAAACTCTCTGAAAGGGAAAACACAAGTAGATAGAGTGGCAAAGAAGGCATATGGTATGCTTGCTTTCATAGGTCAGGGCATTGAATATAAGTAACAAAGGCATGATGCAGCTTTATCGGACTTTGTTTAGGCCACATTTGGAGTATCGTGTGCAGTTCTGGTCGCCAAATTACAAGGCAGACGTGGAGGCTTTGGAGAGGGTGCAGAGGAGGTTCACCAACAAGATGTCTGGATTAGAGATTATTAAAAGAGAGACATTCGTCAGACTTGGATTGTTTTCTCTGGAACGCCAGAGGTCTCGAGGATTCTGCCAGGTGTATAAAATTCTGAGAGACAAGGATAGAGTAGACAGTCTGAACCTTAATCTCCAGGGTGAAAAAATCAAATGCTAGAGGACACAGCTTTAAGGTGAGTGGGTAAAGATTAAAGGAGATGTACAGGGCAAGTTTTTGACACAAGGGTGGTGTAGGGAAGATGCAAAGATCTTCCGGTTGCGTCATGCTCTGTTAGCAGTCGCAAACTTTTTAGCTCCGCTGAAAAAAACGCGTTTTTTCGCGTTAAAATCGGGTCTGGAGGTCGGGACCGTTTTAAAAAACTTACCGGAGCTTCATGTCGCGGTGCTGATGACGTCATCAGTAAGCACCGCGATTTTAACGGAGGGAAATTCATTTAAAATGAAAAGTACATCTCCAGGTCAGAGCCCACAGAGGAAAATCTCAAAACATCTGCTGAAGACTCTGGAACAGCAAGAAACTTCAGAACTGACCTCTGGAGAGGTCTCTGAAATGGCTACTCGATCTGCAAAAGAGAAAGCTGAAATGGAGGACTTAAGAAACTCGGTAAGAGATATCAAAAATGATATGGAAGCTGGGAACAGTAAATTGATGGCCGGTAATGATAAAATACTTGAGGGTATTGAGGCTCTCCAAAAAAGAATTGAAGGTGTGGAAAAAGGATTATCGATAAAAATTGAAAAGCTGGCAGAAGAGACCACAAAGATGTTTGAGGCTGTGCACGAAACTGTGGCTGCAAATGCATCTGCAGTGAAAGATTTGGAAGCTGCTGTGGAAGTGATGGCTGGAGAGATGCAGACTATGAAGTCAGAAATAGATAGTCTCAAGAACCAAGTCACAAAGGTTTCGAATAAATGTGTTGACCTAGAAGCTCGCTCAAGACGTCAAAATATAAGAATACGTGGTGTAAAAGAGGGAGCTGAGAGGGACAATGTTTGTGAGTTCGCTGCCAACCTAATTAAACACGTACTGAAGCTACCAGAAGTACCTGTAATTGAAGTAGCACATCGACTCCCCAGATTTAAATCAAGATCTCAAGGAGAACATGCCTACCCACGACAGATCATAATTAAACTTCGGGATATCTCAACAATGGAAGCGCTGATGAAAAAAATCAACCACGGAGAGAAGATGATGTACAGAGGTGATACTATTAAACTCCTACGGGACTACCCTTATGAGATTGAGCAAAAGAGAAGAAAGTTCTCACAGACCAGAGAAGTTCTTTATGGTGTTAAGGGAGTTTTGTGTGGAGTGTTCTATCCGGCTAGAATGCGTATTACCTTTGAGGGAATGTCAAAAACATTCACTAATTCGGATGAATCTCTCAAATATGCTCAAGAAATCGCGACTAAGGCTGCATCAACTGGAGATTGAAAACCAAGACGACATGAACAAACGAACTTGCTTATTCTCCCAACAAGAGTATCACAAGGAAAGTGAATTAACTGAACACTGATTTTTTATTTTTTATTTGACTTCAAGCAACAGATTCTTAGTGAGACGTGGCTAGACATTATTATCTTCGCTGGAACATTGTGCTATGTAATTCAAGGACACTACGTGCTCAAACGAGGAAAACCTGATAACACGGAACGAACTGCTGGGCTGAGAGTGAAAAACATCACATGGCTTATATTGTTTATAAAAAACTGAAAAAACTGAGAACTAATAATAATTAATAATTAACAATACTAATATAGAAATAGCAATTGAAATAGATAAAAAATGTGCAGCCTGCTCTGTTTAGCAGATAACAGCAAGTGCTATGCAGCTCGAGAGTGGAGGGAGGGGGAGACCGGGTACCTGGCATAACTCCAGGAGCCAGACTCCCGTTAACCCTTCCAGCGAACAGCTCATTTTTAACAATATTAAAACCAATTTAAAATAGTTAAGAGATAATATACACTCGAGGTTGGTATGAAAAATATATACGGCTTATATAGTTTTACAAAATGCTGAGAATTAATCATAATTAATAATTAACAATACTAATATAGAAATAATATTTGAAATTGATAAAACTGTGGTGCCTGCGTCATAACGCAGACAGCAGTTATCACATATGTTCGCAGCTCGTGGAGAGGAGAGGAGATCAGGCACCTGGCACAATTCCAGGAACCTGACTCCGGTTAATCCACTCAGTAAACCGCTCACTTTAACAATACTAAATTCATTTTAAAATAGTTAAGAGATAAAGAGTGAGTAGGATATGGAATCGAATACATTTGACATATATATAAATTGTAACTGGGTGAAATAGAACTGAATTGGAAATGGTAATGACCCCATAGATTTTGGGTAATAAATACAGCGGGGCTAACTTTATACCAACTACGCCGGAAGCGTTATGGATGTCGTACCCCACAGACGAGTGGGCCACTCACTACGGTGTTGAAATTTTAGACACCGTAAATTTATTTGACTTATATATATTTTTTTTAATCACAATATGTCACATCTGTGTGTTTTTTCTTCAAGGACAATCGCGCAGGAGAACTACCAAGGAAGTCTATAATAGAAATACTCCCAAAATAACCAGAGTCCGGAGGTATGAACGCACCATAATAATTAAGGTCATTAAAACTGGTAAAAATGCATGACGACAATCAAAAGAAAATAGGAGGAATCACATTATGTAGTTGGAATATAAGGGGGATTAATGAACCTATTAAAAGGGGCAAGATACTAGCTCAGTTGAAATCATACAACACGGACATTGCGTTTCTACAGGAAACACATCTTAAACAGCAAGATCAGACAAGACTGAGGGCGAACTGGATAGGCCAAACATTTCACTCTTCATTTACCTCCAAATCTAGAGGTACTGCAATTATTATTCGTAAAGGAATTCCATTTAAATCAAAGAACACTATTTTAGATAAGGAAGGGAGATATCTTATAGTAGCAGGGGAGATCAATAATATGCCAATTACGCTGGTAAACATATATGCGCCCAACTTTGATAACCCTCAATTTTTTAATAAAATTCTGAATATAATTGCAGAATCTAATTATCAAAATGTTATAATCGGAGGAGATTTTAATTGTGTTTTAGATCCTTATTTAGATAAATCGATGCAAAAACAAAAAGGTCAGACGAAATCTAAAACCAGTGAACTCTTACACACATATATGGAAAACACAAATATAACAGATGTATGGAGGATTGCAAACCCGACGGGAAGGGATTACTCGTTTTATTCAATGGTGCATAAAACATATTCACGGATAGACTATTTTCTTGTGGATACAAAATTAATTCCGCAATCTCTGAATCCTAAATATCATATTAATGCGATCTCAGATCATTCTCCGTTAACTTTTGTTCTAAAACTAGAAGGAATGTCTATGAATAAACCGTTCTGGAGGTTTAACTCACAAATTTTAAAAGACCCTCAAGGGAGTATCTATCTAAAAAAACAGATGGATCTATTTTTTGAGTTAAATGATACACCAGAGATATCCCCCACGTTATTATGGGAATCCTTCAAAGCATTTATAAGAGGAGTCATTATTTCATTTCAAGCTTATCAAAATAAAAAGAATAAGAATGAACAAAGACACTTAGAAGATCAAATAAAACAGTTAGATATAGATAATGCTAAAGACCCAACTATGGATAAACATAATAAAATACTACTGAAATTTCAGTTAAATAAATTACTGTCAGAGAAAGTTATAACATTATTTCAAATCACAAAACAAGAACACTTCGAATTCGGGGACAAACCCCACAAACTTCTAGCACGACAACTTAAAAAACGGGAAAAAGAGAATGCAATATTAAAGATTAAATCAGATAGAGGGGAAGTATTAACACTACCCAAGGATATTAATAAAAGATTTGCTCAATTTTACCAGAATCTATACACATCTAAAACGTCAATAGACAATAATAAAATCTCAGAATTTTTAGATAATTGTAATCTACCACAATTAGAACGCAGGGAACAAGAGGAACTGGGAGCACAAATTACTTCTAAGGAGATAGAAGACACAATAAAAACACTAAAAAATGGAAAAACACCAGGACCAGACGGATTCAGTAATGAATTTTATAAATCTTTTTATGATATAGTTACTCCACGATTACAAAAAATGTATACATATGCTTATAAAGAGCAAAACCTACCTGAAACACTAGCGGAATCAACGATCATATTAATACTTAAAAAAGATAAAAATATAGAAGAACCAGGATCATATAGAGCTATTGCTTTGTTAAATACGGATCAGAAAATAATAGCAAAAACATTAGCCAATAGATTAAGCAAGTATGTTAGTAGACTAATACATGAGGATCAAACAGGATTTATACCTAAGAGACACTCATTTAATAATTTGAGACGTTTGCTTAACATAATGCATTCACATAAATCTTATGACCAAGAGTTAGCTATCATCTCACTGGATGCAGAAAAAGCGTTTGATCAAGTAGAATGGGACTATATGATCAAAGTATTGCAAAAATTCCAATTGGGAGAAAACTTTATTGCATGGATAAAACTACTATATAACAAACCTACGGCTAGAATACTAACTAATAATATATTATCTTCAAAATTCGAATTATCTAGGGGCAACAGACAAGGATGTTCACTATCACCGCTGTTATTTGCTTTGGTAATTGAACCCCTTGCTGAAAAAATAAGAACACACTCGAATATTCACGGTTATAACACAAAATATTCAAACAACAAACTATCCCTATATGCTGATGATGTACTACTGTACATCACAAAACCACAAATTAGTATACCAAATATATTAAACTTAATTGAGGACTTTGGATCCTTTTCAGGATATAGAATAAATTGGAACAAAAGTGAAATTATGTCGATTAAACCAAAAGACTCAACACATCTCAGGAAATTCCCTTTTAAAATAGCTATGGAAAAATTCAAATATTTAGGAATTGAGATTACTAGAAATTACCATGATATGTTTAAAGCTAATTATAATCCCCTACTTAAGAAATTAAATAATTTGATTAAATTTTGGAAAACACTTCCGATGTCCTTAATAGGTAGGATAAATGCTATAAAAATGATTTTCTTACCACAAATCCTTTACCTATTTCAATCAATACCTATATATCTCCCAAAAAAGTTTTTCAAAAAACTGGACTCAGACATTACAAATTTTATATGGGATTACAAATCCCACAGAATACAAAGAACACACCTTAACAAACGAAAAGAGTTGGGGGGTCTAGCGCTCCCTAACTTTATGTATTATAACTGGGCAGTAAATATTAAAAATATGATTCACCTGCTGGACAATTCTGCCCAGCAGGTGGACTGGATTATAATGGAAAAAGGGGATTGCTCCCCGAATAATATAGGAGCGATTATTCTCTCTCCAATAAATTTGAATAATAAAAATTATAATAAAAATCCAATTATATATAGCACTATTAGAACATGGAAGCAAATAAAACAGAATCTAAAATTAAGAAACCTATCTCTCTTAATACCAATAGTCAATAACCCATCGTTTAAACCTTCAATCATAGATAAATCATTTATACAATGGGAAAGAATGGGAATCAAAACGCTCGAAGATCTGTATGAATTAGAAAAATTACTATCATTTCAACAACTACAACTGAAATATAATTTGAAAAATAATCAATATTTTAAATATCTACAAATCTGTGACTATTTGAAAACA
The DNA here is from genome assembly GCA_038087875.1 of Malacoraja senta. Classification (NCBI taxonomy): domain Eukaryota; kingdom Metazoa; phylum Chordata; class Chondrichthyes; order Rajiformes; family Rajidae; genus Malacoraja; species Malacoraja senta. Next base: position 87,751 of record JAXLNO010004314.1, read on the forward strand.
CACACAAAAGATTATTATAATATGCCTTCCGACTTACTAGATGAAGCAATGAAGACAAAGGCGGAATCAGTTAATTTAATATCATACTTATATAATATCATCTTAAACATAGAAATACCCACAACAGATGGAATTAGAAGAGATTGGGAACAAGATCTAGGTATAAAAATTTCAAAAGAGAGTTGGGATAATCATTTATTACAGGTGCATAAATGCTCGATCAACGTACGACATACGCTTATCCAATTTAAAACATTACATAGATTATATTATTCAAAAACCAAACTAAATAAAATCTTTCCTAACGTCTCACCAATCTGTGATAAATGTATATGTCAAGAAGCTACCATAGCACATTCTTTTGTTTTTTGTACAAAAATCCAAAAATTCTGGTTTGAAATATTTGATATTTTTTCAAAATTAATCAAAATAAAACTGGTACCAAAACCAGAATGGATTATTTTTGGAATATCGGAAGGTATTCCTGAATTAAACGTGTATCAGAAGAATTTACTCAATTATGGGCTAATAATGGGAAAAAAGCTTATACTTAAATTCTGGAAAAATGCGCCCACACCAACAATAAAAATGTGGACATCAAATATGTTGGAAACATTACATCTGGAAGAGATGAGATTCCTCCTAGTAGGCAAAGTAGACCAATTTCAAAAGACGTGGTCTACGTTTTTGGACCTATTACAAGCATGAGGTGCAATAGTAATTTAGAAAAACAAATAAATAAATAAAAGGTATCTGGACCTGGTAATGGGAGGTAAAACAAAAACAGACTTGGTTGGTAGTTCCTTCTCTATGAAGTATGTTATAAGAGTTATAATAGAGCGATTGTTCCTTCTTTCTTTCTCTTTCTTTTCTAGGGTCTATTTTCTAACTTTACTTCCTTCTCTAACTTCTTTTCTAAGGGGCTTTCTTTTCCCAACACTCTTTTGCACTTCACAACCTTTGCGCACTTTCTTCACTTTTCTTACTTCTTTCTTTTTCTTTCTTAAAGTTTAAAAAAGTGAAGCGGTACAAAAAATGTATTAATATATACGTGTTGTACATTACTGTAATCTACCGTACTTCTATTAAAAAAATTATTAAAAAAAAAAAAAAAAAAATAAAAAATAAAAAAAAAGATCTTTGTGAAAGCTCCCACAATCTCCTCACTTGCCGCTCCCAATAACATGGGATAGATTCCAACAGATGCTGGGGATTTTTCCATTTTAATCCTCTACAATAATCCCAACACCTCATTCTTAATCTTAAACAGCCCTTGCATATTAGTATTCTCCACACTGATCTAACCGCCCTCCACATCAGCCTTGGTGATAAAACTGATGCAAAGTGTTCCAAACACAAATCCCCTCCTTTATCCCTGAGTCACCCTATGGTTACTCTCATATGGCTTGGAACCAGGCCATCATGCCCCATCTATGCTGGTCCCATTTGCCCGCGTTTGCCCCTTATCCTTGTAAACCTTCCCTATCCATGTACCTGTCCTTGTGTTATATTACCTGCCTCAACAATTTCCTCTGCCAACTCGTTCCATATACCCACCATCCACTGAGTGAAAAAGTTACCTCTCAGATTCCTATTAAATTCCTCTTGTGATTTTATGCACATCTCTAAGATCACCCCTCATACTCCTGCGCTCTACGCAGTCCCAGCGTACTCAACCTCTCCCTATAATACAGACCCTCGACTCCTGGCATCATCCTCGTATATCTTCTCTGTACCGTTTCCAGCTTGACAATATATTTACTATAACAAGGTTCGTAGAACTGAACAAAATACACAAAGTTGGAAGGTCATGTTGCAGTTACATCTGACATTGGTTAGGCCTCACCAACATATATAACTGCAACATGAGCTCCCAACTTCCATCCACAATATTCTGGCTGATGACGGCCAATGTACCAAAAGCCTTTTTGTCCACCCTATCAACCTGCGACTCCACCTTCAAGGAACTATGTACCTGCACTCCACGATCCCTCTACTCTATAAAACTCAATAGAGCACTACCATTAACTGTGTAGGTCCTGAGAGGAAACCTTTTCACTCAAAGGGTTCAAGGTTCAACCTTGACAAACAATAACGGGCCCAGCCCCGAACCTTGAGGTACACCACACGTCACAGGACAACCAATGTTGAACAAACATTTGCCAGAATATTGGTGGAAGACCTGTAAAGGACCAACATTAGTTACTCTCCCGTCCTCTGGAGCCTGATGGAAGTATATGCAAAGTGTTCCAAACACAAATCCCCTCCTTTATCTCTGAGTCACCCTATGGTTACTCTCATATGGCTTGGAACCAGGCCATCATGCCCCATCTAGGCTGGTCCCATTTGCCCGCGTTTGCCCCTTATCCTCTCAGGACCTACACAGTTAATGGTAGTGCTCTATTGAGTTTTATAGAGTAGAGGGATCGTGGAGTGCAGGTACATAGTTCCTTGAAGGTGGAGTCGCAGGTTGATAGGGTGGACAAAAAGCCTTTTGGTACATTGGCCGTCATCAGCCAGAATATTGTGGATGGAAGTTGGGAGCTCATGTTGCAGTTATATATGTTGGTGAGGCCTAACCAATGTCAGATGTAACTGCAACATGACCTTCCAACTTTGTGTATTTTGTTCAGTTCTACGAACCTTGTTATAGTAAATATATTGTCAAGCTGGAAATGGTACAGAGAAGATATACGAGGATGATGCCAGGAGTCGAGGGTCTTTATTATAGGGAGAGGTTGAGTAGGCTGGGACTGCGTAGAGCGCAGGAGTATGAGGGGTGATCTTAGAGATGTGCATAAAATCACAAGAGGAATTTAATAGGAATCTGAGAGGTAACTTTTTCACTCAGTGGATGGTGGGTATATGGAACGAGTTGGCAGAGGAAATTGTTGAGGCAGGTAATATAACACAAGGACAGGTACATGGATAGGGAAGGTTTACAAGGATAAGGGGCAAACGCGGGCAAATGGGACCAGCCTAGATGGGGCATGATGGCCTGGTTCCAAGCCATATGAGAGTAACCATAGGGTGACTCAGGATGGAAGTCAGACCTTATTGTTAGGTTGGAAATGTCAAAGAGTACAGATAATGTTCGAGTAAGTGTTTAGTTTAGTGTAATGTCGCTTAGTTTAGAGATGCAGCATGGAAACAGGCCATTCGGCCCACCGAGTCCACATCGACCATCGACACTTGTACTGGACGCAAATTACAATTCTACCAAGCCAATTAACTACAACCTGTTTGTCTTTGGAGAGGAGGTCCATGGGGAGGAGCGAATGACACCTGAACACAAGTCGTGTTCTGAACAACCATGGTCGCCTGAACGTCGCCTGGGTGAGGGTGTCTGATGTTGAGAGACCCGAAACACCCAATGACACCCAAGTTACATCACTGATGATGTGTTCAGGAGCATCAATAGATGTATTTTTATCAATGGAATGTGGGAGGAAATCAAAGATCTCGGAGTAAACCCACGGGGAGAACGTACAAATTCGTACATGCAGCACCCGTCAGGATCGATGGCGGATATTTGGCGCTGTTAAGAGCCTGTCTCACGGGCATGCGACTCCATGCGGCAAGCACGATCTAACCGGAAGCGGGGGCCGCGCGGGGGTCGCGGGGCCGGTCCCACTTCGATCGCTGGAGCCGTATGTAGCTGTGCGGGGCTGGTCCCGACATCGCGCGGGGCTCCGAAAAACTGACAGTTAAAAAATTCAACGGCCTGCCGCCCCGCAGCCGCATCGAAGCAGTACGCGCCGCATCGACGGCCGTGCGCACCGCCTCGACGCCGTACGCAGCCGCCTCAACGCCGTACACCGCCTCGACGCAGCCGCATCGAGGCCATGCGCACCGCCTCGACGGCCGTGCGCACCGCCTCGACGCCGTACGCATCGTCTTGACAACACTCGACCTCCGCGCAGCCCCCGCTTCCGGTTTGGTAGCGCTTGCCGAATGCAGCCGCATGCTGGTGGGACCGGCCCTGTACGGAGATCACTCGACCTCCGCGCAGCCCCCGCTTCCGGTCCCTTAAGGCCGCATGGAGACCCTTAAGGCAGCAACTCTACCGCTGCACACCATGCCACCCTGGTTTACACAGTGGGTGGTGGGTGCCTAGAACCTGCTGCCAGGTGGTGGCGGTAGAGGTAGATACGATAGTGGTGTTTACGGGGCTTTAGACAGACACATGGATATGCTGGGAATGGAGGGATTTGGATCATGTGCAGGCACAGGAGATTAGTTTGATTTACTTCATGTTGGCTACGGACATTGTGGGCCGAATGTCTGTCCTGTCCCGACCCGAAACGTCACCGATCCTCGTTCTCCAGGGATGCTGCCTGACCCGTTGATTACTCCAGCACTTTGTGTCTTTATTTGTAACCCGGCGCCTGCAGTTGCTGTCCTCGTTCCTGTTACATGGTTGGGTCTGGTCCACTTCTCACTCACATATTCCTCACCTCCTTCATTTCTCTCCTCTTCCTCCACAGATCTCGAGTTTGCTCTCGTCCGGCTCCTGCCCTACAACTTCGAGGTGAGGACTTGTTGGAGTGGGGTCGGGGGGGGGGGGGCAGTTACTGAGGGAAGTGGGGGGGAGGGGTAAGGGGGGTATGAGGGGTATCGAGAGGTGTAACGTTGGGGGTGAGGGACAGTGGGAGGGGCGAGGGATGAAGGAGATGAGGAACTGGGGATGACCGGATCTGTGGTGGGGCAGGTACTCGGAGAGGGGGTGGGGGAGGGGGAGCGCATTCTCCAGGACTCCAGCCTCCCCTCTCTGACCCTCCCTCTCTGTCTACGTCTTGTACCCCGTCTAGGGCCTGCTAGACAGGTCACTGGTGTGTCTGCGTTATGCCCTGGGGACGGTGAACAACACTTACACCCTCGCCCTCCTCGCCTACACCTTCACCCTCGCTGGAGACGAGCTCTCGAGGCACAGCATCCTCCTCCGGCTGGACGCCCTCGCCATCCATGAGGGTGAGGACTCAGGCAGTCTCCCTCAATCCTCCCTCCACCCCTCACTCAACTCCTTCCTCTCACCTCCATCCACCCCTCACCGCCTCCCTCTATCCCTTGCCCTCTACCTCCACTCATCCCTCCTACCTCCACCCCTCACCTCCTACATCCAGTCCTCACCCCCTCCCTCCCACCGCGCTCACTCCTCCCTCTCTCCTACATCCACCCTCCATCTTATCTCCACCCCTCCCCCTCCCTTAATCCCTTCCTCCCACCCATCTAAACCCACTCTTCACCTCCTCCCTCTACCCTTTTTCCGTCCCTATTTCCCTCCCTCCTCCTCTCCCCCACCCTTTGCTTCCTCCTTTCCCTGTTCCCTCCTTCCCTCGCTCCATCTATCCCCTCCCTCCACCCCTCCCTCCCTCCAACACACTCCCTACAGCTCACACCCTCGAGTTATGGCAACAACCTCGTAAATCTTCTCTCTACTCTTTCCAACTACACAACATATTTCCTATAACATGGTGCCCAGATCTGAACACGATACTCTAAATGCTGCTTCACCAACGTCTTATATAACTGCAACATGACCTCCCAACATCCATAAGACTGATGAAGGCCAATGTGCCAAAAGCCTTTATGACCACCCATCTACCTGTGACTCCACCTTCAATGAACCATGCACCTGCACTCCTGGATCCCTCTGCACTATAACAGTCCCCAGAGCCCTATCATTCACTGTGTAAGTCCTGCCCATGTTAGACTTCCCAAAACGCAAAACCTCACTTTTCTCTCTATTAAATTCCATCAAAAATTCCTCAGCCCACCTGGCCAATCAATCAAGATCCTGCTGCTATCTGCAAAACCTCCCACTTTTGTATCATCTTCAAACTTGCTAATCTTGCGATGTACGTTATCATCCAAATCATTGATATAGAAGACAAACAGTAACGGGCCCAGCACCGAACCCTAAGGCACACCACGAGTCACAGGCCTCCAGTCAAGAAGCAACCTTCTATCGTCATCCTCTGCTTCCTTCCATGAATCCAATATTCCATCCTTTCAGTATCTCTCATTGGATCCCATGCTATTTAACCTTTGAGAGCAGCCTACCACGTGGAACCTTGTTGAATGCTTTGCTGGTCCATATATACATCTACAGCTCTGTCCTGTTTGGTCACGTCTTCAAAAAGGGCAAGTCAGATTGGTGAGACACGACCTCCCATATATAAAACCATGCTGACCACAACATGATAAGTTTTAATCTGGAATTTGAGATGGAGAAGGTGAAATCAGATGTGTCTGAGCAAAGGGGACTGCAGAGGCATGAGAGAGGTGCCGGCCAAAGTTGACTTGAAAAGGATCCTGGCAGGGATGACAGTGGAACAGCAATGGCAGGAATTTCTGGGAATAATCCAGAAGATTTGCCTTACCCCAATGGAGAATTTTAACATGTAGGCCCAGTCTGCACTATCCATAACTATCTTAAACCTTAAATTGAACAATTGAACAAAGGCTCCTCCACAAAGACTTCATTCACTTGCCCTTCCCAATGTTGCCCTGTCACATGTGGGGCTCCCTACATGTTGTTGGAGAAAACTCTCCTGAGAAATTACACTCCATCTGAACCTTTCATACTATGATTTTCCCAGTCAATATTGGGAAAGTTAAAATCCCCAACTATAACAACCTCATTTGACCTGCAGCTGCCTGCAATCTCCTGGCATATTTGTTGTTCTAATTCCCGTTGACTATTTGGGGGACAGTGGTACACCCCCACCAAGGTGATCATCCCTTTCTTGTTCCCCAGCTCCACCCATACAGCCTCACTAGACGAACCGTCCGTATTGTCACCTCCAACTAGTGCCGTGATAGGCTCCTTAACCAATAATGCACCCCCCCCCCCCCACACTGTCTCTCCTGAAGCTGCCAATCCTGCCCCTCCCTTAACCAGGTTTCAGTAATGGCTACAACGTCCCAGTCGCTCGTACCTATACAAGCTCATCTGCCGTACGCATCAAGCCCCTTGCATACAAATACGTGCAGTTTAAACCAACAGTCCTTCCTCTCTCTTTGCCTTTCACCTGTCTATTCTGTCAACTAAACTTTCTCTCACCACCCCTCATACCAGCCTCTAACCTCCCACCTGCCTCTGTCCTGTATGAGATCCCACTCCCCTGTCAATCTAGTTTAAACCCACCCGTGTAGCACTAATGAGTTGGTCCCCCTCCAGTTAAAGTGCAACCCGTCCCTTTTGTACAGGTCACCCCTGCCCCAGAGGGGATCCCAATGATCCAGTAATCAAATTCCCTGCATCCTGCACCCTCCTCAGCCACTCATTCATCTCCCTTATCTTTCTCTTCTTAACTTCGCCAGCACGAGCTACTGGAAGCAAACCAGAGACAACTATCCTTTCAGCCTTTTACCTAATTCCTGAACTCATGTTGCAGAGCCTCCTACTTCTTCCTCCCAATATCGTTTGTGCCCTCCCCTCAGCCCCTCCCCTGCTTTCCTCTCCTCCCTTCCCCCGACCGTCTCCCCATGACCCTCTCCCCGACCCTCCCTCTCCCCCTCTCCCCGAGGCTCCCCCCGACCCTCCCTCTCCCCGATCCACCCTCTAAACGACCCACACTCTCCCCTGACCCTCTCCCCCAACCTTTTCCCTCTCCCCCTGTGCCTCTCTCCCCCTGACCCTCTTTCTCCCCTGGTGCTCTCTCTCCCCCAGACCCTCGCTCACCCCCCAACACTCTCTCCCCTGACTCTCTCTCTCCCCCTGACTCTCTCTCTCCCCCTGACTCTCTCCCCGACCCTTGCACTCCCCGACCCTTGCTCTCCCCGACCCTTGCTCTCCCCCTGACCATCTCTCTCCCCCTGACCCATCTCTCTCCCCCTGACCCATCTCTCTCCCCTGACTCTCTCCCCCTGACCATCTCTCCCCTGACCCATCTCTCTCCCCCTGATGCTTTCTCTCTCTCCTGGCAGATGGTCTCACCCACTGGGGGCAACGTGATCGTGGTAAGCGTGGGGAAGCGGGGTGGGGGCTCTGGTGGAGGGCCCCCTCAGCTGAGGTGGAGACGACGGCCTACGTGCTGCTGGCCCTGCTCTCTTCCCCCAACATCAGCCCCACCCAAATGCAGCGCTCCTCCCACATCGTCCGCTGGCTGGTCCGCCAGAGGAACTCGTACGGAGGCTTTGCCTCTACTCAGGTCAGGGGGGTGGGGGAGGAGAGGAGAGGGGGAGCAGGGGAGGGGGGAGGAGAGGGGAGGGGGGAGGAGAGGGGAGGGGGTGGGTGTAGGGTCTGAGAGAATGAGGGGGAGGGGGAGGAAGGGACGGAGGCGACAGACTAAGAGCGGAGTGAGTGAGGGTATGGGGGGCAGAGGGGGAGATGGAGGGGGTAGGGATGAAGGACAGAGGGGAGTGAAGAGGGGGAGGAAGGGAGTGGGATGAATGGAATGGGGATGGAAGGAGAGAATGAGGAGGGAGGGAGGGAGTGGGGTAGATGGAGGGAGTGGGGAGGATAGAGGGGGAGAGATGGTGGGGTGAGGGATGGAGGGGTGGGTGGACGGAAGGCATGAGGAGGGGGAGGGAGAGAGGGGAACATGCTCCTCGACCAAACACTGTTGAATCGATCCCCAACTTAAGCCCCCCACTTCTAACCATATGCAACCGGTCAAAGGCCTTGCTAATGTCCTGCCATCTGCCTCCCCCTGTCAACCCCCCCATTTCCTCAACCCACCCTCTCCCATCACCCTCTTCCGTCACCCTCTGCCCCCTATCCTCTCCCCCATCCACCCCATTCTCCACCCCCCTTTCCCTTCCATCCATACCCCTCTCACCCCTCCCCCTCTCCCCCTCACCCTCCCCCCCACTCCCCCCCCTCTACAGGACACAGTGGTGGCCCTCCAGGCCCTCTCCCGCTACGCGGCCCTCACCTACTCCCCCGGGCGTCTCTCCTCCATCTCGCTCAGTGGCCCCGGCGGCTTCCAGCGGCTCCTCCACATCGACGCCCACAACCGGCTGGTGGTGCAGCGAGCGGCATTGCCGGGCCCCGGCACCTACATCGGCAACATCACCGGCAGCAGTTGTGTGCTGCTCCAGGTGAGGGGGGGGCAGTGGATGGAGGGGGAGGGTGGTTGGAGAGAAGGAGGGAGGGACACAGGGAGTCATAGTCACAAAGTAAGACATCATGGAAATAGGTCCTTCGGCCCAACTTGCCAACACCGACCAACATGCCCCAGCTACACTCGCCCCACCTGCCAGTTTTTGGCCCATATTCTACCAAACCTGGCCGCTAGCAGCTTGCTCCATACACCCACCACCCTTTGTGATAAAGTTACCTCTCAGTTTCTTATTAAATCATTCCCCTTCACCTTAAACCTATATCCTCTGATCCTTGATTCACATACTCACCACGCTATCTACCTGAGACTACACCTTCAAGGAATCATGACTCCGAGATCCCTCTGCTCTACAACTCCCCGGAGCCCTACCATTCACCGTGTAGGTCCTGCCCATGTCAGACTTTCCAAAATGCAACATCTCACATTTCTCTGTATTAAATTCCATTAACCATTCCTCAGCCAACCTGGCCAATCGATCAAGATCCTGCTGCAATCTTTCACAATCATTTTCACTATCAGCAAAACCACTCACTTTGCTATCATCAGCATACTTGCTAATTTTGCCATGTATGTTCTCATCTAAATCATTAATATAGATGACAGGCAGTAACGGGCCCAGCACCGAACCCTGAGGCAGACCACTAGTCACAGGCCTCCAGTCTGAGAAGTAACCTTCCACCATTTATTTATTTTATTTTATTTATTTATTCCGAACAAGTAAAGACATTAAAGACATTAATATTAACAAAATCGAAATTATCAAACAATTGGACATTGCAATCAACATTTACAAATGAGAAGAACAAAATCAAGGTTCCAATGTCCAACTCTGAGTCTGTACAAGCTCGAAAAGGAGTGAGAAGAAGAATAACTTATTAAATCTCACCCCTTTTCCCAAACACTTCTATCATATTTAAAAATCAATTCCTTACTAATAATAATACTGCCCTAGGCAATTTCCCATAATACCTACAGACACATATATACATACAACTATTATGTACATACAATCTTCATATTTGAAGTACCCAAACATAAGTGAACAATAGTAAACAAGATAAACATCAACAATAGTAACAAGATAAACATCAACGATAGTAAACAAGATAAACATCAACCCCCACTTGTCAACCATCCCCTCCATCCCTGTACCCCTTGAGAATTATTTTTTTATATATCATTTTAAAATGATTCATGTTTGTGCATTGCTTCAATTCCCCGTTCAATTTATTCCACACTCCTACTCCACAAACCGAAATACAAAAGGTTTTTCTAGTCGTACGGACTTTTTGTTTCTTAAAGTTAAATATTCCTCTTAAATTGTAACCCCCCACACGCTCGTTAAATAATTTTTGAATGTTTCCAGGTAAATTTTTATTTTTGGCCCTAAACATTATCTGAGCTGTTTTGAATGTGACCAAATCTTCTAATTTTAATAATTTTGACTCTAAAAATAATGGATTCGTAAGACCCAGATACTTAGCATTATGGATAATACGAATTGCTCTTTTTTGCATCATGGTTAATGAGTGTATCGAATTTTTATAATTATTGCCCCAGACTTCTGTACAATAATTTAAGTAGGGTGAAATTAAAGAACAATAAAGAATACGGAGTGATTTGTAATCCAGAGCTTGCTTGGCTTTGTATAACCCCAAGAAATTTATTTTCATGCACTCTTTCAACTTCCACCCCATTTATTTTTATACTTACTAGTGTATTTATTCTACAATTACCAAATAACATTATTTTAGTTTTACTCAGATTTAATGAAATTTTATTACTATCAAACCATATTTTCAATTTACCCATTTCTTTTATTATTTTATCCAATAGCTTTTTAAAATTTTCCCCAGAACAAAAAATATTTGTATCATCTGCAAACAAAACCAGCCTCAAGACATTGGACACATTACAAATATCATTTATGTACATGATAAATAATTTTGGGCCCACCATCACCCTCTGATTCCTTCCATGAAGCCAATGTTCAATGTATTCAGCTATCTCTCCTTCGATCCCATGCGATCTAACCTTCCAGGGAGTAGGGAGGGAGGGACGGAGGAGGGGTGGAGTGTGGGAGGGCGGCTGGAGGGCTGGTGGTTGTAGTGAGGCCGGTGTGGGAGTGGTGAGGGAAGGGTTGAGGGTGAGTGAGGGAAGGGTGGAGAGAACGGTGAGTGAGTGCTGTACTGATCCAGCCCCCTCCCTCCTCCATGCCCCAGACGTCTCTCCGTTACCACACACTGCCATCTGCCGGTGCTGCCGCCTTCCAGCTCTCCCTCCACCTGGAGCCGCACGAGAAGACGGAGGCGATGCTGCACATCAACGTCACGTGAGCTCCACCGTCTGGTGGCCAGACGGGCCGACTGGGGGAGGGAGCATCTTGGGGGATCTGGGCCAGTAGAGAGGGGTCGTCTGGGGGCTAGACAGTTAATCTGGGCAGTGGAGACGGGCTGTCTGAGGGACGTCTAGGGCAGGTAGAGATGGGCAGTCTGTGGGTGGAATTGGCCATCTGGGGGCGGGGCCATCTGGGGAGTGAGGATGGGTTGTTTGCAGTGTGACGGGCTGTCTGGGGCGGGAGATGGACTGTCTGAGGTGGGCGACGGACTGTCTTGGGATCAGATGGACTGCCTTGGGGAGGGGCTGTCTGGGGTGGGGTAGGATATGACAAAAGAGTTGAATAGGTACTTTGGATCTGTCTTCACTGAGGAAGACACAAACAATCTCCCAGATGTACTGGGGGACAGAGGATTTAAGGGGGTAGAAGAACTGAAAGATTTTCATTGGGCGAGAAATAGTATTGGGAAGGCTAATGGGACTGAAGGATGATAAATCCCCTGGGCCTGATGGTCTGCATCCCAGGGTCCTCAGGGAGGTGGCTCTAGAAATAGTGGACGCATTGGTGATCATTTTCCAATGTTCAATAGATTCAGGATCAGTTCCTGTGGATTGGACGATAGCTAATGTTATCCCACTTTTCAAGAAAGGAGCGAGGGAGAAAACGGGGAATTACAGACCAGTTAGCCTGACTTCGGTGGTGGGAAAGATGCTGGAGTCAATTATTAAAGAGGAAATAATGGGGCATTTGGATAGCAGTAAAAGGATTAGTCCAAGTCAACATGGATATATGAAAGGAAAATCATGCTTGATCAATCTTCTGGAATTTTTTGAGGATGTGACAAGTAAAACGGATGAAGGGGTGCCAGTGGATGTAGTGTATCTAGACTTTCAGAAAGCCTTTGATAAGGTCCCGCACGGGAGACTGGTGACTAAAATTAGAGCACATGGTATTGGGGGTAGGGTGTTGACATGGATAGAAAATTGGTTGGCAGACCGGAAGCAAAGAGTAGGAGTGAACGGGTCCTTTTCAGAATGGCAGGCAGTGGCGAGTGGAGTGCCGCAAGGCTCGGTGTTGGGGCCGCAACTGTTTACCATATATATTAATGATTTGGAAGAGGTAATTAGGAGCAACACTAGCAACTTTGCAGATGACACAAAGCTGGGTGGCAGTGTGAACTGTGAAGAGGATGTCAGGAGGTTGCAGGGTGACCTGGACAGGTTGAGTCAGTTGGCAGATGCGTGGCAGATGCTGAATAATATAGATAAATGTGAGATTATCCACTTTGGCGGCAAAAACAAGGGGGCAGATTATTATCCCAATGGGGTTAGGTTAGGTAAGGGGGAGGTACAGCGAGACCTGGGCGTCCTTGTACACCGGTCACTGAAAGTTGGCGAGCAGGTACAGCAGGCAGTGAAGAAAGCTAATGGAATGTTGCCCTTCATAACAAGAGGATTTCAGTATAGGAGTAAAGAGGTCCTTCTGCAGTTGTACAGGGCTCTGGTGAGACCACATCTGGAGTATTGTGTACAGTTTTGGCCTCCTAATTTGAGGAAAGACATCCTTGTGATTGAGGCAGTGCAGCGTAGGTTCACGAGATTGATCCCTGGTATGGCGGGACTGTCATATGAAGAAAGATTGAAAAGACTTGGCTTGTATTCACTGGAGTTTAGAAGGATGAGGGGGAGTCTTATAGAAACATATAAAATTATAAAAGGACTGGACAAGCTAGATGCATGAAAAATGTTCCCAATGTTGAGCGAGTCCAGAACCAGGGGCCACAGTCTTAGAATAAAGGGGAGGTCATTTATGACTGAGGTGAGAAAAAAAAATTTCACCCAGAGAGTTGTGAATTTATGGAATTCCCTGCCACAGAGGGCAGTGGAGGCCAAGTCACTGGATGGATTTAAGTGAGAGATAGATATAGCTCTTGGGCTTATGGAGTCAAGGGATATGGGGGAGAAGACAGGCACGGGTTATTGATAGGGGACAATCAGCCATGATCACAATGAATGGCGGTGCTGGCTCGAAGGGGCGAACGGCCTCCTCTTGCACCTATTTTCTATGTTTCTGTGTATCCGTGTGTTCCCATTTGCTCCCATGTGTTTCATGTGTGACCGTGTTCACGTGCCCCATCTGTTACCCTGGGCTCGTGTATTCACGTGCCCCGTGTTTTCCTGTGTGTTCCCATGTGTGACCATGTGATTGCATGTTCCCACATATTCCCGTGTGTGCCCATGTTCACGTGCCCCGTGTGTGATCGTGTGTTCTCGTCCCCCATGTGTTCCTGTGTTCCCGTGTCCACGTGCCCCGTGTGTTCCCGTATGTTCCCGTGCCCTGTGTGTTCACACGTGTTACCGTGTTGCCCCGCAGCTACATGGGATCCCGCAACGTCTCCAACATGGTGATCGTCAATGTGAAGATGCTCTCCGGGTATTCCCCCCAGGTACGGGGCGGGGGCAGGGCGGAGTCACGGGGGATCTCCCCACAACGAGGGGGAGGGGGGGGTATGGGCTGCCACCTCCATTCGGGGCAGTTACTGATGACCTTTGCCCCTCTCGCTCCAGACCACGATGCCTGTGGGTGTGAGTCACATAGAGTCAAAGGATGGACATTTCATGATGTACATTGAAAAGGTGAGGGGGGGGGGGGTCGTATGGGGAGTGGGGACGATGGGGTGGGGAGGGTGACGGGAGGTGAAGGGGGAGGGTAGGTGGGGCAGTGGGGTTTATACGGGGGAGAGGCTGTGGTCCCGGACTGACCCCCCCACTGCCCCCACAGATGGACGCCGGCCAGACCCTCACCCTGTCCGTCCACATCTTCCAGGAATTCCCTGTGGAAAACCTGCAGGAGGCCCACGTTTCCGTCTACGACTACTACGTGACCGGTAGGGCCAGATCCCCCCTCACTCCTCCCCCGCCACTCCACCCTCACTCCTCCCTTCTTGCCTCCTCCTGCCCCTCCCTCCACTCTCCCTCCCTCTCTACCTCTCTCCCTCCTCCACCCTTCTGCTTCACTCCCTCCTCTACCCTCTGCATGCTCTTCCACCCTCCCTCCTTCCACCACTCCTCCCTCCACCCTCTCTCCCTCTCTCCCCTATTCCCTACCTCCATCCACCATATGTCTACTCTGCCACCCTCCTTCCACCATCTATCCACGCTGCCTCCCTCCACCCTCCCACGCTGTTAAATCACTCCTCACCTCTCTCTCTGTCTCTCTTTGTCAGCCGAGGCCGCCATTGCTGGGTACCAGTGGCCCACTTCAAGCGAGGAGTAGCAAATCAGTGAGTGTTTTCCCCCTCACCCCCACATCCCCTTTCCCGCTCTCCCGACTCTCCCTTTTCCCCTCTCCCCTGGAAGAGATGGGGACCAAGATCACACTGGGGGATGGCGACGGCTATACGGGGGATGGGTCACACTGGGGGGGGGTGAGGAATGGGGTCCCACTGGGGACTGGGATCACACTGGGAGGTGGGGTCACATTGGTGAGGAATGGGGTCACACTGGGAGGTGGGGTCACACTGGGGGGTGGGGTCACACTGGTGGGACTGGGGTCACACTGGGAGGTGGGATCACACTAGGAGGTGGGATCACACTGGGGGGTGGGTCACACTGGGGTGGGGTCACACTGGTGGGGACTGGGGTCACACTGGGAGGTGGGGTCACACTTGGAGGTGGGGTCACACTGGTGGGGACTGGGGTCACACTGAGGGGGACTGGGGTCACACTGGGAGCTGGGGGTCACACTGGTGGGGACGGGTCACACTGAGGGGGACTGGGGTCACATTGGGAGGTGGGGTCACACTGGTGGGAACTGGGGTCACACTGGGGGGTGGGTTCACACAGGTAGGGAATGAGGTCAGAATGGGGAATGGGGTCACACTGTGGTGGGGGGAGTGGGATCACACTGGTGGAGGGGGGTGGGGTGGCAGCTTCTGTCCAGGTCAGTGTGAGGTGTTGTATTTGGGCAGTCCACCAAGGGCACGGCCTTCAGAGTGATGGGTGGGTCCCTGCGAGTGTTGTAGAGCAGAGGGATCCAGGAACATAGAGTGGTAGCACCGTACAGCACGGAAACATGATGATGTGTTCCAGGCCCACATCACCCTCAGTGTAAAACTACTTGCCCACCACATCTCCATTCAACTTTACCCCTCTCACTTTATAGCCATTTAGTGTTGGACTTTTTCACTCTGGGGAAAAAGGTTCTGACTGTCTGCCTTTTCTACGTCTTTCATAATTTTAAGGACATCTATCAAATCTCCCCTCTGACATTCCAGAGAAAATAATCCAAGTGTGTCCAACCTCTCCCAGTAGCTGAACCCTCTAATCCAGGCAGCATTCTGGTGAACCTCCTCCGCACCATCTCCAAAGCCTCCAACCCTTTCCTTCAATGGGGCGGCCAGAGCTGCACGCAATACTCCAGGTCGGAACCCTTCATCATCGATATTACTAAAAGTCTGATCTTGACCACTTCCCGTTGTTCTGTATATTGATTTTAGAAAAAACGTTGCCACTTACGGCTGTGATTTTTGGCCATCTTACTCAGATTCTCCCTCCGCTGCGCAGGACAAGATGATTTTTCCCATCGATGAAAAATAAAAGAGTTATTAGTGTTTAAAAAATGTTGAGATTCTCTCTCCTGAAGGCCATACCCCTTCCGGAGGGACGATAAAACCCAGAAGTGTTGAGTGCCCCAGTCAGTCTCTGCAAAATGGGGGGGTGAGAGGGTCACGTCTCTCAGTCTGAGCTGTGAATAACATGAACACATGTCTACAAAACTCTGAGTGTGGTTTTACTGACTTTGAGTGCCCTTAATGTTGTTTGAAAATGAAAAGGTGGTTGGTTTGAAAAAGCACAGCAAATATAACCATATAACAAATGCAGCACGGAAACAGGCCATCTCGGCCCTTCTAGTCCGTGCCGAGCACTTACTCTCACCTAGTCCCATCTACCTGCACTCAGCCAATAACCCTCCATTCCTTTCCCGTCCATATACCTATCCAATTTATTTTTAAATGATAAAATCGAACCTGCCTCCACCACTTCCACTGGAAGCTCAAATGGTTGTTGGTGGTGGTTGGCTTGAAATAAAGCACGGCAAATGGTTGTTGGTGGTGGTGGGTTTGAAATAAAGCACAGCAAATGGTTGTTGGTGGTGGTTGGTTTGAAATAAAGCACAGCAAATGGTTGTAAGTCTAAACATGACAACTTCCTGCTTGCACTGCATATTGATTTAGAAAAAAACATTACCACTTAAGGCTGTGATTTTTGGCCATCTTACTCAGTCCCTCTCCGCTCATCAGGTGCAGAGGCTTATTCCCATCAATAGCCTTGCACCTTGCTTGAAGTGGCATGAAACTGCACTTGAATTTGGTGGCCTTCCAGCCTGCTTGAAATGGCATGAAACTGCACTTGAATTCGTTGGGCTTGCACCCTGCTTGAAGTGGTAGGTAACTGCACTTGAGTTTGGTGGCCTTGCAACCTGCTTGAAGTGGTAGGATACTGCACTTGAATTTGGTGGCCTTGCACCCTGCTTGAAGTGGTATGAAACTGCACTTGAATTCGGTGGCCTTGCACCCTGCTTGAAGTGGTCGGAAACTGCACTTGAATTCTGTGGCCTTGCACCCTGCTTGAAGTGGCATGAAACTGCACTTGAATTTGGTGGCCTTGCACCCTGCTTGAAGTGGCATTAAATTGCACTTGAGTTTGATGCCCTTACATCCTGCTTGAAGTGGTAGGGAACTGCACTTGAATTTGGTGGCCCTGCACCCTGCTTGAAGTGGTAGGAAACTGCACTTGAGTTTGGTGGCCTTGCACCCTGCTTGAAGTGGTATGAAACTACACTTGAATTTGGTGGCCTTGCACCCTGCTTGAAGTCGCAGGAAACTGCACTTGAATTTGGTGGTCTTGCACCCTGCTTGAAGTGGTCGGAAACTGCACGAATTCGGTGGCTTTGCACCCTGCTTGAAGTGGTCGGAAACCACTTGAATTCGGTGGCTTTGCACCCTGCTTGAAAAGGCATGAAACTGCACTTGAATTTGGTGGCCTTGCAGCCTGCTTGAAATGGCATGAAACTGCACTTGAATTCGTTGGCCTTGCACCCTGCTTGAAGTGGTAGGACACTGCACTTGAGTTTGGTGGCCTTGCAACCTGCTTGAAGTGGTAGGATACTGCACTTGCATTTGGTGGCCTTGCACCCTGCTTGAAGTGGTATGAAACTGCACTTCAATTCGGTGGCCTTGCACCCTGCTTGAAGTGGTCGGAAACTGCACTTGAATTCTGTGGCCTTGCACCCTGCTTGAAGTGGCATGAAACTGCACTTGAATTTGGTGGCCTTGCACCCTGTTTGAAGTGGCATTAAATTGCACTTGAGTTTGATGGCCTTACATCCTGCTTGAAGTGGTAGGAAACTGCACTTGAATTTGGTGGCCCTGCACCCTGCTTGAAGTGGTAGGAAACTGCACTTGAGTTTGGTGGCCTTGCACCCTGCTTGAAGTGGTATGAAACTACACTTGAATTTGGTGGCCTTGCACCCTGCTTGAAGTCACAGGAAACTGCACTTGAATTTGGTGGTCTTGCACCCTGCTTGAAGTGGTCGGAAACTGCACTTGAATTCGGTGGCTTTGCACCCTGCTTGAAGTGGTCGGAAACCACTTGAATTCGGTGGCTTTGCACCCTGCTTGAAAAGGCATGAAACTGCACTTGAATTTGGTGGCCTTGCACCCTGCTTGAAATGGCTTGAAACTGGACTTGAATTTGGTGGCCTTGCACCCTGCTTGAAGTGGCATGAATCTGCACTTGAATTTGTTGACCTTGCACCCTGCTTGAAATGGCATGAAACTGCACTTGAATTTGGTGGTCTTGCACCCTGCTTGAAATGGCATGATACTGCACTTGAATTTGGTGGCCTTGCACCCTGCCTGAAATGGCTTGAAACTGGAGTTGAATTTGGTGGCCTTGCACCCTGCTTGAAGTGGCATGAATCTGCACTTGAATTTTGTGACCTTGCACCCTGCTTGAGATGGCATGAAACTACACTTGAATTTGGTGGTCTTGCACCCTGCTTGAAATGGAATGAAACTGCACTTGAATTTGGTGGCCTTGCAACCTGCTTGAAATAGCTTGGAACTACACTTGAATTTGGTGGCCTTGCACCCTGCTTGAAGTCGCATGAAACCGCACTTGAATTTGGTGGCCTTGCACCCTGCTTGACGTGGTTGGAAACTGCACTTGAATTTGGTGGCCTTGCACCCTGGTTGACGTGGCATGAAACTGCACTTGAATTTGATGACCTTGCACACTGCTTCAAAAGGCATGAAACTGCACTTGAATTTGGTGGCCTTGCACCCTGCTTAAAATGCCTTGAAACTGGACTTGAATTAGGTGGCCTTGCACTCTGCTTGAAGTGGCATGAAACTGCAATTGAATTTGGAGGCCTCGCATCCTGTTTGAAGTGGCACGAAACTGCACTTGAATTTTGTGGCCTTGCACCCTGCTTGAAGTGGCATGAAATTGCACTTAGGTTTGGTGGCCTTGCACCCTGCTTGAAATGACATGAAACTGCACTTGAATTCGGTGGCCTTGCACCCTGCTTGAAGTGATAGGAAACTGCACTTGAATTTGGTGGCCATGCACCCTGCTTGAAGTGGTATGAAACTGCACTTGAATTTGGTGGCCTTGCACCCTGCTTGAGTGATATGACATTGCACTTGAATTTGGTGGCCTTGCACCCTGCTTGGTTGCATCAAACTGCACTTGAATTTGGTGGCCTTGCAACCTGCTTGAAGTGGTATGAAACTGCACTTGAATTCGTTGGCCTTGCACCCTGCTTGAAGTGGTATGAAACTGCACTTGGATTCGGTGGCCTTACACCCTGCTTGAAGTGGTCGGAAACCACTTGAATTCGGAGGCCTTGCACCCTGCTTGAAGTAGTAGGAAACTGCACTTGAATTCGGTGGCCCTGAACCCTGCTTCAAGTGGCATGAAAGTGCACTTGAATTTGGGCCTTGCACCCTGCTTGGTGGTGGCATGAAACTGCACTTGAATTTGGTGGCATTGCGCCCTTCTTGAAGTGGCATGAAACTGCACTTGAATTTGGTGGCCTTGCACCCTCCTTTAAGTGGCATGAAGTTGCACTTGAGTTTGATGGCCTTGCATCCTGCTTCAAGTGGTAGGAAACTGCACTTGAGTTTGGTGGACTTGGACCCTGCAAGAAGTGGTATGAAACTGCACGAATTTGGTGGCGTAACACCCTGCTTGAAATGGTAGGATACTGCACTTGAAAATTGGTGGCCTTGCACCCTGCTTGGTGGTAGGAAACAGCATTTCAATTTGGTGGCCCTGCATCCGGCTTGAAGTGGCATGAAACAGCACGAGTTTTGTAGCCTTGCACCCTGCTAGAAGTGGCATGAAACTGCACTTGAATTTGGTGATCATACACCCTGCTTCGTGGCATGAAATAGCATGAGTTTGATGGCCTTGCATCCTGCTTCAAGTGGTAGGAAACTGCATTTGAGTTTGGTGGCCTTGCACCCTGCTTGAAGTGGTAGGAAACTGCACTTGAATTTGGTGGAATTGGACCCTGCATGAAGTAGTATGAAACAGCACTTGAGTTTTGTGGACTTGGACCCTGCTTGAAGTGGTATGAAACTGCACTTGAATTTGGTGGACTTGCGCCCTGCCTGAAGTGATATGAAACTGCACTTGAATTAGGTGGCCTTGCATCCTGCATGAAGTGGTATGAAACTGCACTTGAATTTGGTGGCCTAACACCCTGCTTGCAGTGGTATGAAATTACACCAGTTTGATTGACTTGGAACCTGCTTGAAATGGCATGAAACTGCACTTGAATTTAGTGGCCTTCCACCCTGCTTGAAATGGCATGAATCTGCACTTGAATTTGGTGAACTTGCACCCTGCTTGAAATGGCATGAAACTGTACTTGAATTTGGTGGCCTTGCACCCTGCCTGAAGTGGCATGAAACAGCACTTGAGTTTGATGGCCTTGCATCCTGCTTGAAGTGGTAGGAACCTGCACTTGAGTTTAGTGGACTTGGAAAATGCTTGAAGTGGTATGCAGCTGCACTTGAATTGGGTGGACCTGCACCCTGCATGAAGTGGTATGAAACTGCACTTGAATTTTGTGGCCTTGCACCCTGCATGCAGTGGCATGAAACTGCACTTGAATTTGGTGGCATTGCACCCTCCTTGAAGTGGTATGAAACTGCACTTTAATTTGGTGGCCTTGCACCCTGCTTGAAGTGGTAGGAAACTGCACTTAAGTTTTGTGGCGTTGCACCCTGCTTGAATTGGTCGGGAACTGCACTTGAATTCGGTGGCCTTGCACTCTGCATGAAGTGGTAGGAAACTTCACTTGAGTTTGGTGGCCTTGCAACCTGCTTGAAGTGGTAGGAAACTGCACTTAAGTTTTGTGGCGTTGCACCCTGCTTAAAGTGGTTTGAAACTGAACTTGAGTTTGGTGGACTTGGATCCTGCTTGAAGTGGTCTGACTACTCTTGAATTTGGTGGATTTGCACTCTGCATGAAGTGGAACAAAACTGGACTTGAATTTTGTGGCCTTGCACCCTGCATGAAGTGGTATGAAACTGCACTTCAATTTGGTGGCCTTGCACCCTCCTTGAAGTGGTATGAAACTGCACTTGAATTCGGTGGCATTGCACCCTGCTTGAAGTGGTATGAAACTGCACTTGAGTTTGGTGGCCTTGCACCCTGCTTGAAGTGGTGGGAAACTGCACTTGAATGTGGTGGCCTTGCACCCTGCTTGAAATGGCATTAAACTGCACTTGAATTTGGTTGCCTTGCACCCTGCTTGAAGTGGCTTGAACCTGCACTTGAGTTTGATGGCCTTGCATCCTGCTTGAAGTGGTAGGAAACTGCACTTGAGTTTGGTGGCCCTGCACCCTGCTAGAAGTGGTGGAAAACTGCACTTGAGTTTGCTGGTCTTGCACCCTGCTTGAAGTGGTAGGAAACTGCACTTGAATTTGGTGGACTTCCGCCCGGCTTGAAGTGGTATGAAACTGCACTTGTGTTTTGTGGACTTGGAACCTGCTTGAAGTGGTATGGAATTGCACTTGCATTTGGTGGACTTGCACCCTGCATGAAAATGTATGAAACTGCGATTGAATTTGGTGGACTTGCACACTGCATGAAGTGGTAGGAAACTGCATTTGAATTTGGTGGCCTTGCACGCTGATTGAAGTTGTAGGAAACTGCGCTTGAATACGGTGGCCTTGCTCCCTGCTTGAAGTGGTATGAAACTGCACTTGAGTTTGGTGGACTTGGACCCTGCTTGAAATGGCATGAAACTGCACTTGAATTTGGTGGCCTTGCACCCTGCTTGAAATGGCATGAAACTGCACTTGAGTTTGATGGCTTTGCCTCCTGCTTGAAGTGGTAGGAAACTGCACTTTTGAGTTTGGTGGCCATGCACCCTGCTAGAAGTGGTAGAACACTACACTTGAGTTTGGTGGGCTTGCACCCTGCTTGAAGTGGTAGGAAACAGCACTTGAATTTGGTGGCCCTGCATCCTGCTTGAAGTGGCATGAAACTGTACGAGTTTGGTGGCCATGGACCCTGCTTGAAATGGCATGAAACTGCACTTGAATTTGGTGGCCTTGCAACCTGCTTGAAGTGGGAGGAAACTGCACTTGAGATTGGTGGCCTTCCACCCTGCTTGAAGTGGTAGGAAACTGCACTTGAGTTTGGTGGCCTTGCAGCCTGCTTGAAGTGGTATGAAACTGCACTTGAATTTGGTGGCCTTGCAACCTGCTTGATATGGTATGAAACTGCACTTGAATTTGGTGGCCTTGCATCCTGCATGAAGCGGTATGAAACTGCACTTGGATTTGGTGGCCTTGCACCCTGCATGAAATGGTATGAAACTGCACTTGAATTTGGTGGCCTTGCACCCTGCTTGAAGTGGTATGAAACTGCACTTGAATTTGAAGGCCTTGCACCTTGCTTCAAGTGGTATGAAACTGCATTTGTATTTGGTGGCCTTGCACCCTGCTTGAAGTAGTAGGAAACTGCGCTTGAATTTGGTGGCCTTGCACCCTGCTTGAAGTGGTATGAAACTGCACTTGAGTTTGTTGGCCTTGCACCCTGCATGAGTGGCATGAAACTGCACTTGAGTTTGGTGGCCTTGCACCCTGCTGGAAGTGGTAGGAAACTGCACTTGAATTTGGTGGCCTTGCACCCTGCTTGAAGTGATAGGAAATTGCACTTGAATTTGGTGGCCTTGCACCCCGCATGAGTGGCATGAAACTGCACTTGACTTTGCTGGAATTGGAACCTGCTTGAAATGGCATGAAACTGCACTTGAATTTTGTGGCCTTCCACCCTTAGGCTCTGGTCCGAGCATCAAATATGTGTCTAGAAATAGATTTTCGTGACCCAGGTCACCAAACTACATGAAATTTTCCACAGATTTAGATGAAATAGAATTGAGAAGTCATAACTCGTCATTGCCAAAAGCTGCACATTAATTAATTAAACTAATTAGAAAATAAGATCGGGTAAGTAAGCGCCATCTACTGGCCAGTGCCCATATTACACCATGGGCAGCCTATTTCCATGTTGCAGTTCATTTAAACTATATATGATTATACCTATATATATATATATATATATATATATATATATATATATATATAATGAGTGAGTGAGTGAATGAGTGAATTGTTGTTGTTGTATTCAATTTATTGTCATTATCTCATTTTAGAGACAACGAAATGGATTTTCCTTACAGTCAAGTAACATAAAAATAAACATTAAATAAATAAACGTGTTTTTTTTTAAAGCACAAACACAGAAGTCCACACACAACATAATCCCACAGCGGCACCATAGTTAAGGAAGGTACCTTAGTCCAGCCAGCCTCCCTGCCGATCTTCCCAGATGTTCACCCGTAGTCGGGACCTCCCGAGCACCCAAAATCGCCGCCACGGGATGCTCAGGCCCTCTTGCCGGGAACGGTGGAACCCCGACGCCGAACCCTGACAGCGAACATCCTCAGCGGGTGGACCTCCAGATCAGCCATCCCCCACCGGAGTCCGCAGGCCGAGCCGGGTGGCGCAGGACTCCGCGATGTTGGTCAGCGCCGCGAACCACAGCTCCGTGCTGTCGGTGCAGCAGGCCCAGCACTCCGGAGCTCCAAACGGCGATCCCCAGTAAGGCATCACCCGCCCGCGATGTTTCCAACGTTGCGCCGTTGCTGCTGGAGCGGGGCGGGGGGGGGGGGCGAGGAAGCGACTCGAATAATAGTCGCATCCTCTCAAGGAAGCGACTGAAGGACGGTATCCCCCACTACTCTCTTCCCCCACATAAAAACATTAACAAAAACCCACAAAACACGCTCTTCAAACATAACAAAAAAACAAACAAAAACTGAAGGCGAAGGTAGCTAGCAACAGCGCCACTTGAGATTGGTGGCCTTCCACCCTGCTTGAAGTGGTAGGAAACTGCACTGAGTTTGGTGGCCTTGCAGCCTGCTTGAAGTGGTATGAAACTGCACTTGAATTTGGTGGCCTTGCACCCTGCTTGATGTGGTATGAAACTGCACTTGAATTTGGTGGCTTGCATCCTGCATGAAGCAGTATGAAACTGCACTTGGATTTGGTGGCCTTGCACCCTGCTTGAAATGGCATTAAACTGCACTTGAATTTAGTGGCCTTCCACCCTGCTTGAAATGGCATGAATCTGCACTTGAATTTGGCTGGACTTGCACCCTGCTTGAAATGCCATGAAACTGCACTTGAGTTTGATGGCTTTGCCTCCTGCTTGAAGTGGTAGGAAACTGCACTTTTGAGTTTGGTGGCCATGCACCCTGCTAGAAGTGGTAGAACACTACACTTGAGTTTGGTGGGCTTGCACCCTGCTTGAAGTGGTAGGAAACAACACTTGAATTTGGTGGCCCTGCATCCTGCTTGAAGTGGCATGAAACTGTACGAGTTTGGTGGCCATGGACCCTGCTTGGAATGGCATGAAACTGTACTTGAATTTGGTGGCCTTGCAACCTGCTTGAAGTGGGAGGAAACTGCACTTGAGATTGGTGGCCTCCACCCTGCTTGAAGTGGTAGGAAACCACTTGAGTTTGGTGGCCTTGCAGCCTGCTTGAAGTGGTATGAAACCACACTTGAATTTGGTGGCCTTGCACCCTGCTTGATGTGGTATGAAACTGCAATCACTTGAATTTGGTGGCTTTGCATCCTGCATGAAGCGGTATGAAACTGCACTGGATTTGGTGGCCTTGCACCCTGCATGAAATGGTATGAAACTGCACTTGAATTTGATGGCCTTGCACCCTGCTTGAAGTGGTATGAAACTGCACTTGAATTTGGAGACCTTGCACCTTGCTTCAAGTGGTATGAAACTGCATTTGTATTTGGTTGGCCTTGCACCCTGCTTGAAGTGGTAGGAAACTGCGCTTGAATTTGGTGGCCTTGCACCCTGCTTGTAGTGGTATGAAACTGCACTTGAGTTTGTTGGCCTTGCACCCTGCTTGAAGTGGTCGGAAACTGCACTTGAATTCGGTGGCCTTGCACCCTGCTTGAAGTGATAGGAAATTGCACTTGAATTTGGTGGCCTTGCACCCCGCATGAGTGGCATGAAACTGCACTTGAGTTTGGTGGCCTTGCACCCTGCTTGAAGTGGTAGGAAACTGCACTTGAATTTGGTGGCCTTGCACCCTGCTTGAAGTGGTATGAAACTGCACTTGACTTTGGTGGAATTGGAACCTGCTTGAAATGGCATGAAACTGCACTTGAATTTTGTGGCCTTCCACCCTTAGGCTCTGGTCCGAGCATCAAAAATGTGTCTAGAAATAGATTTTCGTGACCCAGGTCACCAAACTACATGAAATTTTCCACAGATTTAGATGAAATAGAATTGAGAAGGAAGTCATAACTCGTCATTGCCAAAAGCTGCACATTAATTAATTAAACTAATTAGAAAATAAGATCGGGGAAAATAAGCGCCGTCTAGTGGCCAGTGCCCATATTACACCATGGGCAGCCTATTTCCATGTTGCAGTTCATTTAAACTATATATGATTGTACCTATATATATATATATATATATAATGAGTGAGTGAATGAATGAGTGAATTGTTGTTGTTGTATTCAATTTATTGTCATCTCATTTTAGAGACAACGAAATGGATTTTCCTTACAGTCAAGTAACATAAAAATAAACATTAAATAAATAAACTTTTTTTTTTAAAGCACAAACACAGAAGTCGACACACAACATAATCCCACAGCGGCACCATAGTTAAGGAAGGTACCATAGTCCAGCCAGCCTCCCTGCCGATCTTCCCAGATGTTCACCCGTAGTCGGGACCTCCCGAGCACCCGCAGTCGCCGCCACGGGCGGCCCGATGCTCAGGCCCTCTTGCCGGGAACGGTGGAACCCCGACGCCGAACCCTGACAGAGAACATCCTCAGCGGCCCGGACCTCCAGATCAGCCATCTCCCACCGGAGTCCGCAGGCCGAGCCGGGTGGCGCAGGACTCCGCGATGTTGGTCAGCGCCGCGAACCACAGCCCTGATAGTAGTGGTAGAAAACTGCACTTGAGTTTGGTGGCCTTGCACCCTGCTTGAAGTGGTAGGAAACAGCACTTGAATTTGGTGGACTTCGACCCCGCTTGAAGTGGTATGAAACTGCATTTGTGTTTGGTGGACTTGGAACCTGCTTGAAGTGGTATGAAACTGCACTGGCATTTGGTGGACTTGCACCCTGCTTGAAATGGCATGAAACTGCACTTGAATTTGGTGGCCTGGCACCCTGCATGAAGTGGTATGAAACTGCACTTGAATTTAGTGGTCTTGCACCCTCCTTGAAGTGGAATGAAACTGCACTTGAATTTGTTGGCCTTGCACCCTGCTTCATGTGGTATGAAACTGCACTTGAATTTGGTGGCCTTGCACCCTGCATGAAGCGGTATGAAACTGCACTTGAATTTCATGGCCTTGCACCCTGCATGAAATGGTATGAAACTGCACTTGAATTTGGTAGCCTTGCACCCTGCTTGAAGTGGTATGAAACTGCACTTGAATTTGGTGGCCTTGCACTCTGCTGGAATTGGTCAGGAACTGCACTTGAATTCGGTGGCTTTGCACTCTGCTTGAAGTGGTAGGAAACTGCACTTGAATCTGGTGGCCTTGCATCCTGGTTGAAGAGGTATGAACCTGCACTTAAGTTTGGTGGACTTGAACCCTGCTTGAAGTGGTATGGCACTGCACTTGAATTTGGTGGACTTGCACCCAGCATGAAGTGGTATGCAACTGCACTTTTATTTGGTGGCCCTGCAACCTGCATGAAGTGGTATGAAACTGGACTTGTATTTGGTGGCCTTGCACCCTGCATGAAGTGGTATGAAACTGCACTTGAATTTGGTGGCCTTGCACCCTGCTTGAAGTGGTAGGAATTTGCGCTTGAATTCGGTTGCCTTGCACCCTGCTTGAAGCGGTATGAAACTGCACTTGAGTTTGGTGGACTTGGACCCTGCTTGAAGTGGTATGGCACTGTACTTGAATTTGGTGGACTTGCACCCCGCTTATAGTGGTAAGGAACTGCACTTGAAGTGGTAGATGAGATATGCATGTGCCTTTAACATAGTGACCTCATACCTACTAACCACTCCCCATATCACAAGTATATCTACAACCTCCCCACCCACAGATCGCTCTCTAGTTCCTGTGACAGACCACGTACAGCTAGTGCAATGTGTAATGCTCCAGTATGAATAAAGATAGTAAAGTAACGATGCCTCGTTATACGCTCTTTACATGGTGTCAAATAACTTACCTTGCGCCTCCTGTTTATCGGTTTATCATTTAATTTTGTCCCAGTTTTTTGTTTCCTCCGCCCTCCTATTTCTTTGTCATGGCCTCTTCTGCCCGTAAGCCCGATGTGCTCGTTTTCGATTTAGACATCGCCCTTCGATGGGACGTATTCAAACGTGACTTTGAACACTATTTCACGATCGCTCATCCTGCTGCCACCGCCGATCTCAAAGCCTCTCTGCTTCTCAACTTGGCTGGTCCCGAGGCTCTGACTCGCTCCGACTTCTTCGTCTACGCTGATGGCGAATCAGCTCGGGACCCGGTATGTCTGTTGGCTAAGTTTGACGCTATTTGTGACATTCCGACAAATTGCATCTTAGAACGTTTTAAACTGTTCGCGCGGCGTCAGCTCCCTGGGGAATCTGCTGAGAACTATGTCATTGCGCTGCGGCACCTCGGCAGGCGCTGCCGCCTCCACGCGTGGAACCCCGATGAGATTCTCAGGGACCTTCTGGTTTACGGTCTCCGTGATGAGAAGCTCAGGGCCGAACTTCTGCGCAAGCCGGATCTGACTTTAACCGATGCTATGCACGCTACTCGCTTAGCTGAAGCTGTTTCCTCGGCGGCGGCGCCGGCTGAACAGGCGATCAACTTTGCCAGCACTCCCAGTCATCTCATGAACACACCCCAGTCGCGACCCCCGGGGTCGCTCGCTGCTCGAGGGGGACGCGCCCCGGGGTTCGGTGCTGCTACAGGGGGAGGTACCCGGCAAAGGTGCCCTAATTGCAATTTCACGACTCATCAATTCAATGTGTGCCCTGCCTTGGGGAAAACGTGTAATGTCTGCAAAAAATTGAACCATTTTGCTGCGGCTTGTCGTTCCCGTGGGAAGCCTGTCGCTGCTCGAAGGGGAAATTTAAACAACCCTCTCTACAAGCTGACAGCGCTCAGCTCCCAGTGCTATTTCGATGAACAGTCTGTTTCTGCATCTGACTCCTCTCAGGGGGAGACCAACTTGTTTAACGTGTTGGACGCACCTGCTATGATAACGGACCCTTCTGTGCTAGTCACTGTGAACAACTCGACCTTCACTGCTAAGATCGACACGGGGCCTGTGGCCAACGTAATGTCAACATCTCTTTTCAACCAGATAAGAACTAATGAGCAGATATTTTCCCAGAGCTCAACCTTGCATGCCTACGGTGTGGAGATTCTTACTCCTGTGGGCAAGGCCACGCTACGCTGTAAGATACTAGAGACCTCTCGGCCCCTCACCTTCTATCTCCTCAATCAAAAATGCATTCCCCTGCTGGGGATCCAGGCATGCCAGGAAATGGGACTGGTGTACTTCCACCGTGACATCCACCAGGTGCAGACTCTTATGGACCCGCTGGCCGATTATCCCGACCGCTTTGATGATAAGCTAGGCAAACTACCCTGCAGCTACAAGATTGTAGTGGACCATAAGATCGTTCCTGTGGTCCATGCTCCTCACCGTGTCTCCTTCGCCATGAGGGACAGAGTGGAGGCGACCCTACACAGTATGGTACAAATGGGCATCCTAAAGGCGGTCGTCGAGCCCACCAGCTGGGTCTCTTCCATGGTTGTTGCTGCTAAAAAGGACATGAGCGAGATACGCATCTGCATCAACCCCAAAGACCTCAACCTGGCCATTAGACGCCCTCACTACCCTATGAGAACGGTGGAAGAAGTCGTTGCACAGGTTGGTCCAGCAACGTTTTTTTCTGTCCTCGATGCCAAAAGCTCCTTCTGGCAGATACCACTGGACGAGCGGTCGTCCATTTTGACAACTTTCGCCACCCCCTACGGAAGGTTTCGGTTCCTCCGAATGCCATTCGGGATCAACTCTGCCAGCGAGGTATTTCAGCGGACAATGGAGCAGTTGTTTTTAGGTCTACCATGCGCCATTATTGTTGACGACATCCTCGTTTACGGTAAGGACGTTGCCGAACACGATGTCAACCTCCGCCAGGTCCTGGACCGGGCCCGGCAAATCAACTTGAAACTGAACCCCAAGAAGTGCCGATTCCACGTCCCGGAGGTCACCTATGTTGGACATGTATTCACCGCTGAGGGGTTAAAGCCAGACCCGCAGAAGACGGCTGCCATTTCAGGGATGCCCCCTCCTACCAATGTGGCAGGCCTGCAACGCTTCCTAGGCTTGGTAAACTACCTGGGGAAGTTCATCCCCGACCTCAGCGAGCTCAGCGCTCCCCTGAGGGATCTGATCAAAAAGGACACGTCCTGGCTTTGGTTACCCAACCATCAGAAGGCATTCGACATTCTTAAGTCTAAGCTGATCAGCACCCCCACGCTCAAGTTCTTTGACCTGCAGCGTCCCATTGTCCTCACCTGCGACGCCTCTCAGTTCGGACTCGGTGCTGCCTGTCTCCAGGTCCATGACGGCCTGCAGCTGCCTGTCTCCTTCGCGTCCCGCACCATGACCGCCACCGAACAGCACTACGCGCAGATTGAGAAGGAGCTACTGGCCGTGGTGTTTGCTTGCTCCAAATTCCGGGACTACATCGTGGGCAACACTTTCACCGTTGAAACTGACCATCAGCCACTTGTCACCATCCTCAACAAGTCGATCCATGTGGCCTCATCACGCCTGCAGCGCATGATGCTGCAGCTCCAGCGCTTCACGTTCACGGTGGTTTATCGTAAGGGCAAGGACATGTTCGTGGCCGACACGTCTCGCGCCCCGCTGACGTCCACCGCTCGCCACCAATATGAAATGTCTGAGCTATTGGTGCTACGATTGAACATCGTCCCCTCACAGCAGATGAAGTCCCTGGTTGAACACACTACCAATGACCCTGCCCTGCAACAGCTGTCTGCCGTCATCCGGCAGGGCTGGCCTGACCGTCGTTCGGCGCTGCCGGCTGGTGCCGTGCCCTACTTCCTGGTCCGGGACGAGCTCGTACTGCACGACGGCGTGGTGGTGAAGGGTCACAAGGTGGTCGTGCCCGCGGCGCTGCACGACCACTATTTTCAAGTCGCTCACCGCGGTCATCCTGGGGCCTAAGCCACCGTGTCTCTCGCCAGGAGCCAGTTCTATTGGCCGGATATGGCCAAATACATCCGGGAGAGGGTCTCCTCGTGTTCCACCTGCAACAGCCTCGCCCCCCACCAGCAGCGTCAGCCACTTCTGCAGCAGCCCGCGCCCGAACTGCCCTGGATGGCGCTTGCCGCTGACATTTTCGAGTGGCGGGGCAAACATTTCCTGGTTCTCGTTGACTCCTACTCCAGCTGGTTTGTGGTCGACCGGCTGCATTCCATAACCTCTTCGGCCGTCATCGATAGGTTGTACCCTCATTTTGGCACTTTTGGCCCCCCGGCAAGCCTGCAGTCGGACAATGGCAGCCAGTTCACGAGCTCCGAGTTTAAAGCGTTCGCTTCCAGATGGAACTTCCGCCATTTCACCAGCAGCCCGGAGTACCCGCAAAGCAACGGTTTGGCCGAGCGCGCAGTCCGCAGCGCGAACCACCTGTTGGAACAGTGTGGTGGCATTAACTCCGACTTCCATCTGGCCCTCCTCAACCTTCGGAACATTTCCCGCGACTCTGCCATGGGTTCACCTGCTCAGCGGCTCATGTCTCGCGCTACCAGACTCCCGCTCCCTGTGGCCCAGCGCTCCCTCATACCCTCCATCCTCCCACCTGCGGCGGTTCAGAAACGCATTGCCTTCAGGCACGATGTCCAACAGCGTTCCCATGACAGGTCCTGCCACCCGCTGCCGCGCCTCTTTCCTGGTCAAGTTGTCCGTATGCAGACCGCTCCCGGTCACTCCAAGCTCGCTACCGTCGTCGGCTCTGCGGGGTCGCCCAGGTCCTATCTCGTCGACCACGCTGGAGCCATTTACCGACGGTCCCGCCAGCACCTTCGGCTCGTCAACGAGCCGCGTCCTCCTGCCGCGGATCCCTTTGCTCCCCCACTGCCTGTTTCGCGTCAGGGCGTTGCTCTGCCCATCCTTCCTGACATGCAATGTTCTGCTCCTCCTCAGCCCCTTCCCTTCCACCCCACTCCGACTAGTCCTCGCTCGCCTGCCCGCGATCTTCCCGGTCCCGATCTTGCATCCCCTCCGGGTTCGGTGCCGCGGTCTCCTCCGTCTCCTCCCGTTTCCCCCTTTCAGGTTCGTCTGTCCCCGCCGGTGCCTCTTCCTCCTGCAGGAAGGGTGGATGGCGAGACGCGAACCCTGGCGGGACGTCTTGTCAAACCGCCTGACCGCTATGGCGATTTTGTTTAACTATCCTAGCGCATGAGCCGTGGTCGCCATGTCACCATTGTATTTGCCTGTCGTTTCGAAGAGGAAAGATGTAGATGAGATATGCATGTGCCTTTAACATAGTGACCTCATACCTACTAACCACTCCCCATATCACAAGTATATCTACAACCTCCCCACCCACAGATCGCTCTCTAGTTCCTGTGACAGACCACGTACAGCTAGTGCAATGTGTAATGCTCCAGTATGAATAAAGATAGTAAAGTAACGATGCCTCGTTATACGCTCTTTACACTTTGCACTCTGCTTGAAGTGGTAGGAAACTGCACTTGAATCTGGTGGCCTTGCATCCTGGTTGAAGCGGTATGAACCTGCACTTGAGTTTGGTGGACTTGAACCCTGCTTGAAGTGGTATGGCACTGCACTTGAATTTGGTGGACTTGCACCCAGCATGAAGTGGTATGCAACTGCACTTTTATTTGGTGGCCCTGCAACCTGCATGAAGTGGTATGAAACTGGACTTGAATTCGGTTGCCTTGCACCCTGCTTGAAGCGGTATGAAACTGCACTTGAGTTTGGTGGACTTGGACCCTGCTTGAAGTGGTATGGCACTGTACTTGAATTTGGTGGACTTGCACCCTGCTTATAGTGGTAAGGAACTGCACTTGAATTTGGTGGCCTTGCACACTGCTTGAAATGGTACGAAACTGCATTTGAATTTGGTGGCCTTGCATCCTGCTTGAAGTGATAGGAAACTGCACTTGAATTCAGTGGTCATGCTCCCTGCTTGAAGTGGTATGAAACTGCACTTGAGTTTGGTGGACTTGGACCCTGCTTGAAATGGCATGAAACTGCACTTGAATTTGGTGGCCATGCAACCTGCTTGAAGTGGTAGGAAACTGCACGGGTTTGGTGGCCTTCCACTCTGCTTGATATGGTAGGAAACTGCACTTGAGTTTGTTGGCATTGCACCCTGCTTGAAGTGGTATGAAACTGCACTTCAGTCTGGTGGACTTGGACCCTGCTTGAAGTGGTATGACACAGCACTTGAATTTGGTGGACTTGCACCCTGCATGATGTGGTATGAAACTGCAATTGAATTTGGTGGCCTTGCACCCTGCTTGAATTGGTCAGGAACTGCACTTGAATTCGGTGGCCTTGCACTCTGCTTGAAGTGGTAGGAAACTGCACTTGAATTTGGTGGCCTTGCACCCTGCTTGAAGCGGTATGAAACTGCACTTGAATTTGGTGGCCCTGCAACCTGCATGAAGTGGTATGAAACTGCACTTGAATTTGTTGGCCTTGCACCCTGCTTGAAGTGGTATGAAACTGCACTTGAATTTGGTGGCCATGCACCCTGCTTGAACCAACCTTCCATGTGGAACCTTGTCAAAGGCTTTACTGAAGATAGACATCATCCACTGCTTTACCCTCATCAATTTCACTAGTAACCTCTTCAAACAATTCAAGAAGATTAATCAAACATGACCTTCCAGGCACAAATGCATGTTGACTGTTCCTAATCAGACCCTGTTTAACCAGATGATTATATATATTATCTCTAAGTATCCTTTCCATTAATTTGCCCACCACTGACGTCAAACTAACAGGTCTATAATTGCTAGGTTTACTCTTAGAACCCTTTTTAAACAATGGAACAACATGTGCAGTACGCCAATCCTCCGGCACCATTCCCGTTTCTAATGACATTTGAAATATTTCTGTCACAGCCCCTGCTATTTCTACACTAACTTCCCTCAATGTCCTAGGGAATACCCTGTAAGGACCTGGAGACTTATCCACTTTTATATTTTTCAAAAGTGTCAGTACTTCCTCTTTTATCCTCATAGTTTCCATAGCTACCCTACTTGTTTCCCTTACCTCACATAATTACATACCCTTCTCCTTGGTAAATACCGAAGAAAAGAAATTGTTCAATATCTCCCCCATCTCTTTTGGCTCTCCTGATAGCTCTCCACTCTGACTCTCTGATCGACCAATTTTATCCCTCGTTATCCTTTTGCTATTAATATAGCTGGAGAACTCTTTGGGTTTACTTTCAGCTTACTTGCCAAAGCAACCTCATATCTTCTTTTAGCTTTTCCAATTTCTTTTTTAAGATTCTTTTTACATTTTTTATACTCCTCAAGCACCTCATTTACTCCATGCTGCCTATAATTATTGTAGATCTCTCTTTTTCCGAACCAAGTGTACAATTTCCCTTGAAAACCATGGCTCTTTCCATTATTTCCATTATTTCCTTTCAACCGAACAGGGACATAAAGATTCTGTAGTCTTAAAATTTCACCTTTAAATGTCCTCCATTTCTCTACTACATTCTTCACATTAAAAAATGTCCCAATTCACTCCTTTTAAATCCGCTCGCATCTCCTCAAAGTTAGCCTTTCTCCAATAAAAAATCTCGACCCTGGGTCCAGTTCTGACCGTCTCCATAATTATATTGAGACTAATGGTATTGTGATCACTGGACCCGAAGTGCTCCCCAACACAATCCTCCGTCAAAGTGTTAAAGAAGGAACTGCAGAGGCTGGCAAATCGAAGGTACACAAAAATGCTGGAGAAACTCAGCGGGTGCAGCAGCATCTATGGAGCGAAGGAATTAGGCAACGTTTTCGGGCCGAAACCCTTCTTCAGACTGATAGGGGGTGGGGAGAAGAAAGGAAAAAGGCGGAGGAGCCCGAGGGCTGAGGGATGGGAGGAGACAGCCCGAGGGCTGAGGAAGGGGAGGAGACAGCAAGGCCTAGCAAAATTGGGAGAATTCAATGTTCATGCCCCCAGGATGCAGACTACCCAAGCGGAATATGAGGTGCTGTTCCTCCAATTTCCAGTGTTGCTCGCTCTGGCCATGGAGGAGACCCAGGACAGAGAGGTCCGATACAGAATGGGAGGGGGAATTGAAGTGCTGAGCCACCGGGAGGTCAGGTTGGTTATTGCGGACCGAACGGAGGTGTTCGGCGAAACGATCGCCAAGCCTCCGCTTGGTCTCACCGATGTAGATCAGTTGACATCTAGAGCAGTGGATGCAATAGATGAGGTTGGAGGAGATGCACGTGAACCTCTGTCGTACCTGGAACGACTGCTTGGGTCCTTGAATGGAGTCGAGGGGGGAGGTGAAGGGACAAGTGTTGCATCTCTCCGTCAACAGACCTGTCTCATTTCCTAACAGGAGGTCCAGCACTGCCCCTTCTCTAGTAGGTACCTCTATGTATTGCTGCAAAAAAACTATCCATGCACACATTTTCCAAACTCCAAACCATCCAACCCTTTTACAGAATGTGTTTCCCAGTCTATGTGTGGAAAATTGAAATCTCCCACAATCACTACCTTGTGCTAACTACTAATATCTGCTATCTTACATATTTGCTCTTCCAATTCTCGCTCCCCATTTGGCGGTCTATAATACACCCCTATAAGTGTTGCTACACCTTTCCCATTTCTCAGTTCCACCCAAATAACCTCCCTAGACGAGCCCTCTAATCTATCTTGCCAAAGCACTGCTGTAATATCTTCCCTGACAAGCAATGCAACACTTCCACCTTTTGCCCCTCCAATTATATCTCACCTGAAGCAAAGACATCCTGGAATATTTAGTTTCCAATCACAGCCATCCTGCAACCATGTTACACTAATTGCCACAACATCATACTTCCAGGTGTCAATCCAGGCTCTAAGCTCATCCACCTTTCTTACAATGCTAGCATTAAACCACCTCTTATACTCTGTTTATTATCTTTTTCTTCTTGCTCCCCTACATGTTGGGTCTGAGTGCTTCCCTTCTCTGCCTCCTGCCTCACACACTGTCTACTAGCTTTCTCTATTTGAGTCCCTCCCCCCCAACCGTTCTAGTTTAAAGTCTCCCCAGTAGCCTTTGCAAATCTCCCCGCCAGGAGAGAACCCGAGTTCCCCTCGGGTTCAAGTGCAACCCGTCCTTTTTATACAGGTCACACCTTCCTCAAAAGAGGTCCCAATGATCCAGAAACTTGAATCCCTGCCCTCTGCACCAGTCCCTCAGCCACGCATTTATCCTCCACCTCGCTCCATTCCTACTTTCACTGTCGCGTGGCACAGGCAGTAACCCTGAGATTGTTACTTTTGCGGTCCTTCTCCTTAACTCTTCCTAACTCCCTAAATTCTCCTTTCAGGGCCTCTTCTCTTTTTCCACCTATGTCATTTGGTACCTATATGTACCACGACCTCTGGCTCCTCTCCCTCCCATTTCAGGATATCTTGGACACGTTCAGACACATCCCAGACCAGGGAGGCAAACTTCCATCCGGGTCTCCTGACTGTGTCCACAGAATCGCCTATCTGACCCCCTAACTATAGAGTCCCCTATTACTATTGGCCTCCTCTTTTCCCTACCCTTCTGAACAACAGGGCCGGTCTCTGTGCCGGAGGCCCGGCCACTGTCGCTACCCCCAGGTATGCTGTCCCCCCAACAGTACTCAAACAGGAGTACTTATTGCCAAGGTGTACAGCCACCGAGGTACTCTCTAGTCCCTGCCTCTGCCCCTTGCCCCTCCTAACCGTGACCCACTTGTCTGCCTCCCATGGTCTTGGAGTGACCACGTCTCTATAACTCCTCTCTATGACCTCCTCACTCTCCCTGACAAGACAGAGGTCATCGAGCTGCTGCTCCAGGTTCCTAATACGTCCCTTAGGAGCCCCATCTCGACGCACCTGGCGCAGATGTGGACGTATGCCTACGTTCATTGTGTATATGAGTCAGGAAGATTTATAAATCTCTGGTTGGACTGTATTTGGAGTATTGTGTGCAGTTCTGATCATCCCCCTTACAGGGATGATTTTAGACTTTAGAGATACAGCACGGAAACGCTCTTCTGCCAAGCATGTCTGCGCTGATAAGCGATCTCACCGTATATTAACACTATCCTATACACTGGGGAACATTTACAATGTTACCAAAGCCAATTCTAACATACCCTACACATTAGTCAGGATGGGCAGTAGCCGTAGGAAAGTAGCAGTCAGGATCTACTCTGGCGCTGTAAAGCAGCAGTTCTACCCGCTGCACCACTGGATGGGGAGACTTTGTAAAGGATGCAGAAGAGATTTAGCAGAATGAAGCCTGGAAGATGAAGTGACTGTCCCCGGGTCTGGCCCCTGCAACTCCCTGCCTAGTAGCGGCTCGGATTACATCTCCGCTCCAGGCGCTGTGGGCCGAAGGGCCTGTTCCTCTGCTGTACTGGTGTGTGAGTCCAGGCCGGGTATTACACCGGCACTCCGTGACTAACCCTGGGTTTACCTACTGCAAGCCCCTCCCCAGCAGTGTGGCGGCTGTGCCGTGTGGCCGGCGTGGACCCACACCCTGACTGCACCAATCTCCTGCCCGGCAAGCAGGCACCCAGATTCACCCCGACGAGCAAAGCTGGCAGCCCCGGGGCGGGGGCATGGATGCGGGGTGGACGCTGGGCAAGGCAAGGCCAGCAAAAGCCCAAACTCACAGTCCATGCTCTGTGTTGACAGTGGAGGAGGCCGCGGGTCGAGCGGGACGGACACAGGCTCCCAGCGCCGGACAGAAGCCGAGAACAATCTCCAACAAACAATCAGCCTCAATAAATGACTAAATCAATCCCCCTCATGTCTCTGCTCAATCCTCACCTCCCCATCCTGTACACACCTGCTCACTCCAGCACCCTTGCTTGGGGCACTACTCCAGTGGCACTGAATGCACACACATACGCATGCACGCTTCTTCACCACAGTGAACAGTCGACTCTGGAGTGCCAAGACATAGTTCCCTGAAAGTGCCGTCACGGGTAGATACGGTGGTAAAGAGGGTACATTGGTCTTTGTCAGCCTGGGAATGGAGTCTTGCTGTTGGGACGTTATGTTGCAGTTGTACGTTTGCGAGGCCGCACATGGTGTGTTTACAGCAGTTCACCTGCTTCTCTGTGCACCCCCTCTCTCTGCCCCTCCACTCTCCCTCTCTCTTTCACCCACTCTCCCTCTCTGCCCCTCCCTCTCTCTGCTCCACATTCCTCTACACACACTCCCCGACATTACCTCCCTTTCTTTGTCGCTCCGTTTCCATTTCTCCCTCACCTCTTTCTGTCTCACAACAAATCAACCCTTATTCTTCCTTCTGCCCACTCTCACTCACTCCCCATCCTGCCTCTCCCACCTCCCTCTCGCTTATGTCCATCCCACTTCACTTCACCTGTCTCTCAATCTTGTTGTCTTACACTCTTCCATTTCTCTCATCGTCCTCTCACAATCTCAATCATCTCTTGCTACCCCCTCTGCACCCCTCTCTCTACTCCACCTGCTTCCCCTTTCACTCCCACCCCTTCTCCCCTTTGCTCACTCTACCCCTCTCCCTCTTGCTACCTTCTTCTCCCTTCCCTTCTCCCATTCTCTCTCCACTCTTTATTTTGCTCTCCACATCCCTCTCTCCTGCTCCCTCGTGTTCTCCCCCTCTAAGCCCATTTCTTTGTCCCACTCCCCTCTCTTACCCACCTTCACTTTGTCCATCCCTCTCCAGCCCTCTGCTTTTAAGCACCTTTCTCTGTCCCCATCTTGGTACCCCTCTCGCTCCTCATCATTCTCTTCACTTCCTCTTTTCTTTACCGTTTTCCTTCCCACTCCCTTGCTTTGTTTCTCCTCCCTTTCACTCGCAATGTTACAAAATTTTGAGATTTAAAAAATCAAGTCTGCAATTTATCCCATCAGATAAAGCATAAAAAGAAGTTTAATTTGACACCTAATTGACTTTCATATCATCAGTATTAAAAAAAGTTATGGCCACTTTCATACTCGGAAATTAGCATCTTATTACCTATTGCTTTTCCATTGACAACACAAAAGCTGTGATCAAGGACAGTCAAAAGCCCATAACTTTCTTAAAAATTAACAGAACTGAAAGAAAGTTTCAGTTATAGATTGAAGCATTCTGAAACAAATATTAAACAATCTTACTTGGATGACCTGAAATTAAAGCATATAATTAGTTAGTTACCCAATTGTAGCCAATTAAAAAATTCAATTACTAGATCTAAACATCTATCCATTTCTTAAGAACAGATTTTTAAATAGCCTGTGTCCAAATAACATTCACACAAGAATTCACAATATAATATGATTTTTAAATCTCATTGTCATGGATTTATAGGCCAAATGGAGGGAATTTAGTGTTTAATTCCCATAAATTAATAGCCATTTAAATCATCTTGCGAGTGGGTTTTTGAGGAACGCGATCGTTTGGAACGTTGCGGTTGCGGTGAATTTAAACCCCATATCGGCAGAAAAAATACTGCTGGTTCGTATGGGTCCTAAATCACCGTTTCGCAACGTAAAATGTGGATTAAAGGCTTCTTAAGAAGCACTTTTATACATAAAATAAACAGCTTTCCGTTACCTGTCCCGTACGTGAAATCCGTCCCCGTTGTTGGCGGTGACAGCTTTAGAAACTGATTTTTAAATTACTCCAGTGCCGAAATTGTCGGGCGATTAAAAAAAAAATTCACAGAACGGCCGTCGGAACAATTCTTCAGCAAAAGCTTGCACTCCGAGAAAATATATCCAGGACAGGTAGGTGAAAACCGCATTTTAACCCCGCCCCCCCCCCCTCAAAGTCGCGCACTCGGCCAGTGGCAGAACTGCAGCACCGCTCAAGGTAAGTTTTGTAACCTGTTCTCCACTTTTTTCGTCTCAACCCCCCCCCCTCCCTCCCACTGTACCCTCCCTCCCCGCCTCCCCTCTCCTCTTACTCTCCTGTTCCTTCCTCCTCTCCCTAAGCCCCCCCCCTTGCCCCCCTACTATCTTCCTGCAAAACAAAGTGCTGGAGGAACTCCACGGTTCAGACAGCGTCTGAGGGAATGGAGCAGTCTAGGAGGACCTCGTCCCGAAAAATCACCCGTTCATTCCCTCCACAGATGCTGCCCGGCCCGCTGTTCCTCCAGCACTTTGTTACCTGCTCAAGATTCCATCATCCGCAGTTTCATAGAACAGCACAGGAACAGGCCCATCTGTCAACCATGCCCTTGCGGAACATGATGCCAAGACCAACTCTTGCCTGTTGGGGGGGCACAAGCGCATGCGTGGGCCCTTTGGACGGTAACATCAGGAGCTGTCCTGGTTTGTGACCGACTGAACTCCAGCAACAGCAGCTTTGTGGCGCTTCATTCGGCCCGTTCGCGGGGCCTTTCATTGGTCGGCGGGGGCTTCAAAATCGGGAGCCCCGATGCAGCAGTTTGATTTTAAGCCACACCGGGTGCGGAAAGGCCCCGCGAACGGGCCGATTCACCCCTTAGAAAATTCTGATAAAGTCCGGATTACAAAACATGGGGGGATTGTCCCCCTCCTCTCAAAGTACGGGGGGCGTGCCCGTGCCCGTGCCCCCCCCCCAGGATTTCCGCCCATGCTTGCTTGCCTGCACATAATCCACGTCCCTCTGTCTCCACGTATATCTATTGCCGATCTAAAGGCCTTTCGATGCCACAGAAAGGCAGTTGGTGGGTCGGTCTATTTCAGTCTCGGAGCAGCAGCGAGATTTCAAAACATTCCCGTCGGATTGGCTGAGTGATTAAAATTGGCTAACTGAACAGCCAATAAAAAGGGGGTAAAAATGGTAGCGGAACGGCCTATTGGGAGTGAGGCATCGTGAAGGTGCGGGGATGGGGTGAAGTCATAGGGTGACATAGCTTGGAAACAGGCCCTCCAGCCCAACTTGCCCACACCAGCCAACATGTCCCAGCTACTGTGATAGCGTGGAAACAGGCCCTTCAGCCCAACTTGCCCACATCAGCCAACATGTCCCAGCTACAGTGACAGTGTGGAAACAGGCCCTTCAGCCCAACTTGCCCACACCGGCCAACATGTTCCAGCTACACTAGTCCCACTTACCAGCGTTTGGTCCATAAACCTCTAAACCGTAATACTGACTGCTCTCAAGACACTTCCAGTGACTACCCCAATATCACCCAAGTGTGAGGTTTTGGCTCGAGGATTCAGCCACGAGGCTGAGCGGAGGGTGACGGGTGGTACAGGAACAGTCTGCTGGTTCCTGTGTGTGACTGTCTTTCCATTTGGTTTTAGTGCAGCGGATATGGCAGGTAGAGTGGCGCAATGTTCCTCCTGAGTATGTGGGAAGTCAGGGATACTGCTGGTGTCCCTGGTGACTGTGCCTATGGAAATTGTGTCCAGTTGCAGCTAATCACAGACCACGGTAGGGAACTGGATCTGTGGCTGGAGGACCTCAGGACCATGCAGGAGCATGGGTGGACATTGGACAGCTTGAAATGAACCCGGGGAAGTTGTGATGGGGAACAATGAAATGGTGGATGAACAGAATAACGTTTTTGTGTCAGTTTTCACAGTAAATACATCAGCAAGAGGCAGAAATTCATCAGTGTTAGCGAGCTGAAGTTAGTGTAGTTGCTGTTACTGAGAAGGTGTTTCGGAAGCTGAAAGGTCTGAAAGTGGATAAGTCACCCGGACCAGGTAGACTACAGGTAGCTGCAGAGATTGTGGAGGCATTAGTAGTGATCGTTCTTCGTGGGTTTTTTCTGGGTGCCCCTGTTTCATCCCACATCCCAAAGACGTACAGGTTTGTTTATAGGATAATTGGCTTCTGTAAATTGTAAATTTAGTGTGTAGGATATAACTAGTGTATGAGAATCGCTGGTCGGCGCGGACTCGGTGGAACGAAGGATCTGTCTCCACGCTGGATATCTTTAATGTCTGAAGAAGACGGGCCAACCAAGACGGGGTTAAGAGCATGATTCGTCAGTTGAGCAGAGGTGGATCAGACCATAGTCTCTGATCAGGTGAAACAGGTTCGTGTAATGAAATCACCGAGAGTGGATACGACGATTCACATAAAACACAGTCCATGGCCACACTGCACGAGCGATGGGCTCAGCCCGGACATGGACACCCGCCCCAACGAGAAAGGAGGATCAAAAACTACCGGGGAATTTTACTGGAAGAATGTGATAATTCCGTTCTGGAGAGTTGGATTTGAGCATTTAGAAGATCCAGATCTTCATCCGTGAAGGGAGGAAACGATGAACCGCAGATGCTGGTTAATGCCAAAGATAGCCATAGAGTGCTGAAATAACTCAGCGAGTCAGGCAACGTCTCTGGAGAAACGGGATGGGTGACGTTTTGGGTAAGGACCCTTCTTCAGACCTTTCTTTGAAATCTGAAGAAAAGTCCTGACCCAAAACGTCACCTATCTTGTATCTCCGGAGAAGATGCTTGACCCGCTGAGTTGCTCCAGCACTTTGTGTTTATCACATCTCAAGGTTCAATGGTTCAATTGAACTTTATTGTCACCGGTACAGAGGTACAGTGAAATTCATTTTGTATACAGATCAGTCCGAGTTTCCGTTTAGTGTGGGTCTATGGGGATTTTTTCCACAGACGCCATGGGAAAAAACGGACAGGGGGAAGAGGCGAGAACACAGCCGACAGAAAGTCGGGAAAGTCGGGAGTCCGCGGTTAGAGACCAACCGCCTCTAAACCCCGGTACAGTCGCCAGCGGTGAGCCTAGCAACTGTAGACCTGGGGCTGGTGAAAACACAGTCTGCGCCTGTCGGGCAAAAGACAAAGTTTAAATCCCAACGGCCCACAGAGGGAGTCCCAGGCAATGGAAGTAGCTCCAGGGCTAGATTGCCCAAATAGAAAGCCTTTTTACATAGGCTGTTGGAGCAAAGTTCACTCAGGGAGGAGTGTACTGAAATCCAAGCTGCTGGAAGCAGCTCAACAGCTCCTGGTACAGGGCTAGATACTGCTTTCGAGCGTATTGCCCAAATAGAAAGCCTTTTACATAGGCATTTGGAGCAAAGTTCACTCAGGAAGGAGTGTACTGAAATCCAAGCTGCTGGAAGCAGTTTAACAGCACCTGGCTCAGGGCTGATGGAATGCACCCTCGGGGATGAAGAGCGTGCTACGGGTCATGAGATTTCAGACCCCGACTCTGACGGTGAGGCTGTACAAGGCGATGAACGGCAGCTGCCAGATGTTCCACCCCTGGCAGTAGGATTCGCTGCCCCGTCAGGGTCAGGAGAGCCATTAGGAGAAGAACTGGCCTCCTTAATAAATTACTTGGTTTACCATCAGCTGGAACAGCAGGAGATGGATGAAACTGCAAGAAAGCAGGAGACCCCAAGTAACTGGGTTGCTGAAAGCAGAAGCAGTGAACCAAATTATCTGGAATCAGTTGCAGAGAATATTAAAGCTGCTGGGTTCTGGAATAACTGCTTTTACCAGAATAGCAGATAACAGGCAAGAGATGACGAAGTTGCATCAGGAAGCACTGGGGTTGCTATGCAGCACCCACTTCGAGATCAATTATCTGAGGAAGGTGCTATACGGCCTACTATGAATCTGAAATTCGCAGCACTCTGCAAACCAAGTAATACCCAACTTACTCTTTGGAGAGGATCTCGGGAGACGTATTAAAGAGTTGGAAGATTAAGCGAAAACAGGATTGATAAAAACATCAATGGTTACAAAGTCTGTAAAGAGGAAGTATCCTTGCAGACGTCATACGGATTCTAGACCAGGACCAAATCGCTCATCAACGCAGGGACGTAGCTGGCGGCCTGTAGCGGGAGTAAGAACCAGTGGTGGTGCTTCCGGGAGAATCCAGGGATCTCAGAATACTCAAATGACTCAAGAGGTAGGTGGACCTGGTTCTCATGGGAACATACTAACTGGATTAAGTCCAAAAGTTCGAGGCAGATTACGTCTCTTCTATAAACATTGGAAGAAGATTACTTCAGATGTGGTAATTCTGAATAATATACAAGGATTTCGAATTGAATTCAATCCAAATTATGATTTGCCTGTCCAGCATGTTCCTTGCAGAACTCTCCACTTTGCGAAGTAATGCAGGTTCAAGCTGCGCTTCAAAACCCTATATATAAAAGGTGTTTTTGAAGAATCAGTCTACCAAATTCACCAATTTGGGTCAAATATATTCCCTCGATCAAAAAAGGATGGAGGATGTAGGATGATTATAGACTTGACAAGTCTGAATCCTTTTGTTCAGTGTCTGTTCACTTGCAAGATATGAAGTATCTTAAATTTAAATGGATGAACCAATTAGGTCAGTTCAAAGCTCTGCCTAATGGGTTAACGTTCGCTCCCAGAATATTCATAAAATTGTTAAAATCAATTCTGGGGTTGCTGAGAGCCAGGGGCATGTACTAATGGCATACCTGGATGATGTCCTGATTATAGGAAGGACAAAACAGTCAACAGATGCATCAGTTGCAGTTATAAAATCAAACTTTTTAAAGTTTGGGGTTTCTAAATTCATCCAAAGAAATTAAGGTTAAAAACATGTACCTCAATTGATTATTTGGGGTTCACAATTGATTCAGCCCAAATGCAAATTACTTTACCCGGTGAAAAAAGGGTGGAGTTGATTGAAGATTGCAGTAATCTGTTAAACGAGCAAAAACCTCTAATCAGACAGGTGGCTCGAGTACTGGGGAAATTAGTAGATTCCCAGCAGTCCAGTATGGACCATTACATTATCAACAGCTGCAGAGAATCAAAGAACAGGCACTGAGAATAAATGCTGGTCATTTTGATAGAACCATGCAAGTAACAACAAATGCTGTTTCTAATCTGCAGTGGTGGATTCTACATGTCTCAAGCAGTTCAGGCAAAGTGCTGATTGAACAACCTTCCATGATATTACAAACTGATGCCAGTGCACTAGGATGGGGTGCAACTGACTTAACATCTAGCTGCGAAGGCAGATGGAATCCGGAAGAGTTATTGTTACTGCACACATGGGGAATTACCTATTTGGAGCTTTTAGGAGGTTTCTATGGACTCCAAGCTTATGGTTCTAACACAACTAAAAGGAAGG
Organism: Malacoraja senta; assembly: GCA_038087875.1. Lineage (NCBI taxonomy): Eukaryota > Metazoa > Chordata > Chondrichthyes > Rajiformes > Rajidae > Malacoraja > Malacoraja senta. The sequence goes on from JAXLNO010004314.1 coordinate 132,082, forward strand.
TTCAAGTTAAAATTAATAAACACAACAGCAGTTGCCTATATTAATGATATGGGTGGAATTAAGTCGGTGTCATGTGACAAAATGGTTAAATCAACTTTGGTCTTGGTGTATTGAAAAGAACATTTGGATTTCAGCTATCTATCTACCAGGTAGAATGAACACGATAGCAGACACCAGGTCACGAAAGTTCCATGATAATAAAGAATGGATGTTGAATAAAGAGGTATTCAATGATATAGTAATCAGATTTGGAGTGCCCGACATCGACTTGAATCATCAGCTATCGAGATATTTCTCATGGAAACCAGATCCAGGAGCAGTGGCGATTGATGCTTTCTCGCTACATTGGGGTGGTATGTTTTCATATATATTTCCACCTTTCTTCCTCATAAGCCAATGTTTGCTTAAAATCAGGCAAGATGCTGCTTCAAGGGTATTGGTAGTACCAGATTGGCCTACACAGCCATGGTATCCGTTGATATTAGAATTAACAACACAAATGTTGATGAAAGTCCCAAAAAGTTGTAATTTATTGCTGCACCCTGTAACAGGGTAACAACATCCATTATATGATTGTTTGGATTTGTTGATTTGCAGGTTTTAAGAATGCCTTTTCTGGGACGAGGACTGTCTGAGCGTACTGTGGACATGCTTACGGCAGTCTGGAGGAAGAGCACTCAAAAACAGTACCTGTCTTATATTAAGAAATCGGAAGAGTTCTGTGTACAAAAGAATGTGCAATAAAGTATTGCAGATATTTCAAATGTTTAGAATTTCTGTCAATACTTTATTATGATGAAGGTCTGAGTTGTAGTGCAATTAATTCAGCCAGAAGTGCATTGTCCTCATATTTGGTTCTGGAGTCAGAAAGAAACCCCATTGGGTCACACCCAATTGTTTCCAGACTAATGAAAGGAATCTTTAATTCCAAACCACCGAAACCTAGGTACATGACAATCTGGGATGTAAGTGTGGTACTGAAACTACTTTGTGAATGGTCATCAAGTGTGTCTTTACCTTTGGCCAAGCTCAGTATGAAAGTATTAATGCTTATGGCCTACTAAATATCTATGACCTACTAAAGCAAATTAGGCCAGGTGTGACAGGATTTAAAATTATACTAGCAGTATATCCAAATGATCCTTGTCTCTGTATTAAGACATATTTGTTACAATATATTGAGGTCACAAAGAATTTGAGAAATACGAAAACTGGGTTGTTGATCACACACAAGAAACCACACAAGAGAGTTTCAATACAGACTATTTCCAGATGGATAAAAGAAGTCTTAACAGCTGCTGGTATTAACACTTATGTTTTTACGTCTCACTCGTCTAGGGCAGCAGAAACGTCGGCGGACAGGGCAAAAGACGTCCCCGTCGACCAAATCCTCGCAGCCGCCGGGTGGTCCAATGAGTTGATGTTTCAACATTTTTACCATCGGCCTGTTGTTAATGCGGGATTGTTTGCAGGAACTATTTTACGTTCTGTGTAAATTCCTCTGGTTTAAAGGGGATCTGATTAATTTCATTATTGAAATGAATTACTGCATTTGTGGTACAAATGTTATTATGAAAGCATGATTGATTATTTCTCGTTCCGAGTCAATCAATGCAGTGAGAAGCCGGGATTGATCCACGGCATGAAATCACAAAGCTTTAAAATCTTCACATAGTCACTCACGTGACTCCGAAGTAAAATAGTAAGATTAAACGAGAACTTACCTAAATTTGAAGTTTGATCTTTATTTTATGCGGTTACGTAGGTGATTACGTGCCCGCCACGACCCTACCCTCTATCATAAAGGTCAGATGGAAGTTCTTGTACCTATAATATTATGATATTGCGCATTATAGGTAAATGGGATAAGTTTAGAGTCTACTAAGAAATAGTCTATCCTTGAGTAAGTTTTATGCACTGGTGAGTAAAATGAATATTCTCGACCAGATGGGTTTTCAATTCTCCAAACATCCTTAATGTTGGTAGTATTAATATATGAGTTTAGAAATTCACTTGACTGAGATTTTAATTTTCTTTGAGTTGATGATCTATCCAAGTAAGCATCCAGTGTACAATTTAAGTCTCCACCGATAATTAAGTTATGTTGTGTGCATTCCGGGATAATGTTAAGTATTCTCTTAAAAAACAGGGGGCTATCAAAATTTGGTCCATACACATTAAGGAGAGTCACTTTTTTGAGTATAACTCCCCTACTAATACGATATATCTGCCTTCGATATCTTCTATCGTTGATATATGTTTAAAGGGTATACCTTTACGTATTAATATTGCAACCCCTCTAGATTTATGTGAAAATGAAGAGTGATACGCTTTAGCAATCCATTTTGCTTTCAATCTATGTTGTGCTTCCTTTTTAAGATGTGTTTCCTGGAGAAATATTATATCTGCTTTAAGTGATTTTAAATGAGCTATTACTTTACCTATCTTGTTAAAGAAGGAACTGCAGATGCTGGAAAATCGAAGGTACACAAAAATGCTGGAGAAACTCAGCGGGTGCAGCAGCATCTATGGAGCACTTTACCTATCTTGATTGGTTCATTAATTCCCTTAACAATCCAGCTACAGAATTTAATTCCTTCACCCCCAATGTTCCTATTAACATCTTGCATCTTGTGATTAAAGTGGTCTATGTTAGAGCAGATGGCTCAGCACATTAACCCTACCTTCTACCCGAACATCAGGTAGATGAATTTTAGGTCTTGTCGGTTTTCCATCCGGACATATCTCCCTAAATAAAATATAATATAACATAAGATAGAAAAGGTTAAAACATGTTGCATTAGTAACGTGTAAAGAGTAGAAAAAGAAAAAAACTACAACTATGGTTAGTGCAGTTAGTGATAGCCACCCTAGTGTGGCTAAGCATCTAAGGACTTCCGTAGCTTTTGGTAAAAAAAAAATATTACTAGCTCCGTACTTTCCTTAAAAGAAAAGTTTCAATTACAAGGAAAACAATTTATGGGGGGGAGGGAAAACGATAGTTATATTCCATTATTGAAATAATTATTAGTCTCCAATTGAAATGTTAGTCTCGTATAGCAAAACAAACAAAAAAAAGTCAAAGAGTAATCAAAGTCAAAAGTATCAAAGAAAAAACGTCCTAAATTTTCATTAATAAATTACCTGAATCACACTTTATTTATATATCATACTTTCAGTTAATTCTGAGTTGATCCAGTTAACAATAATTAGTATTAATTAGTATTCATGATTAGTAATAGTTGTTGGAAATTAGTACTAAAATGTAAATATTATATATCAGTAGCACCATAATTGCCCAATTCGTATTGCAGATTTTGGACAATTCTTAAGTATAATAGTTTAAAGTTCCATTTCTTCTCTGTGGGGTAAGAATATCCGATGTCTTCAGGTGAATGTTGGGTGTTGAGTATTATTCAATCTTCGGTCTTATTCACGATGCTCTGGGCGAATTCAAGTGCCTCTGTGTGCTTGATGAAGAAATGTTCCTTCTGCTCGTAGGTTACTCTTAATGTTGCGGGATATAACAGTCCATATCTCAATTTTTTTATATTCTTAAGTATTCTTCTTGTTTCTGTAAACAGCGCTCTCTTCTTGGCGACTTTAACAGGATAATCTCTAAATATACTGATCTTGTCTCCTTCAAATACGAGGTTTCTGCTTTGAACAATTTTCTTCATCAATCATCCAAAACATGGTCATGTTGCACCTTCACTATCAGTTGTCTTGGGGGGGCGCCCTCCCTTGGGCGACGTCTCGATACTCTGTGCGCTCGGGCAAGTAGTGGTGCTTGATCCAGATTCAAGACTTTTTTCAGTAGATCTGCAGCAAATTCACAGGGGTCACGATTCCCCTCTCTGCCTTCCTGGACGCCCACAATTCTTAAATTCTGGCGTCTCTGTCGTCCCTTCAACTCAGTACATTTTTCGGTTATTTGATGTAATAACTTTGATAGGCGTTTGTTCTCGGCAATAAGTTTTTTTGTAGTTTCGGTAATCGTCTCAGCAATTTCCTCTAATTCCTTTCCAGCCACGTGGTGTTGATTTAATGTCTGGAATCCTCCAGACTCCAACTTAGAATCAAATCTAGATTCCATCGAATTCAGGTTATCATTTACTTCTTCAATACTTTGTTTCAAATTTTCTTCCATGTCTAACTTCCAATCTTCCAGAACTTCATGTACAGAAGCTGCAACCTCTTCTTTAATTTGTTCTTTAATTTCATCTTTAAAAGATTTCAGCTCTTCCCTGAAGTTCTGTTTAAGATTTTTTAATTCTTTCATTATATTAGAGATTTCCTGTGTAAGGAAGATTCTTAATTCTTCCACATCTGTCTTTTTCTTCTTTGAGATATCTTCTTGTGATGCTGTTAAAACTGAGGCCGAGGCTTCAGTTGGGCCTACCTCTTTAGCCTTGCCGTTTTTTCTCGACTTGGAAGGGGGAGTATGTTGAGTCGACATGCTGCCGGTGTCGCGCGCCTGATGACGTCACGAACTTGATACAAACAGTCGGTGCTGTTTTCTGCAGGTAGGTCCCGTCTTTTTCCCCCGTTTTCGGCATTTTTTCCCGGAGCTAGTCGGCGCGAGTCTCTCCTACTCCATAGCGCCACCGGAAGTGTGCACCAAATTTTTGACCAATATTTCAGAAATAATTTTGGTTGAGTCAAAAGTAATGAGTGGGTGGAATGGGATGATTGGGGTCATTGTTGTATACATTCTTTTAAACCAAGAATTGTTGTCCTTGTTTTAATAATCAGGTTGTACTGTTGTAAAATGTTATGTTAAATGTTATAAAGGAGCATGCAAAAACTGCAATTAAAGTACTGTAAGTTTTTGCAGTAAAGAGAACCTTTTTTTAGAAAATGTTTTGTGTGTTGATTTGATTGTCTGTTACTGTTAGACTGTGTTAGTGTGTGCAGTGCACCTTTAATGGTCCTCCTGACCTAACAACTTCACATCACATCAATTTCAACATGGAATAGTGATGTGAATACATTTAGTTCAACTTCAATTTCCATCATGACAATTGAAGTCAAACTAAATGGTGCATTTATATTACTATGACCGCTTTCAAACTAACCTGTTTTACTATTATAACAAATTCTAGTTCCATGATGACTCATAAACAAGATCACAAATCACATTTTGAATGCTCAAACATAATGTGATTTTGAATAATTGCCGAGCTGCCAAGTTTCACCAAGCATTTCTGTATTTTGATGGCTGAAAATCAGTATTTTGTTGGGGAAATTGGTATTTCTCACATAAATGCAATATAATGTACTACACAGAAACTGGATTTTGGAAAATCAGTATTTTGCATGCAACCTTATGTATTCTCAAATATCAGTAACATATATGCTTAACCATGCACACTACAGAGTGATGCAAGCATGTTTTCTGTGAAGGAAAAAAATTATGACATGACCATGGCATGGGCCGTTATTGCTATTGGTACATAAACACTCTCGCTTCCCACATAATTTATCCACAACAAAATATAGAGGTTGCAAGGAAATTTCTAAAGTGCATTTTATGATAATAGCTGTTAAAACCGACTATACCCATCTGACAGGTTAAATATTACACTAACTGACAAGAGATGGCCAAATGATATAACTGCAGCAAATGTTCTTTTATCAATTTGTTTAAAGGTGTCAAAACGCCACATTACCGGAAATTCAGATTAGATGTGTGTGTTGTGAACAGCAATGAAGATACCCAGTTTGTACGCACCAGATTTAAAAACATATATTGATAAGCGCTGTTTCCAGCATTCCCACTTCAGAATTAACGTTAAAATTTCAACTGAAATATCTCCTGACCAAATTCGTGATGTATATGACTGACTGTAGAAGTAAAACCTGGATAAATCCAACATATAGTTGTGAATGTTGCTCAATAAATAACTGCAGTAGTGATGCTCCATATTAAGAGCATTGATTTACTGTTAAGATGAATTCTGTAATAACGTGTCTACGGTAGCAGTGACATTCGAACACTGCGGTTTTAATGTTTCACGTGTTCACAATTTAATTAATCCATCTTTATGGATTAAAACAAATAATAACATTGGGAATTAAAACACATTTGATTGCATTTCGTTATCAAACAGTCAATGTTCGCTCTGAAGACATTTCCAGCGCCGTAGAGTCACGGGGGTGGGGTGGGTGAATTAGTGCGGGATGGATAGATTGGGGGGGGGCGGGTTCAGAAAGCAATCGGTGGGAATGGATGGATTGAGGCAGGGGAATTAGTGCCTGTCGGTTGGAGTGGATAAAATTGTGAGGGGAGAGCGCGGGGGATGTCAGTAGGGTTGAATGGGGGTATCAGTACGGGATGGATGGAGGGGGGATCAGTACAGGATGGATAGAGGAGCAGTGCAGGATGAATGGGGGGCATCATTACAGGATGAATGGGGGTTCAGTACTAGATGGATAGGGGCGATCAGTGCATGATGAATGGGGGAACAGTACAGGATGAATGGGGGGTTCGGGGGGTCTGCAGGATGAATGGGGGATCACTGCAGGATGAATGGGGGGTTCACTACAGGATGGGGGGATCAGTGCATGATGGATGAGGGAGGATCAGTGCAGGATGAATGGGGGAACAGTACAGGATGAATGGAGGGATCACTACAGGATGAATGGGGGGTGCAGTGCAGGATGGATGGGTAGGTCGGTGCAGGATAAATGGGGGGTCAGTACAGGATAGATCGGGACATCAGTGCAGGATGAATAAGTGGGATCAGTACAGGATGAATGGGGGGTGCAGTGCAGGATGGATGGGGGGTGGCAGAAGAATCAATGTGAGGTGGATAGGGAGATCTATGCAGGATGAATAGATGGGGGGTGGGGTAGATGGGGAGGGGAGCACAGGGGATGTCAGTGACGACTGAATAGAGGCGGGAATGGGGATCAGTGCGAGGTGGAGAAGAGGGGTCCCAGGATAAGGGGTGGAGGGGGGCGTACAAGAGAGAGAGAGGGAAAGGAAGGTCAGCGCTCCTCAGACAACACTGGCATTATTGCCCCGCTGCCTTGGCCGTCCCTGTCCACCGCCAAGTGGGGCCGCCAAAGGGGGAGGCAGTTGGGATCACCTCGCCACCACCTCCCCACCTCCGCCAGCCAACAGGAAGGTGCGGGGCCGAGCGGTGCAGGTGCTTCAGACGGTGGAAGGGGACCTCCCCCCCCCTTCCTCCCGGCCACGGCGTGCAGGAGTGTTTGTTTCGAAAGCGGTTATCGCTGTTGGCGGAGTGGCACGCTGCAGCCGCTATAGAAACATAGAAAATAGGTGCAGGAGGCCATTCGGCCCTTCGAGCCAGCACCACCATTCATTGTGATCATGGCTGATCGTCCCCTATCAATAACCCGTGCCTGCCTTCTCCCCATATCCCTTGAAACACTAGACCCTAGAGCTCTATCTAACTCTCTCTTAAATCCATCCAGTGACTAGGCCTCCACTGCCCTCTGTGGCAGGGAATTCCATAAATTCACAACTCTCTGGATGAAAAAGTTTTTTCGCACCTCAGTCTTAAATGACCTCCCCTTTATTCTAAGACTGTGGCCCCTGGTTCTGGACTCGCTCAACATTGGGAACATCTTTCCTGCATCAAGTTTGTCCAGTCCTCTTATAATTTTATATGTTTCTATCAGATCCCCCCTCATCCTTCTAAACTCCAGTGAATACAAGCCTAGTCTTTTCAATCTTTCCTCATATGACAGTCCCACCGTCCCAGGGATCAATCTCGTGAACCTACGCTGCACTGCCTCAATCACAAGGATGTCCTTCCTCAAATTAGGAGACCAAAACTGTACACAATACTCTAGATGTGGTCTCACCAGAGCCCTATACAACTGCAGAAGAACCTCTTTACTCCTATACTGAAATCCTCTTGTTATGAAGGCCAACATTCCATTAGCCTTCTTCACACTGCCAAAGGCTTTCTGAAAGTCTAGATACACTACATCCACTGGCACCCCTTCATTCATTTCCTCAAAAAATTCCAGAAGATTAGTCAAGCATGATTTCCCTTTCATAAATCCATGTTGACTTGGCCTAATCAATTTACTGCTATCCAAATGCCCCATTATTACCTCTTTAATAATTGACTCCAGCATCTATCCCACCACCGGTCAGGCTAACTGCTCTGTAATTCCCCGTTTTCTCTCTCGCTCCTTTCTTGAAAAGTGGGATAACTTTGGCTATCCTCCAATCCACAGGAACTGATCCTGAATCTATTGAACATTGGAAAATGATCACCAATGCATCCACTATTTCTAGAGCCACCTCCCTGAGGACCCTGGGATGCAGACCATCAGGCCCAGGGGATTTATGATCCTTCAGTCCCATTAGCCTACACAATACTATTTCTCGCCTAATGAAAATTACTTTCAATTCCTCTACCCCCTTAGATCCACTGTCCTCCAGTACATCTGGGAGATTGTTTGTGTCTTCCTTAGTGAAGACAGATCCGAAGTACCTATTCAACTCTTCTGCCATTTCCTTGTTGCCAATAATAATTTCACCCGTGTCTGCCTTCAAGGGACCCACATTTGACTTTGCTACTCTTTTTCCCTTAACATATCGAATGAAGCTTTTACTGTCCTTCTTTATATTCCTGGCCAGCACCCCATCGTACTTCATCTTTTCAGCCCGTTTTGTTTCCTTCTGTTGACCTATGAAAGTTTCCCAATCCCCTGGCTTCCGGCTACTCTTTGCTGTGTTATACATCTTTTCTTTTAGTTTTATTCTATCCATAACTTCTCTTGTCAGCCACGGTTGCTTCCTACTCCCCTTAGAATCTTTCTTCCTTTTTGGAATTAAATGATCCTGCATCTTCCGGATTATGCCGATAAATTCCTGCCATTACTGTTCCACCGTCATTCCTGCTCGTATCCCATTCCAGTCTACTTTGGCCAGCTCCCCTCTCATGCCTTCATAGTCCCCTTTGTTCAACTGCATCACTGCCACTTCCGATTTAACCTTCTCCTTCTCAAATTGCAGATTAAAACTAATCATATTATGATCACTACCTCCAAGCGGTTCCTTTACCTCGAGTTCTCTTATCATATCTGGTTCATTGGACAACACTAAATCCAGAATTGCATTTTCTCTGGTCGGCTCCATTACAAGCTGCTCTAAGAATCCATCTCGGAGGCATTCTACAAACGTTCTTTCTGCTATGAGGGTGGGCGGGGTGCAGGAGGAGGTTGAGCCGCCATCGCCGCTGCTGCTGTGCGGGGCCCATCATTCGCACCGACCCTCCGTCATCCCGCACTACAGCCGTCGCCGCCGCCGCCGCCAACCAGAAACGTCACTGATTCAGTTTCTCCAGAGATGCTGCCTGACTCGCTGAGTTACACCAGTGTCTATCTTCAGTATAAACCAGTATCTAGAATGTCAGACCGGGCAAAATGACACAGTTTTAGGTTGCCCGGCGGCGACGGCTGTAGTGCGTGGTGACAGGGGAGGGGAGGCGGTGGCGAAGAGATCCCAACTGCCTCCCCCTTTGGCGGCGGCACTCGGCGGTGGACAGGGACGGCCAAGGCAGCGTGGTGATAATGCCGGTGTTGTCCGAGGAGCGCTGACCTTCCTTCCTTTGGCCATTGGCAACCGGGCAACTGTTAATTTAGAGCCCTAGTCCCTCCCCTTCCGTCACATCCTCTTATTCCCCTCTCCCTCCATTTTCCCATTCTCCAATCTCCCCACCACTTTTCCCGACGCCCCCCCATTTGTAGACCCAGCCTGTGACAGCTAGATCACACTAATTGTACTGCACAAAGACCTCGTCATCTGTTTTAGTAACATTGACTATGGAATAAATGCAGACTTTGGGAACAACACCCCCCACCTACCCACCCCTGCCCCGTCGCCTTGCTTCAAAATGGGTGGTGGGTATTTAGACTCAGTGGCCAGAGCAGGTGGGTGGCACTGGTACATTGACAACATTGCCTGTACCCAGTTGAAAAGCCCACTGCCTCTGGGGGTTTGGAGAGACCATTAGAAGAGAGATCTGCCTCTGGGACATCTCGTGGCCAACAGGTTAGTTCCCATGAGGACATTGGGGGTTCGAGTCCAACCCCTGGGGCCCCTGTATCACAATTAGTTCAGAGATACAATGCCGTTCGGCCCACTGAGTCCGCACCGACCAGCGATCCCCGCACACTATCCCACACACGCTAGGGACAATTTATACTTATACCAAGCTTATCAACCTTGAGTTAGGATTAGTGTTAGGGTTTCCTCCCTCACTACAAAGGCGCACAGGTTTGTATAAATTGTAGCAATGTTACAAAATTTTGAGATTTTAAAAATCAAGTCTGCAATTTATCCCATCAGATAAAACATAAGAAGATGTTTAATTTAACACCTAATTCACTTTAATATCTTCAGTATTAAAAAAGTTATGGCCATTTTCATACTCGGAAATTAGCATCTTGTATCACTCCGCAACAACCCAGACTGGATTATCAAACAAGGGAGGTGCCGTGGTAGTCTGGCGCGCCGATCTCTACCAAGATGAGGCCACGCGCCAACTCTCGGACACCTCCTCCTACGTACCCCTGGACCATGACCCCACTGACGAGCACCAGGCCAATATCTCTAACACCATCACCGACTTCATCAACTCCCACGCCCTGCCCGAACGAGCCTCCAACCTCATCGTTCCCCAGCCCCGCACAGCCCGATTTTACCTTCTCCCCAAAATCCCCAAACCTGACTGTCCCGGTAGACCCATTGTCTCTGCCTGTTCGTGCCCCACCGAACTCATCTCCACCTACCTTGACTCCATCCTATCCCCCCTGGTTAAATCCCTCCCTACCAATGTTCAAGACACCTCAGACACTTTCCGTCGTCTCCGCGCATTCCATTCTCTAGGCCCTCACCCCCTCATCTTCACCATGTACCTCCAGTCACTCTACACCTCCATCCCCCACCAGGATGGTCTCAAAGCCCTCCGGTTTTTTCTCGACCAGCGAAGTAATCTATACCCGGCCACTGATACTCTCCTCCGCCTAGCGGAGTTGGTCCTCACCCTCAATAACTTCTCATTTGACTCCACCCATTTCCTCCAAGTACAAGGCGTAGCTATGGGCACACGCATGGGCCCCAGCTACGCCTGCCTCTTTGTCGGGTACGTCGAACAATCCTTGTTCGCAACGTACCAGGGCCCCATCCCCGACCTCTACCTCCGCTACATCGATGACTGCTTTGGTGCCACCTCCTGCACCCACACACAGCAGACTGACTTCATCCACTTCACCACCAACTTCCATCCGGCACTCAAATACACCTGGACCATTTCCGACACTTCCCTACCACTCCTTGACCTCACTATCTCCATCGCAGCTGATAGACTTCTTACCGACATTCACTATAAACCTACTGACTCCCATGGCTATCTGGACTACACTTCTTCCCACCCTGCTTCCTGTAAGGACTCCATCCCCAACTCCCAATTCCTCCGTCTACGCCGCATCTGCTCCCAGGATGAGGCGTTCCACACCAGGGCATCTGAAATGTCCTCATTCTTCAGGGATTAGTGTCTTCTTGCCTTTACAATTCCTCAACTCAATCCACAGTGACGCTACCTCATCTGTCCCTATGTCTTCCCTCGCAAGGGACTGAATTCCATTCCTCACCAGAAGAGCTACCCCCCCTCCTCTGTCCACGTGCCTGTCCTTTTTATAGAATGTATAACCCTGAATATTAAGTTCGCAGACCCAATCCTCCTGCAGCCTGAGATGAGAGAGGAGAGTAGAGGAGTGGAGAGAGAGGGAGGGTAGGAGAGAGGGGGGATGAGAGGAGAGGAGGAGAGGAGAGGGGGGAGATGGGAGGAGGGACAAGGAGAGCAGAGGAGAGGATAGTGGAGGGTAGTGGAGAAGGGAGGATGGGATAGGAGAGCGGACGGGGGAGAGGAGAGGGAGGTACAGGAGAGGAGTGGAGAGAAGAGGAGAGGAGAGGAGACAATCTCTCATGTCCACCATATCATAATTATCTTTGGTGCTTATTTGAGTGGAGGGAGAGAGGGAGGGTGGAGGAAGAGTGGAGGGCGATGAAAGGGGAGGGGACAAGGGGATGTGGGGAGTAGATGTGGGGAGGAGGAGAGCCGTGGGGAGGAAAGCAGAGGAGTTAAGAGGGGAGAGGAGCGAAGAGGGGAGGGGAGGAAAGGAGAGGAGTGGGGAGGAGATGGAGAAGAGGGGAGGGGAGTGGTAAGAAAAGAGCGGAGGAAGGGAGAGGTGAGGAGGAGAGGAGACAATCTCTCCTCCTCCAATTTGGTGCTGGATTTGAGGGGAGGGGAGAGGAGAGGAGGGGGAGCAGGGGATAGGAAAAGGGAGGAGAGGGGAGGAGAGGTAAGGGGAGAAGAGTAGAGGAGGGGAGGGAGAGGGAGGGTAGGAGAGGAGGATGAGATTAGCAGAGGGAAGGAGAGGAGAGGAGAAGGGAGGGGAGGCAGGAGGGGTCAGGGGGGAGAGCTGGTTGGAGAAGAGTGGGAGACGGAGGGCAGCCGAGAGGAGGGCTGGAGAGAAGAGGAGAGGGGGAGAGGAGAGGAGGGAAGAGAGCAGTGGAGGAGGGGAGTGGAGGTTAGTGGAGAGGGGAGGAGAGGGAGTGGGGAAGGAGAGGTGGAGAGGAGAGGAGAGGGGAGCGGGGGAGAGGAGAGAGGTGGACAGGGTAGGGGAGGGGAGGTGAGAGGTGGAGAGGGGAGGAGAGGAGAGGAGGGAAGAGAGGAGGAGGGGAGGGAACAGAGGAGAGGAAAGTATAGGAGAGGAGGGGTGAGAAAAGTGGGGCGTGGGACGAGAGGAGTGAAGGGAGGGGGAGGTGAGGGAGGCAGAGGAGAGGAGAAGACAATCTCTCACCTCCATTACATTACAATTATATTTGGTGCAGGATTTGAGGGGAAGGGAGATTGAGAAGCAGGGAGGAGAGGACAGGGGATGGGAGGAGAGGAAAGGAGGAGGGTGGAGAGGAGAGGAATGGAGAGGGGATAGAAGAGACTCGGCCCAGCCCAGCCCAGCCCAACCCAGCGTCAGAAACCCAGCCCAGGCCAGATTCGAAGACTCAGCCCATCCCAGCCTAGCCCAGAGTTGGAGACCCAGGCCGGCCCAGAGTTGGAGATGTCGCCGATGTTGCCAAACGGAAAGCGGAGACTCTGATCCCAGCGGGATAGAACGACCAGCGACCTGCGCCCGCTGTTAGTCTCCATCACTCCGCCAATTCTAGCCACTATCCCTCTGGTGCCCCTCGCTGGCTCCTCCCCATCCCCCACGATGCCCCCCTCTCCCCCATGGCTCATCTCGGTGTTTTCTCCGAGCTCACTCCCTCCCGCCCACACATCCTCCACCCACAACCCGCGCCGCCACACACCCTCCCTCACACACACCCTTATACACCCTGCCGCCCACTCCCCGCTGCCCATGCAACTACTCGCCCCCACAATCCCTGCCCCCACACCCCTGCCCTCACAACTCCCCCTCTCCCACAACCCCCCTCCCCCACAACCCCCCTCCACCACAGCCCCCCTCTCCCACAACCCCCCTCCCCCATAACCACCCCTGCCCCACAACCACCCCTCCCCCACAACCCCCCTCCCCCTCAACCACCCCTCCCCACAACCACCTCTCTTCCCCCTCCCACAAACCCCCTCCACCACAGCCCCTCCCCCACAACAGTCCCTCCCCCACACACCCCTGTCCTCATAGCCCCCCTCCACCACAGCCCCCCTCTCCCACAACCCCCCCTCCCCCACAACCGCCCGTCCCCCACAACCCCCCCTCCCCCACAACCCCCCTCCCCCACACCACCCAGAGGCAGGAAACATGTTCCCAATGTTGGGGGAGTCCAGAACCAGGGGCCACAGTTTAACGATAAGGTAAAGCCATTTAGAACGGAGACAAGAAAACATCTTTTCTCACAGAGAGTTGTGAGTCTGTGGAATTCTCTGCCTCAGAGGGCGGAGGAGGCTGGTTCTCTGGATACTTTCAAGGGAGAGCTAGATTGTGCTCTTAAAGATAGCAGAGTCAAGGGATATGGGAAGAAGGCAGGAACGGGCTGCTGATTGTGGATGATCAGCCGTAATCACATTGAATGGCGGTATTGGCTCAAAGGGCCTACTCCTGCACCTATTGGCTATTGTCTCCCTCCTACCCTCTCCTCTCCCCTCCACTCCTCCCCTCTCCTCTCCTCCCCCCTCCCCCCTATCTTCTCCTCCCTTCTCCTCTACCCTCCTCACCTCTCTTCTCCTACCCTCTGCTCCCCTCCTCTCCCCTCCTCTCCCCTCTCCGCTCTCCTCCCCGTTCCTCCCCACTCCTCACCTCTCCTCTCCCATATGCCTCCCTCACCTCCCCTTCCCTTCTCTCCTCTCGCTCCGCCCCCCACTTTCCTCACCTCCTCTCCTATACTTCTCTCCTCCCCTCCCCTCTCCCCTCCTCTCCTTTACTTTCTTCCCCTCTCCCATCCGCACTATTCTCACCTCCCTTCTTCTCTACTCTCCGCCCTCTCATCTACACACGTCCTCCCCCCTCCTCTCCACCCCTCTCCTCTTCTCCTCTCTTCCCCTCCCCTCTCTTCTCTCCTCTTCTCTACCCCCTTTCCTTTACTTCTCCTTCCTTCCACTCTCCGCTCTTCTCCCCCTCATCTCTCAACACCCCTCTCCCCTCTGCCCTCCTCCCCTCATCTACTCCCCTCATCTCCTCTCCTACCCTCTCATCTCCTCCCCTCTCTTGTCATCTCTCCTCTCCCCTCCTCCCCTCTCCTCTCCACCCCTCCTCTCCTTTCTTCTCCTCGCCAATCCTCTCCTCCCCTCTCCACTGCTCTCATCTCCTCACCTCCCCTCTCCTATCCCCTCCTTTCTCCCGCTCCCTCTCCCCACTGCTCAAATCCTGCAACAAAGATAACTGAAATATGGTGTAGGTGAGAGGTTGTCTCCCCTCCTCTCACATTTCCCTCTCCATTTCTCCCCTCCTCTATGCATCCACTTCCTTTCCGCTCCCCCTCACCTCGCCTCCGACGTCCCTCTCTTCTCTCCTCTCTTCAACTCTTTACAGCATTCTAGGCCCCCGGGCAAAGCAGTGCCCTGGGGCCCCTACACTTCCAGTTTCGTTATGCCGAATCAAATATGCCGTCATGCACTTGCCATGTTCTTCTCCGTTTTCATGGTCTGCAATAACATTCTACAATACATAGATTAGCATGGGGCCCCTATGCTCGTGGGCCCCGGGCAACTGCCCAGCGTGCCCATGCGTTACGATGGCCCTGCTCCTCTCCACTCCTCTCTCCTCCCCTCTCCTCTGTTCCCCTCTCCACTCCTCGCCTCCACTCTCCTCCCCGCCCTCTCCTCTCCCCTCCCCTCAAATCCAGCACAAAAGATAATTGTAACATAGTGGAGGTGAGCTATTCTCCTCTCCTCAACTCTCCTCTCCTCTCCTCTCTCCTCCTCCCCTCATCTACTCCCTAACATCGTTCTTTTCTTCCCCTCCCCTCCTCTATCCTCCCTTCCCCCTCCCTCTCTCCCCGCCCCTACAAACCAGCACCAAAGATAATTGTAATATGGTGGAGCTGAGAGATTCTCCTCTCCTCTCCTCTCCCTTCCTCTCTTCTCCTCTCCTCTCCTCCCCTCTCCACTATTCTACCCTTCAATCCCCTCATGTTCCTTCCTCTGCTCTCCTTTCACCTCCTCCCCTTTCCCCACAACTTCTCCCCTCTCTTCTCTCCTCTTCCCCTCCTATACACCCTCCCCTCACTCTTCTCTTATCCCCCCATCTCCTCTCTTATCCCCCATCTCCTCTCATCTCCTCACCCGTCCCCCTCTCCACCCTCTCATCCCTTCCACTTCCCTTTTCCTCTCCTCTCCACTCCTCTCCTCCTCTTTCCTCCCCTCCCTCTCCCTCTCTTTCCCCTTCCCACAAATGCAGCACTAAAGATAACTGTAATATGGTGTAGGTGAGAGATTGTCACCTCCCCTCTCTCCTCCCCTCTTCTCTTCGCTCCCGTCCTCTCCACCCCTCTCCTCTCTCCTCCGCCCATCTCATCTCTACCCGTCTCCTCTCCTCTCATCGCCTCTCCTCTCCTGTCCTCTCCACTCCCATCCACTCCCCTCTCCTCGTCTCTCCTCTCCTCCCTCTCCACTCTGCCCCTTTCCTCTCCCCACCACCCTCTCCTCTGCTCTCCCCTCCAAACTCCCCTCTCCTCACCATCCCTGCCCTCTCCTCCCCTCTCCTCTCATCTCCTCTCCTCGTTCCTCCACTCACATCTCCTCCCCTCTGCTCCCTTCTCCTCTCGTCTGCTACCAACTCCCCTCCTCTCCTCCCCTCCCCCACTTTTCCCCTCTCCTCTCCTTCCCCTCTCCTGCTCTTTCTCTTATCTTCCCCGCTCCTCCCTCTTCTCCCCTCTCCCCATCTCTCCTATCCCCTCTCCTCCCCTCCACCCCTCTACTCCCCTCCTCTTCTCCTCCTCCTCCCCACTCCGCTCCTCCTCCCCTCTCCTCTCCCCTCCACTACTGTGCTGTCCTCTCCTCTCCTCACCCCTCCCCTCTCCTATCCTGTTCTCTCTTCTCCTTCTCACAAATCCATCACCAAACATATTTGTAAAATGCTGGTGGCGAGAGATTGTCCCCTTTCCTCTCCTCTGCCCCCATCCCCTCACCCCCTCCTCTCCTCTCCCCTCCCTCTGCTCCCCTCTCCTCCCTCATTTCTGCTCCCCTCAATCACCCGCTCCCTTCATCTCCCCCTCTCTCCCTCTCCCCACTACTCCCCTCCTCTCTCCTCCCCTCTCTCTCCTTCTCTCTCCATTTCTCTCCCCCCCCTTACAACTAGCACCAAAGATAATTGCAAAATGGACTACGTGAGATATTGTCTCCTCTCCTCTCCTCTCCTCTATCCTCTCCTCTCTCTTCTCATCTCTCCTCTCGTCACATTTCCTCCACATACCCTCCTCTCCCCCCCCCCCTTTCCATTCCTCTCCTCTCTACTCATTTCCTCTCCTCCCCTTTCCTCTCCTCTTGGCTTCTCTTGTAAATCCTAGCCAAAATAGAGCCAAAATAAAGCAGAGGATTCATGCATTCAAAAGGCCTCTTAGCCATTTCTGTATAAGAAGCCACAGGCTGCTGGCTGGTGCCGGGAAGTCTAGGTACCAGATCAGATAAGGAAGGCCCAAGTATCTTTGTAATTGTTAGTATGTATGAGAATCTTGCAGAGGAACTCCAATGTATTGTAAAGGCATGAGTTTGATTGGATTGCTGCAAAGGGATTATAAATAATGTAAATAATGTTGCAAGACAGTTACCCTGTTGTTTCTTGATTGGCCAGAGTGTTAAAACCTGGCAGAATTGTTTTGTGTTCCAGGGTAAATCTCCTCACTGCCCCGCTTCTCTCTCTCCCCTCCCCTCAAATCCAGCACCAAAGATAACCAATATAGTGGAGGCGAGAGATTGTTCTCTCCTCTCCTCTCCCCCTCCCTTCGCCTCTCTCCTGAACCCCCTCATCTACTCACCACCTCCTCTCTTTTCTTCACCTCTCCTCCTCCCCTCCTCTGCTCTCCCCCCTCTCCACATCACCTCTCCTCTCCCCTCTCCCTCACCTCTTCTTTTGCCCCTCCGCTCCACTCTTCTCTCCCCTCCCCTCTTCTCTCCCCTCCTCTCCCCCCTCTCCACATCACCTCTCCACTCCCCTCTCCACTGCCCTCCTCCCCACTGTTCTCCACCCCGTCTCTCTTCTGCTCGCCTCTCTTAAGGAAGTGGTTCTAGAAATCGTGGATGCATTGGTGATAATTTTCCAATGTTCTATAGATTCAGGATCAGTTCCTGTGGATTGGAGGGTAGATAATATGTTCCCACTTTTTAAGAAAGGCGGGACAGAGAAAACAGGGAATTATAGACCAGTTAGCCTGACATCAGTGTTGGGGAAGGTGCTGGAGTCAATTATAAAAGATGAAATAGCGGCACATTTAGATAGCAGTAACAGGATCGGTCCGAGTCAACATGGATTTACAAAGGGGAAATCATGCTTGACTAAACTTCTGGAATTTTTTGTGGATGTAACTAGGAAAATCGACAAGGGAGAGTCAGTGGATGTCGTGCACCTGGACTTTAAGAAAGCATTTGATAAGGGCCACATAGGAGATTAGTGGGCAAAATTAGGGCACATGGTATTGCGGGTAGAGAGCTGACGGATAGAAAATTGGCTGGCAGACAGGAAACAAAGAGTAGGGATTAACGGGTCCCTTTCAGAATGGCAGGCAGTGACTAGTGGGGTACCGCAAGTCTCGGTGCTGGGAACGCAGCTATTTACAATATACATCAATGATTTAGATGAAGGGATTCAAAGAAACATTAGCAAATTTGCAGATGACACAAAGCTGGGTGGTAGTGTGAGCTGTGAAGAGGATGCTATGAGAATGCAGGGTGACTTGGACAGGTTGGGTGAGTGGGCAGATGCATGGCAGATGCAGTTTAATGTGGATAAATGTGAGGTTATCCACTTTGGTAACAAAACCAGGAAGGCAGATTACTATCTAAATGGCGTCAAGTTGGGAAAAGGGGAAGTACAATGGGATCTGGGGGTCCTTGTTCATAGGTCAATGAAAGTAAACATGCAGGTACAACAGGCAGTGAAGAAAGCAAATGCCATGTTGGCCTTTATAACAAGAGGAATCGAATATAGGAGCAAAGAGGTCCTTCTGCAGTTGTACAGGGCCCTAGTGAGACCACACCTGGAGTATTGTGCGCAGTTTTGGTCCCCTAATTTGAGGAAGGACATTCTTGCTATTGAGGGAGTGCAGCGTAGGTTTACAACATTAATTCCCGGGTTGGCGGCACTGTCATATGTTGAGAGAATGGAGCGGCTGTGCTTGTACACTTTGGAGATTTGAAGGATGAGAGGGGATCTTATTAAAACATATAAGATTGTTAAGGGCTTGGACACGCTAGAGGCAGGAAACATGTTCCCGATGTTGGGGGAGTCCAGAACCAGGGGCCACAGTTTAAGAATAAGGAGTAAGTCATTTAGAACGGAGACGAGGAAACACCTTTTCTCACAGAGAGTTGTGAGTGTGGAATTCTCTACCTCAGAGGGTGGTGGAGGCCTGCTCTCTGGATACTTTCAAAAGAGAGCTAGATAGGGTTGTTAAAGATAGATGAGTCAGGGGATATGGGGAGGTCAGGAACGGTGTACTGATTGGGGATGATCAGCCATGATCACATTGAATGGCGGTGATGGCTCGATGGGCCTAATGGCCTACTTCTGCACCTATTGTCTATTGTCTGCCCACTCCTCCCCTCCCTCTCTCTCCCTCCCCTCAAAACCAGCACTAAAGATAATTGCAATATGGACTAGGTGAGAGATTGTCTCCACTCCACTCCCCTCTCTTCATCCTTCCCCTCTCCGCTCCTCACCTCCCCTCCTCTCTGCTCCCCTCAATCTCCCGCACCCCTTTGTCTCCCTCTCCTCTCCCCTCACCTCTCTACTCTCCTCTCCTCTCTCCTCTACTCTCTCATCTCCTCTGCTCCCCTCTCCTCACCTCTTGCCCCTCCCCTCCACTCCCCTCTTCTCTCCCCTCTCCATTCCTCTCCTCTCCTCCCTCCTCCTTTCCTCTCCTCACCTCCCCTGTCCTCTC
>JAXLNO010004314.1:151884-380153 GCA_038087875.1 Malacoraja senta
CGTTGTCTTCGTCGTCGTCTTCTTCGTCGTCGTCGTCTTCGTCGTCGTCTTCGTCGTCGTCATCTTCGTCGTCGTCTTCGTCGTCGTCAGTCTTTCGTCGTCGTCGTCGTCTTCTCGTCGTCGTCGTCTTCATCGTCTTCGTCGTCATCTTCTTCGTCGTCGTCGTCTTCGTCGTCATCTTCGTCGTCGTCGTCTTCGTCGTCGTCTTCTTCGTCGTCGTCGTCTTCGTCGTCGTCTGTCGTCGTCGTCTTCTTCGTCGTCGTCTTCTTCGTCGTCGTCGTCTTCGTCGTCGTCGTCTTCGTCTTCGTCTTATTCGTCGTCGTCGTCTTCGTCGTCGGCGTCTTCGTCGTCGTCGTCTTCTTCTTCGTCGTCTTCTTCGTCGTCGTCGTCTTCGTCGTCGTCGTCTTCGTCGTCGACTTCTTCGTCTTTGTCATCTTCGTCGTCGTCGTCTTCGTCGTCGTCGTCTTCGTCATCGTCTTCGTCGTCGTCTACTTCGTCGTCGTCTTCTTCGTCGTCGTCTTCGTCGTCGTCTTCTTCGTCGTCGTCGTCTTCGTCGTCGTCGTCTTCGTCGTCGTCGTCTTCGTCGTCTTCGTCGTCATCTTCTTCGTCGTCGTCGTCTTCGTCGTCGTCTTCGTCGTCGTCGTCTTCGTCGTCGACTTCTTCGTCTTTGTCATCTTCGTCGTCGTCGTCTTCGTCGTCGTCGTCTTCGTCATCGTCTTCGTCGTCGTCTACTTCGTCGTCGTCTTCTTCGTCGTCGTCTTCGTCGTCGTCTTCTTCGTCGTCGTCGTCTTCGTCGTCGTCGTCTTCGTCGTCGTCGTCTTCGTCGTCTTCGTCGTCATCTTCTTCGTCGTCGTCGTCTTCGTCGTCGTCTTCGTCGTCGTTGTCTTCGTCGTCGTCTTCGTCGTCGTCGTCTTCGTCGTCGTCTTCGTCGTCGTCATCTTCGTCGTCGTCTTCTTCGTCGTCGTCTTATTCGTCGTCGTCGTCTTCGTCGTCGTCTTCTTCGTCGTTGTCTTCTCGTCGTCGTCGTCTTCGTCGTCGTCGTCGTCTTCGTCGTCGTCGTCTTCTTCGTCGTCGTCGTCGTCTTCGTCGTCGGTCTTCTTCGTCATCGTCATCTTCGTCGTCGTCGTCTTCGTCGTCGTCGTCTTCATCGTCGTCTTCGTCGTCGTCTACTTCGTCATCGTCTTCTTCGTCGTCGTCGTCTTCGTCGTCATCTTCGTCGTCATCTTATTCGTCGTCGTCTTCGTCGTCGGCGTCTTCGTCGTCGTCATCTTCGTCGTCGTCTTCTTCATCGTCGTCGTCTTCGTCGTCGTCTTATTCGTCGTCGTCGCCTTCGTCGGCGTCATCTTCGTCGTCGTCGTCCTTCGTCGTCGTCTTCTTCGTCGTCGTCTTCTTCGTCGTCGTCGTCTTCGTCGTCGTCTTCTTCGTCGTCGTCCTTCTTCATCATCGTCGTCTTCATCATCGTCGTCTTCGTCGTCGTCGTCTTCGTCGTCATCTTCTTCGTCGTCGTCGTCTTCGTCGTCGTCGTCTTCGTCGTCGTCGTCTTCGTCGTCGTCGTCTTCGTCGTCGTCTTCGTCGTCGTCGTCTTCTTCGTCGTCGTCGTCGTCTTCGGTCGTCGTCTTCTTCGTCATCGTCATCTTCGTCGTCGTCGTCTTCGTCGTCGTCGTCTTCATCGTCGTCTTCGTCGTCGTCTACTTCGTCATCGTCTTCTTCGTCGTCGTCGTCTTCGTCGTCATCTTCGTCGTCATCTTATTCGTCGTCGTCTTCGTCGTCGGCGTCTTCGTCGTCGTCATCTTCGTCGTCGTCTTCTTCATCGTCGTCGTCTTCGTCGTCGTCTTATTCGTCGTCGTCGCCTTCGTCGGCGTCATCTTCGTCGTCGTCGTCTTCGTCGTCGTCTTCTTCGTCGTCGTCTTCTTCGTCGTCGTCGTCTTCGTCGTCGTCTTCTTCGTCGTCGTCTTCTTCATCATCGTCGTCTTCATCATCGTCGTCTTCGTCGTCGTCGTCTTCGTCGTCATCTTCTTCGTCGTCGTCGTCTTCGTCGTCGTCGTCTTCGTCGTCGTCGTCTTCGTCGTCGTCGTCTTCGTCGTCGTCGTCTTCGTCGTCGTCGTCTTCGTCGTCGTCGTCTTCGTCGTCGTCGTCTTCGTCGTCGTCTTCGTCGTCGTCGTCTTCGTCGTCGTCTTCGTCATCGTCGTCTTCATCGTCGTTGTCTTCGTCCTCGTCGTCTTGGTCGTCGTCGTCTTCGTCATCGTCGTCTTCGTCGTCGTCGTCTTCATCGTCGTCTTCGTCGTCGTCGTCTTCGTCGTCGTCGTCTTCGTCGGCGTCGTCTTCGTCGTCGTCGTCTTCGTCGTCGTCGTCTTCGTCGTCGTCGTCTTCGTCGTCGTCGTCTTCGTCGCCGTCGTCTTCGTCGTCGGCGTCTTCGTCGTCGTCGTCTTCGTCGTCGTCGTCTTCATCGTCGTCGTTTTCGGCGTCATCCTCTTCGTCGCCGTCGTCTTCGTCGTCGTCGTCTTCATCGTCGTCGTCTTCGTCGTCATCGTCTTCGTCGTCGTCTTCTTCGTCGTCGTCGTCTTCGTCGTCGCCTTCTTCGTCGTCGTCGTCTTCGTCGTCGTGGTCTTCGTCATCTTGGTCTTCGTCGTCGTGGTCTTCGTCGTCGTCGTCTTCGTCGTCGTCGTCTTCGTCGTCGTCATCTTCGTCATCGTCGTTTTCGTCGTCGTCGTCTTCGTCGTCGTCGTCTTCGTTGTCATCTTCTTCGTCGTCGTCGTCTTCGTCGTCGTCTTCTTCTTAGTCGTCTTCTTCGTCGTCGTCGTCTTCGTCGTCGTCTTATTCGTCGTTGTCGTCTTCGTCGTCGGCGTCTTCGTCGTCGTCGTCTTCGTCGTCGTCGTCTTAGTCGTCGTCGTCTTCATCGTCTTCTTATTCGTCGACGTCGCCTTCATCGCCATCATCTTCGTCGTCGTCGTCTTCGTCGTCGTCTTCTTCGTCGTCATCTTCTTCGTCGTCGTCGTCTTCGTCGTCGTCTTCGTCGTCGTCTTCTTCGTCATCGTCTTCTTCGTCGTCGTCGTCTTCGTCGTCGTCTTCTTCGTCGTCGTCTTCTTCGTCGTCGTCGTCTTCGTCGTCGTCGTCGTCATCGTCGTCGTCGTCTTCTTCGTCGTCGTCGTCGTCTTCGTCGTCGTCTTCTTCGTCGTCGTCATCTTCGTCGTCGTCGTCTTCGTCGTCGTCGTCTTCATCGTCGTCTTCGTCGTCGTCTACTTCGTCATCGTCTTCTTCGTCGTCGTCGTCTTCGTCGTCATCTTCGTCGTCGTCTTATTCGTCGTCGTCTTCGTCGTCGGCGTCTTCGTCGTCGTCATCTTCGTCGTCGTCTTCTTCATCGTCGTCGTCTTCGTCGTCGTCTTATTCGTCATCGTCGCCTTCGTCGGCGTCATCTTCGTCGTCGTCGTCTTCGTCATCGTCTTCTTCGTCGTCGTCTTCTTCGTCGTCGTCGTCTTCGTCGTCGTCTTCTTCGTCGTCGTCTTCTTCGTCATCGTCGTCTTCATCGTCATCGTCTTCGTCGTCGTCGTCTTCGTCGTCGTCGTCTTTGTCGTCGTCGTCTTCGTCGTCGTCGTCTTCGTCGTCGTCGTCTCGTCGTCGTCGTCTTCGTCGGTCGTCGTCTTCGTTGTCGTCGTCTTCGTCGTCGTCGTCTTCGTCGTCGTCGTCTTCGTCGTCATCTTCGTCGTCGTCGTCTTCGTCGTCATCTTCGTCATCGTCGTCTTCATCGTCGTCGTCTTCGTCCTCGTCGTCTTGGTCGTCGTCGTCTTCGTCATCGTCGTCTTCGTCGTCGTCGTCTTCGTCGTCGTCTTCGTCGTCGTCGTCTTCGTCGTCGTCGTCTTCGTCGGCGTCGTCTTCGTCGTCGTCGTCTTCGTCGTCGTCGTCTTCGTCGTCGTCGTCTTCGTCGTCGTCGTCTTCGTCGCCGTCGTCTTCGTCGTCGGCGTCTTCGTCGTCGTCGTCTTCGTCGTCGTCGTCTTCATCGTCGTCGTCTTCGGCGTCGTCATCTTCGTCGCCGTCGTCTTCGTCGTCGTCGTCTTCCTCGTCGTCGTCGTCGTCGTCATCGTCTTCGTCGTCGTCTTCTTCGTCGTCGTCGTCTTCGTCGTCGCCTTCTTCATCGTCGTCGTCTTCGTCGTCGTGGTCTTCGTCATCTTGGTCTTCGTCGTCGTGGTCTTCGTCGTCGTCGTCTTCGTCGTCGTCTTCTTCGTCGTCGTCGTCTTCGTCGTCGTCGTCTTCGTCGTCGTCGTCTTCGTCGTCGTCTTCTTCGTCGTCGTCGCCTTCTTCGTCGTCGTCGTCTTCGTCGTCGTGGTCTTCGTCGTCTTGGTCTTCGTCGTTGTGGTCTTCATCGTCGTCGTCTTCGTCGTCGTCGTCTTCGTCGTCGTCTTATTCGTCGTCGTCGTCTTCGTCGTCATCGTCTTCGTCGTCGTCTTCTTCGTCGTCGTCGTCTTTGTCGTCGCCTTCTTCGTCGTCGTCGTCCTTCGTCGTCGTCGTCTTCGTCGTCGTCGTCTTCGTCGTCGTCGTCTTCGTCGTCGTCTTCTTCCGTCGTCTTCTTTGTCGTCGTCTTTTTCGTCGTCGTCTTCTTCGTTCCGCGTCTTCTTCGTCGTCGTCTTCTTCGTCGTCGTCTTCGTCGTCGGCGTCTTCGTCGTCGTCGTCTTCGTCGTCATCGTCTTCGTCGTCGTCTTCTTCGTCGTCGTCGTCTTCGTCGTCGCCTTCTTCGTCGTCGTCGTCTTCGTCGTCGTGGTCTTCGTCGTCTTGGTCTTCGTCGTCGTGGTCTTCGTCGTCGTCGTCTTCGTCGTCGTCGTCTTCGTCGTCGTCTTATTCGTCGTCGTCGTCTTTGTCGTCGTCGTCTTCGTCGTCGTCTTCGTCGTCGTCGTCTTCGTCGTCGTCTTCTTCTTCGTCGTCTTCTTCTTCGTCGTTGTCTTCGTCGTCGTCGTCTTCGTCGTCGTCTTCTTCGTCGTCGTCTTCTTCGTCGTCGTCGTCTTCGTCGTCATCGTCTTCGTCTTCGTCTTATTCGTCGTCGTCGTCTTCGTCGTCGCCGTCTTCGTCGTCGTCGTCTTCTTCTTCGTCGTCTCTTCGTCGTCGTCATCTTCGTCGTCGTCGTCTTCGTCGTCGACTTCTTCGTCTTCGTCATCTTCGTCGTCGTCGTCTTCGTCGTCGTCGTCTTCGTCATCGTCTTCGTCGTCGTCTACTTCGTCGTCGTCTTCTTCGTCGTCGTCTTCGTCGTCGTCTTCTTCGTCGTCGTCGTCTTCGTCATCGTCGTCTTCGTCGTCGTCGTCTTCGTCGTCGTCTTCTTCATCGTCGTCGTCTTCGTCGTCGTCTTCGTCGTCGTTGTCTCGTCGTCGTCTTCTTCGTCGTCGTCGTCTTCGTCGTCGTCTTCGTCGTCGTCGTCTTCGTCGTCGTCGTCTTCGTCATCGTCTTATTCGTCGTCGTCGTCTTCGTTGTCGGCGTCTTCGTCGTCGTCGTCTTCGTCGTCGTCATCTTCGTCGTCGTCGTCTTCATCGTCGTCTTCTTCGTCGTCGTCGTCTTCGTCGTCGTCTTCTTCTTAGTCGTCTTCTTCGTCGTCGTCATCTTCATCGTCGTCTTATTCGTCGTTGTCGTCTTCGTCGTCGGCGTCTTCGTCGTCGTCGTCATCGTCGTCGTCGTCTTCGTCGTCGTCGTCTTCATCGTCTTCTTATTCGTCGACGTCGCCTTCGTCGCCGTCATCTTCGTCGTCGTCGTCTTCGTCATCGTCTTCTTCATCGTCGTCTTCTTCGTCGTCGTCGTCTTCGTCGTCGTCTTCTTCGTCGTCGTTTTCTTCGTCGTCGTCGTCTTCGTCGTCGTCTTCTTCATCGTCGTCTTCTTCGTCGTCGTCGTCTTCGTCGTCGTCGTCGTCGTCTTCGTCGTCGTCGTCTTCTTCGTCATCGTTGTCGTCTTCCGTCGTCGTCTTCTTCGTCGTCGTCACTCTCGTCGTCGTCGTCTTCGTCGTCGTCGTCTTCGTCGTCGTCTTCGTCGTCGTCTACTTCGTCGTCGTTCTTCTTCGTCGTCGTCGTCTTCGTCGTCGTCTTCTTCGTCGTCGTCGTCTTCGTCGTCGTCGTCTTCGTCGTCGTCGTCTTCGTCGTCATCTTCTTCGTCGGTGTCGTCTTCGTCGTCGTCTTCGTCGTCGTCGTCTTCGTCGTCGTCGTCTTCGTCGTCGTCTTATTCGTCGTCGTCGTCTTCGTCGTCGGCGTCTTCGTCGTCGTCGTCTTCGTCGTCGTCTTCTTCGTCGTCGTCGTCTTCGTCGTCGTCTTATTCGTCGTCGTCGCCTTCGTCGGTGTCATCTTCGTCGTCGTCGTCTTCGTCGTCATCTTCTTCGTCGTCGTCTTCTTCGTTGTCGTCGTCTTCGTCGTCGTCGTCTTCGTCGTCGTCTTCTTCTTCGTCGTCTTCTTCGTCGTCGTCGTCTTCGTCGTCGTCGTCTTCGTCGTCGACTTCTTCGTCTTCGTCATCTTCGTCGTCGTCGTCTTCGTCGTCGTCTTCGTCATCGTCTTCGTCGTCGTCTACTTCGTCGTCGTCTTCTTCGTCGTCGTCGTCTTCGTCGTCGTCTTCTTCGTCGTCGTCGTCGTCGTCTTCGTCGTCGTCGTCTTCGTCGTCGTCTTCTTCGTCGTCGTCGTCTTCGTCGTCGTCTTCGTCGTCGTCGTCTTCGTCGTCGTCTTCTTCGTCGTCGTCGTCTTCGTCGTCGTCTTCATCGTCGTCGTCTTCGTCGTCGTCGTCTTCCTCGTCGTCTTATTCGTCGTCGTCGTCTTCGTCGTCGGCGTCTTCGTCGTCGTCGTCTTCGTCGTCGTCTTCTTCGTCGTCGTCGTCTTCGTCGTCGTCGTCTTCGTCGTCGTCGTCTTCGTCGTCGTCGTCTTCGTCGTCGTCGTCTTCGTCGTCGTCGTCTTCGTCGTCGTCTTCGTCGTCGTCGTCTTCGTCGTCGTCGTCTTCGTCGTCGTCGTCTTCGTCGTCGTCGTCTTCGTCGTCGTCGTCTTCGTCTTCGTCTTCTTCGTCGTCGTCGTCTTCGTCGTCGTCTTCTTCTTCGTCGTCTTCTTCGTCGTCGTCGTCTTCGTCGTCGTCGTCTTCGTCGTCGTCTTATTCGTCGTCGTCGTCTTCGTCGTCGGCGTCTTCGTCGTCGTCATCTTCGTCGTCGTCGTCTTCGTCGTCGTCGTCTTCGTCGTCTTCTTATTCGTCGACGTCGCCTTCGTCGCCGTCATCTTTGTCGTCGTCGTCTTCGTCGTCGTCTTCTTCGTCGTCGTCTTCTTCGTCGTCGTCGTCTTCGTCGTTGTCTTCTTCGTCGTCGTCTTCTTCGTCATCGTCGTCTTCGTTCGTCCGTCTTCTTCGTCGTCGTCTTCTTCGTCGTCGTCGTCTTCGTCGTCGTCGTCATCTTCGTCGTCGTCGTCTTCTTCGTCGTCGTCGTCGTCTTCGTCATCGTCTTCTTCGTCGTCGTCATCTTCGTCGTCGTCGTCTTCAGTCGTCGTCGTCTTCGTCGTCGTCTTCGTCGTCGTCTTCTTCGTCGTCGTCTTCTTCGTCGTCATCGTCTTCGTCGTCGTCTTCTTCGTCGTCGTCGTCTTCGTCGTCGTCGTCTTCGTCGTCGTCGTCTCTTCGTCGTCGTCGTCGTCTTCGTCGTCGTCTTCTTCGTCGTCGTCGTCTTCGTCGTCGTCGTCTTCGTCGTTGTCGTCTTTGTCGTCGTCTTCGTCGTCGTCTTCTTCGTCGTCGTCTTCTTCGTCGTCGTCGTCTTCGTCGTCGTCGTCTTCGTCGTCGTCGTCTTCGTCGTCGTCGTCTTCGTCGTCGTCGTCTTCGTCGTCGTCTTCTTCGTCGTCGTCGTCTTCGTCGTCGTCTTCGTCGTCGTCGTCTTCGTCGTCGTCGTCTTCGTCGTCGTCTTATTCGTCGTCGTCGTCTTCGTCATCGGCGTCTTCGTCGTCGTCGTCTTCGTCGTCGTCGTCTTCGTCGTCGTCGTCTTCGTCGTCGTCTTATTCGTCGTCGTCGCCTTCGTCGGCGTCATCTTCGTCGTCGTCGTCTTCGTCGTTGTCTTCTTCATCGTCGTCTTCTTCGTCGTCGTCGTCTTCATCGTCGTCTTCTTCATCGTCATCTTCTTCGTCATCGTCGTCTTCGTCGTCGTCGTCTTCGTCGTCGTCGTCTTCGTCGTCGTCGTCTTCGTCGTCGTCGTCTTCGTCGTCGTCGTCTTCGTCGTCGTGGTCTTCGTCGTCGTCGTCTTCGTCGTCGTCGTCTTCGTCGTCGTCGTCTTCGTCGTCGTCGTCTTCGTCGTCGTCGTCTTCGTCGTCGTCGTCTTCGTCGTCGTCGCTTCGTCGTCGTCGTCTTCGTCGTCGTCTTTGTCGTCGTCGTCTTCGTCGTCGTCGTCTTCGTCGTCGTCGTCTTCGTCGTCGTCGTCTTCGTCGTCGTCGTCTTCGTCGTCGTCGTCTTCGTCGTCGTCGTCTTCGTCGTCGTCTTATTCGTCGTCGTCGTCTTCGTCATCGGCGTCTTCGTCGTCGTCGTCTTCGTCGTCGTCGTCTTCGTCGTCGTCGTCTTCGTCGTCGTCGCCTTCGTCGGCGTCGCCTTCGTCGGCGTCATCTTCGTCGTCGTCGTCTTCGTCGTTGTCTTCTTCGTCGTCGCCTTCTTCATCGTCGTCGTCTTCATCGTCGTCTTCTTCGTCGTCATCTCTTCGTCGTCGTCGTCTTCGTCGTCGTCGTCTTCGTCGTCGTCGTCTTCGTCGTCGTCTCGTCGTCGTCATCGTCTTCGTCGTCGTCGTCTTCGTCGTCGTCGTCTTCGTCGTCGTCGTCTTCGTCGTCGTCGTCTTCGTCGTCGTCGTCTTCGTCGTCGTCGTCTTCGTCGTCGTCGTCTTCGTCGTCGTCGTCTTCGTCGTCGTCGTCTTCGTCGTCGTCGTCTTCATCGTCGTCTTTGTCGTCGTCGTCTTCGTCGTCGTCGTCTTCGTCGTCGTCGTCTTCGTCGTCGTCGTCTTCGTCGTCTTCTTATTCGTCGACGTCGCCTTCGTCGCCGTCATCTTCGTCGTCGTCGTCTTCGTCGTCGTCTTCTTCGTCGTCGTCTTCTTCGTCGTCGTCATCTTCGTCGTCGTCTTCTTCGTCGTCGTCTTCTTCGTCGTCGTCTTCTTCGTCGTCGTCTTCTTCGTCGTCGTCGTCTTCGTCGTCGTATTCTTCATCGTCGTCTTCTTCGTCGTCGTCTTCTTCGTCGTCGTCTTCTTCGTCGTCGTGGTCTTCGTCGTCGTGGTCTTCGTCGTCGTCGTCTTCGTCGTCGTCGTCTTCGTCGTCGTCGTCTTCTTCGTCGTCGTCTTCTTCGTCGTCGTCTTCTTCTTCGTCGTCTTCTTCGTCGTTGTCTTCTTCGTCGTCGTCTTCATCGTCGTCGTCTTCTTCGTCGTCGTCTTCTTCGTCGTCGTCTTCTTCGTCGTCGTCTTCTTCGTCGTCGTCTTCTCGTCGTCGTCGTCTTTGTCGTCTTCGTCTTCGTCGTCGTCTCTTCCTCGTCGTCTTCTTCGTCGTCGTCTTTTTCGTCGTCATCTTCTTCGTCATCGTCTTCTTCGTCGTCGTCTTCGTCGTCGGCGTCTTTGTCGTCATCTTCTTCGTCGTCGTCTTCTTCGTCGTCGTCTTCTTCGTCGTCGTGGTCTTCGTCGTCGTGGTCTTCGTCGTCGTCGTCTTCGTCGTCGTCGTCTTCGTCGTCGTCGTCTTCTTCGTCGTCGTCTTCTTCGTCGTCGTCTTCTTCTTCGTCGTCTTCTTCGTCGTCGTCTTCTTCGTCGTCGTCTTCTTCGCGTCGTCTTCTTCGTCGTCGTCTTCTTCGT
The DNA here is from genome assembly GCA_038087875.1 of Malacoraja senta. Classification (NCBI taxonomy): domain Eukaryota; kingdom Metazoa; phylum Chordata; class Chondrichthyes; order Rajiformes; family Rajidae; genus Malacoraja; species Malacoraja senta. Next base: position 161,669 of record JAXLNO010004314.1, read on the forward strand.
CGTCGTCTTCTTCGTCGTCGTCGTCTTCGTCGTCGTCGTCTTTGTCGTCTTCATCTTCGTCGTCGTCTTCTTCCTCGTCGTCTTCTTCGTCGTCGTCTTTTTCGTCGTCGTCTTCTTCGTCGTCGTCTTCTTCGTCATCATCTTCTTCGTCGTCGTCTTCGTCGTCGGCGTCTTCGTCGTCGTCGTCTTCATCGTCATCGTCTTCGTCGTCGTCTTCTTCGTCGTCGTCGTCTTTGTCGTCGTCTTCTTCATCGTCGTCGTCTTCGTGGTCGTGGTCTTCGTCGTCGTGGTCTTCGTCGTCGTGGTCTTCGTCGTTGTCGTCTTCGTCGTCGTCGTCTTCGTCGTCGTCTTCTTCGTCGTCGTCTTCTTCGTCGTCGTCGTCTTCTTCGTCGTCGTCGTCGTCTTCGTCGTCGTCTTATTCGTCGTCGTCGTCTTCGTCGTCGGCGTCTTCGTCGTCGTCGTCTTCGTCGTCGTCGTCTTCATCGTCGTCGTCTTCGTCGTCGTCTTATTTGTCGTCGTCGCCTTCGTTGGCGTCATCTTCGTCTTCGTCGTCTTCGTCGTCGTCGTCTTCATCATCGTCGTCTTCGTCGTCGTCGTCTTCGTCGTCGTCTTCGTCGTCGTCGTCTTCGTCATCGTCGTCTTCGTCGTCGTCGTCTTCGTCGTCGTCGTCTTCGTCGTCGTCTTCGTCGTCGTCGTCTTCATCGTCGTCGTCTTCGTCGCCGTCGTCTCGTCGTCGTCGTCTTCAACGTCGTCGTCGTCCTTCTTCGTCGTCGTCGTCTTCGTCGTCGTCTTCTTCGTCGTCGTCTTCTTCGTCATCGTCGTCTTCATCGTCGTCTTCTTCGTCATCGTCTTCTTCATCGTCGTCGTCTTCATCGTCGTCGTCTTCGTCTTCGTCGTCTTCTTATTCGTCGACGTCGCCTTCGTCGCCGTCATCTTTGTCGTCGTCGTCTTCGTCGTCGTCTTCTTCGTCGTCGTCTTCTTCGGTCGTCGTCGTCTTCGTCGTCATCTTCTTCGTCGTCGTCTTCTTCGTCATCGTCGTCTTCGTTGTGTCTTCTTCGTCGTCGTCTTCTTCGTCGTCGTCGTCTTCGGCGTCGTCGTCGTCTTCGTCGTCGTCGTCTTCTTCGTCATCGTCGTCGTCTTCGTCGTCGTCTTCTTCGTCGTCGTCATCTTCGTCGTCGTCGTCTTCGTCGTCGTCGTCTTCGTCGTCGTCTTCATCGTCGTCTTCTTCGTCGTCGTCTTCTTCGTCGTCGTCGTCTTCTTCGTCGTCGTCGTCGTCTTCGTCGTCGTCTTCTTCGTCGTCGTCGTCTTCGTCGTCGTCGTCTTCATCGTCGTCGTCTTCGTCGTCGTCTTCGTCGTCGTCTTCTTCTTCGTCGTCTTCTTCGTCGTCGTCGTCGTCTTCGTCGTCGTCTTCTTCGTCGTCGTCGTCTTCGTCGTCGTCGTCTTCGTCGTCGTCGTCTTCGTCGTCGTCTTCTTCATCGTCGTCGTCTTCGTCATCGTCTTCGTCGTCGTCGTCTTCGTCGTCGTCTTCGTCGTCGTCGTCTTCGTCGTCGTCGTCTTCGTCGTCGTCTTATTCGTCGTCGTCGTCTTCGTCATCGGCGTCTTCGTCGTCGTCGTCTTCGTCGTCGTCGTCTTCGTCGTCGTCGTCTTCGTCGTCATCTTATTCGTCGTCGTCGCCTTCGTCGGCGTCATCTTCGTCGTCGTCGTCTTCGTCGTTGTCTTCTTCGTCGTCGTCTTCTTCGTCGTCGTCGTCTTCATCGTCGTCTTCTTCGTCATCATCTTCTTCGTCGTCGTCGTCTTCGTCGTCGTCGTCTTCGTCGTCGTCGTCTTCGTCGTCGTCGTCTTCGTCGTCGTCGTCTTCGTCGTCGTCGTCTTCGTCGTCGTCGTCTTCGTCGTCGTCGTCTTCGTCGTCGTCGTCTTCGTCGTCGTCGTCTTCGTCGTCGTCGTCTTCGTCGTCGTCGTCTTCGTCGTCGTTCGTCGTCGTCGTCTCGTCTCGTCTTTGTCGTCGTCGTCTTCGTCGTCGTCGTCTTCGTCGTCGTCGTCTTCGTCGTCGTCGTCTTCGTCGTCGTCGTCTTCGTCGTCGTCGTCTTCGTCGTCGTCTTCTTATTCGTCGTCTTCTTCGTCGTCGTCGTCTTCGTCGTCGTCGTCTTCGTCGTCGTCTTATTCGTCGTCGTCGTCTTCGTCGTCGGCGTCTTCGTCGTCGTCGTCTTCGTCGTCGTCGTCGTCTTCGTCATCTTCTTATTCGTCGACGTCGCCTTCGTCGCCGTCATCTTCGTCGTCGTCGTCTTCGTCGTCGTCTTCTTCGTCGTCGTCTTCTTCGTCGTCGTCGTCTTCGTCGTCGTCTTCTTCGTCGTCGTCTTCTCGTCGTCGTCTTCTTCGTCGTCGTCTTCTTCGTCGTCGTCGTCTTCGTCGTCGTCTTCTTCGTCGTCGTCTTCTTCGTCGTCGTCTCTTCGTCGTCGTCTTCTTCGTCGTCGTGGTCTTCGTCGTCGTGGTCTTCGTCGTCGTCGTCTTCGTCGTCGTCGTCTTCGTCGTCGTCGTCTTCTTCGTCGTCGTCTTCTTCATCGTCGTCTTCTTCTTCGTCGTCTTCTTCGTCGTCGTCTTCTTCGTCGTCGTCTTCTTCGTCGTCGTCTTCTTCGTCGTCGTCTTCTTCATCGTCGTCTTCTTCGTCGTCATCGTCTTCGTCGTCGTCGTCTTTGTCGTCTTCGTCTTCGTCGTCGTCTTCTTCCTCGTCGTCTTCTTCGTCGTCGTCTTTTTCGTCGTCGTCTTCTTCGTCGTCGTCTTCTTCGTCGTCGTCTTCTTCGTCGTCGTCTTCGTCGTCGGCGTCTTCATCGTCGTCGTCTTCTTCGTCGTCGTCGTCTTCGTCGTCGTCTTCTTCGTCGTCGTCTTCTTCGTCGTCGTCTTCTTCGTCGTCGTCTTCTTCGTCGTCGTCGTCTTCGTCGTCGTCTTCTTCGTCGTCGTCTTCTTCGTCGTCGTCTTCTTCGTCGTCGTCTTCTTCGTCGTCGTGGTCTTCGTCGTCGTGGTCTTCGTCGTCGTCGTCTTCGTCGTCGTCGTCTTCGTCGTCGTCGTCTTCTTCGTCGTCGTCTTCTCCATCGTCGTCTTCTTCTTCGTCGTCTTCTTCGTCGTCGTCTTCTTCGTCGTCGTCTTCTTCGTCGTCGTCTTCTTCGTCGTCGTCTTCTTATCGTCGTCGTCTTCTTCGTCGTCATCGTCTTCGTCGTCGTCGTCTTTGTCGTCTTCGTCTTCGTCGGTCGTCTTCTTCCTCGTCGTCTTCTTCGTCGTCGTCTTTTTCGTCGTCGTCTTCTTCGTCGTCGTCTTCTTCGTCGTCGTCTTCTTCGTCGTCGTCTTCGTCGTCGGCGTCTTCGTCGTCGTCGTCTTCGTCGTCATCGTCTTCGTCGTCGTCTTCTTCGTCGTCGTCGTCTTTGTCGTCGTCTTCTTCGTCGTCGTCGTCTTCGTGGTCGTGGTCTTCGTCGTCGTGGTCTTCGTCGTCGTGGTCTTCGTCGTTGTCGTCTTCGTCGTCGTCGTCTTCGACGTCGTCTTCTTCGTCGTCGTCTTCTTCGTCGTCGTCGTCTTCGTCGTCGTCGTCTTCGACGTCGTCTTCTTCGTCGTCGTCTTCTTCGTCGTCGTCGTCTTCGTCGTCGTCGTCTTCGTCGTCGTCTTATTCGTCGTCGTCGTCTTCGTCGTCGGCGTCTTCATCGTCGTCGTCTTCGTCGTCGTCGTCTTCATCGTCGTCGTCTTCGTCGTCGTCTTATTCGTCGTCGTCGCCTTCGTCGGCGTCATCTTCGTCGTCGTCGTCTTCGTCGTCGTCGTCTTCGTCATCGTCGTCTTCGTCGTCGTCGTCTTCGTCGTCGTCTCGTCGTCGTCGTCTTCGTCGTCGTCGTCTTCATCGTCGTCGTCTTCGTCGTCGTCGTCTTCGTCGTCGTCTTCGTCGTCGTCGTCTCGTCGTCGTCGTCTTCGTCGCCGTCGTCTTCGTCGTCGTCGTCTTCATCGTCGTCGTCGTCTTCTTCGTCGTCGTCGTCTTCGTCGTCGTCTTCTTCGTCGTCGTCTTCTTCGTCATCGTCGTCTTCGTCGTCGTCTTCTTCGTCATCGTCTTCTTCGTCGTCGTCGTCTTCATCGTCGTCGTCTCGTCGTCGTCGTCTCTCTTCGTCGTCGTCGTCGTCTTCGTCGTCGTCTTCTTCGTCGTCGTCATCTTCGTTGTCGTCGTCTTCGTCGTCGTCGTCTTCGTCGTCGTCTTCGTCGTCGTCTTCTTCGTCGTCGTCATCTTCGTCGTCGTCGTCTTCATCGTCGTCTTCTTCGTCGTCGTCTTCTTCGTCGTCGTGGTCTTCGTCGTCGTCGTCTTCGTCGCCGTCGTCTTCGACGTCGTCGTCTTCATCGTCGTCGTCGTCTTCTTCGTCGTCGTCGTCTTCGTCGTCGTCTTCTTCATCGTCGTCTTCTTCGTCATCGTCGTCTTCGTCGTCGTCTTCTTCGTCATCGTCTTCTTCGTCGTCGTCGTCTTCATCGTCGTCGTCTTCGTCGTCGTCGTCTTCTTCGTCGTCGTCGTCGTCTTCGTCGTCGTCTTCTTCGTCGTCGTCATCTTCGTTGTCGTCGTCTTCGTCGTCGTCATCTTCGTCGTCGTCTTCGTCGTCGTCTTCTTCGTCGTCGTCGTCTTCGTCGTCGTCGTCTTCGTCTTCGTCTTCTTCGTCGTCGTCTTCTTCGTCGTCGTGGTCTTCGTCGTCGTGGTCTTCGTCGTCGTCGTCTTCGTCGTCGTCGTCTTCGTCGTCGTCGTCTTCTTCGTCGTCGTCTTCTTCGTCGTCGTCTTCTTCTTCGTCGTCTTCTTCGTCGTCGCCTTCTTCGTCGTCGTCTTCTTCGTCGTCGTCTTCTTCGTCGTCGTCTTCTTCGTCGTCGTCTTCTTCGTCGTCGTCTTCTTCGTCGTCGTCTTCTTCGTCGTCGTCTTCTTCGTCGTCGTCTTCGTTGTCGGCGTCTTCGTCGTCGTCGTCTTCGTCGTCATCGTCTTCGTCGTCGTCTTCTTCGTCGTCGTCTTCTTCGTCGTCGTCTTCTTCGTCGTCGTCTTCTTCGTCGTCGTCTTCGTTGTCGGCGTCTTCGTCGTCGTCGTCTTCGTCGTCATCGTCTTCGTCGTCGTCTTCTTCGTCGTCGTCGTCTTTGTCGTCATCTTCTTTGTCGTCGTCGTCTTCGTGGTCGTGGTCTTCGTCGTCGTGGTCTTCGTCGTCGTGGTCTTCGTCGTTGTCGTCTTCGTCGTCGTCGTCTTCGTCGTCATCTTCTTCGTCGTCGTCTTCTTCGTCGTCGTCGTCTTCGTCGTCGTCGTCTTCGTCGTCGTCTTATTCGTCATCGTCGTCTTCGTCGTCGGCGTCTTCGTCGTCGTCGTCTTCGTCGTCGTCGTCTTCATCGTCGTCGTCTTCGTCGTCATCTTATTCGTCGTCGTCGCCTTCGTCGGCGTCATCTTCGTCGTCGTCGTCTTCGTCGTCGTCGTCTTCGTCATCGTCGTCTTCGTCGTCGTCGTCTTCGTCGTCGTCTTCGTCGTCGTCGTCTTCGTCGTCGTCGTCTTCATCGTCGTCGTCTTCGTCGTCGTCGTCTTCGTCGTCGTCTTCGTCGTCGTCGTCTTCGTCGTCGTCGTCTTCGTCGTCGTCGTCTTCGTCGCCGTCGTCTTCGTCGTCGTCGTCTTCATCGTCGTCGTCGTCTTCTTCGTCGTCGTCGTCTTCGTCGTCGTCTTCTTCGTCGTCGTCTTCTTCGTCATCGTCGTCTTCGTCGTCGTCTTCTTCGTCATCGTCTTCTTCGTCGTCGTCGTCTTCATCGTCGTCGTCTTCGTCGTCGTCGTCTTCTTCGTCGTCGTCGTCGTCTTCGTCGTCGTCTTCTTCGTCGTCGTCATCTTCGTTGTCGTCGTCTTCGTCGTCGTCGTCTTCGTCGTCGTCTTTGTCGTCGTCTTCTTCGTCATCGTCGTCTTCGTCGTCGTCGTCTTCGTCGTCGTCTTCTTCGTCGTCGTCTTCTTCGTCGTCGTGGTCTTCGTCGTCGTCGTCTTCGTCGCCGTCGTCTTCGTCGTCGTCGTCTTCATCGTCGTCGTCGTCGTCTTCGTCGTCGTCTTCTTCATCGTCATCTTCTTCGTCATTGTCGTCTTCGTCGTCGTCTTCTTCGTCATCGTCTTCTTCATCGTCTTCGTCGTCGTCGTCTTCGTCGTCGTCTTCGTCGTCGTCTTCTTCGTCGTCGTCGTCTTCGTCGTCGTCGTCTTCGTCGTCGTCTTCTTCGTCGTCGTCTTCTTCGTCGTCGTGGTCTTCGTCGTCGTGGTCTTCGTCGTCGACGTCTTCGTCGTCGTCGTCTTCGTCGTCGTCGTCTTCTTCGTCGTCGTCTTCTTCGTCGTCGTCTTCTTCTTCGTCGTCTTCTTCGTCGTCGTCTTCTTCGTCGTCGTCTTCTTCGTCGTCGTCTTCTTCGTCGTCGTCTTCTTCGTCTTCGTCTTCTTCATCGTCGTCTTCTTCGTCGTCGTCGTCTTCGTCGTCGTCGTCTTTGTCATCTTCGTCTTCGTCGTCGTCTTCTTCATCGTCGTCTTCTTTGTCGTCGTCTTTTTCGTCGTCGTCTTCTTCGTCGTCGTCTTCTTCGTCGTCGTCTTCTTCGTCGTCGTCTTCGTCGTCAGCGTCTTCGTCGTCGTCGTCTTCATCGTCATCATCTTCGTCGTCGTCTTCTTCGTCGTCGTCGTCTTTGTCGTCGTCTTCTTCGTCGTCGTCGTCTTCGTGGTCGTGGTCTTCATCGTCGTGGTCTTCGTCGTCGTGGTCTTCGTCGTTGTCGTCTTCGTCGTCGTTGTCTTCGTCGTCGTCTTCTTCGTCGTCGTCTTCTTCGTCGTCATCGTCTTCGTCGTCGTCGTTTTCGTCGTCGTCTTATTCGTCGTCGTCGTCTTCGTCGTCGGCGTCTTCGTCGTCGTCGTCTTCGTCGTCGTCGTCTTCATCGTCGTCGTCTTCGTCGTCGTCTTATTCGTCGTCGTCGCCTTCGTCGGCGTCATCTTCGTCGTCGTCGTCTTCGTCGTCGTCGTCTTCGTCATCGTCGTCTTCGTCGTCGTCGTCTTCGTCGTCGTCATCTTCGTCGTCGTCGTCTTCGTCGTCGTCGTCTTCATCGTCGTCGTCTTCGTCGTCGTCGTCTTCGTCGTCGTCTTCGTCGTCGTCGTCTTCATCGTCGTCGTCTTCGTCGCCGTCGTCTTCGTCGTCGTCGTCTTCATCGTCGTCGTCGTCTTCTTCGTCGTCGTCGTCTTCGTCGTCGTCTTCTTCGTCGTCGTCTTCTTCGCCGTCGTCGTCTTCGTCGTCGTCTTCTTCGTCATCGTCTTCTTCGTCGTCGTCGTCTTCATCGTCGTCGTCTTCGTCGTCGTCGTCTTCTTCGTCATCGTCGTCTTCGTCGTCGTCTTCTTCGTCATCGTCTTCTTCGTCGTCGTCGTCTTCGTCGTCGTCGTCTTCGTCGTCGTCTTCTTCGTCGTCATCGTCTTCGTCGTCGTCGTTTTCGTCATCGTCTTATTCGTCGTCGTCGTCTTCGTCGTCGGCGTCTTCGTCGTCGTCGTCTTCGTCGTCGTCGTCTTCATCGTCGTCGTCTTCGTCGTCGTCTTATTCGTCGTCGTCGCCTTCGTCGGCGTCATCTTCGTCGTCGTCGTCTTCGTCGTCGTCGTCTTCGTCATCGTCGTCTTCGTCGTCGTCGTCTTCGTCGTCGTCGTCTTCGTCGTCGTCGTCTTCATCGTCGTCTTCGTCGTCGTCGTCTTCATCGTCGTCGTCTTCGTCGCCGTCGTCTTCGTCGTCGTCGTCTTCATCGTCGTCGTCGTCTTCTTCGTCGTCGTCGTCTTCGTCGTCGTCTTCTTCGTCGTCGTCTTCTTCGTCATCGTCGTCTTCGTCGTCGTCTTCTTCGTCATCGTCTTCTTCGTCGTCGTCGTCTTCATCGTCGTCGTCTTCGTCGTCGTCGTCTTCGTCGTCGTCGTCGTCGTCTTCGTCGTCGTCTTCTTCGTCGTCGTCATCTTCGTTGTCGTCGTCTTCGTCGTCGTCGTCTTCGTCGTCGTCTTCGTCGTCGTCTTCTTCGTCGTCGTCGTCTTCGTCGTCGTCGTCTTCGTCATCGTCTTCTTCGTCGTCGTCGTCTTCGTCGTCGTCGTCTTCGTCATCGTCGTCTTCGTCGTCGTCGTCTTCGTCGTCGTCGTCTTCGTCGTCGTCGTCTTCGTCGTCGTCGTCTTCGTCGCCGTCGTCTTCGTCGCCGGCGTCTTCGTCGTCGTCGTCTTCGTCGTCGTCGTCTTCGTCGTCGTCGTCTTCGTCGTCGTCGTCTTCGTCGTCGTCGTCTTCGTCGTCGTCGTCTTCGTCGTCGTCGTCTTCGTCGTCGTCGTCTTCGTCGTCGTCGTCTTCGTCGTCGTCCTCTTCGTCGTCGTCGTCTTCGTCGCCGTCGTCTTCGTCGCCGTCGTCTTCGTCGTCGGCGTCTTCGTCGTCGTCGTCTTCGTCGTCGTCGTCTTCGTCGTCGTCGTCTTCGTCGTCGTCGTCTTCGTCGTCGTCATCTTCGTCGTCGTCGTCTTCGTCGTCGTCATCTTCGGCGTAGTCGTCTTCGTCGCCGTCGTCTTCGTCGTCGTCCTCTTCATCGTCATCGTCTTCGTCGTCGTCATCTTCGTCGTCGTCGTCTTCGTCGTCGTCGTCTTCGTCGTCGTCATCTTCGTCGTCGTCGTCTTCGTCGTCGTCGTCTTCGTCGTCGTCGTCTTCGTCGTCGTCGTCTTCGTCGTCGTCGTCTTCGTCGTCGTCGTCTTCGTCGTCGTCGTCTTCGTCGTCGTCTTCGTCGTTGTCGTCTTCGTCGTCGTCTTCGTCGCCGTCGTCTTCATCGTCGTCGTCTTCGTCGTCGTCGTCGTCTTCTTCGTCGTCGTCGTCTTCGTCGTCGTCTTCTTCATCGTCGTCTTCTTCGTCATCGTCGTCTTCGTCGTCGTCTTCTTCGTCATCGTCTTCTTCGTCGTTGTCGTCTTCGTCGTCGTCGTCTTCGTCGTCGTCGTCTTCTTCGTCGTCGCCGTCGTCTTCGTCGTCGTCTCCTTCGTCGTCGTCATCTTTGTTGTCGTCGTCTTCGTCGTCGTCGTCTTCGTCGTCGTCTTCGTCGTCGTCTTCTTCGTCATCGTCGTCTTCGTCGTCGTCGTCTTCGTCGTCGTCGTCTTCGTCGTCGTCGTCTTCGTCGTCGTCTTCTTCGTCGTCGTCGTCTTCGTCGTCGTCGTCTTCGTCGTCGTCGTCTTCGTCGTCGTCGTCTTCGTCGTCGTCGTCTTCGTCGTCGTCGTCTTCGTCGTCGTCGTCTTCGTCGTCGTCGTCTTCGTCGCCGTCGTCTTCGTCACCGTCGTCTTCGTCGCCGGCGTCTTCGTCGTCGTCGTCTTCGTCATCGTCGTCTTCGTCATCGTCGTCTTCGTCGTCGTCGTCTTCATCGTCGTCGTCTTCGTCGTCGTCGTCTTCGTCATCGTCGTCTTCGTCGTCGTCGTCTCCGCGGTCGTCGTCTTCGTCATCGTCTTCGTCGTCGTCTTCGTCGTCGTCGTCTTCGTCGTCGTCGTCTTCGTCGTCGTCGTCTTCGTCGTCGTCGTCTTCGTCGTCGTCGTCTTCGTCGTCGTCGTCTTCGTCGCCGTCGTCTTCGTCGCCGTCGTCTTCGTCGTCGGCGTCTTCGTCGTCGTCGTCTTCGTCGTCGTCGTCTTCGTCGTCGTCGTCTTCGTCGTCGTCGTCTTCGTCGTCGTCGTCTTCGTCGTCGTCGTCTTCATCGTCGTCGTCTTCATCGTCGTCGTCTTCGGCGTAGTCGTCTTCGTCGCCGTCATCTTCGTCGTGGTCGTCTTCATCGTCGTCGTCTTCATCGTCGTCGTCTTCGTCGTCGTCGTCTTCGTCGTCGTCGTCTTCGTCGTCGTCTTCTTCGTCGTCGTCTTCTTTGTCGTCGTCTTTTTCGTCGTCGTCTTCTTCGTCGGCGTCTTCTTCGTCATCGTCGTCTTCGTCGTCATCTTCGTCGTCGGCGTCTTCGTCGTCGTCGTCTTCGTCGTCGTCGTCTTCGTCGTCGTCTTCGTCGTCGGCGTCTTCGTCGTCGTCGTCTTCGTCGTCGTCATCTTCGTCGTCGTCGTCTTCGTCGTCGTCCTCTTCGTCGTCGTCGTCTTCGTCGTCGTCGTCTTCGTCGTCGTCTTCGTCGTCGTCGTCTTCGTCGTCGTCGTCTTCGTCGCCGTCGTCTTCGTCGTCGTCGTCTTCGTCGTCGTCGTCTTCGTCGTCCTATATTATTCGGGGAGCAATCCCCTTTTTCCATTATAATCCAGTCCACCTGCTGGGCAGAATTGTCCAGCAGGTGAATCATATTTTTAATATTTACTGCCCAGTTATAATACATAAAGTTAGGGAGCGCTAGACCCCCCAACTCTTTTCGTTTGTTAAGGTGTGTACTTTGTATTCTGTGGGATTTGTAATCCCATATAAAATTTGTAATGTCTGAGTCCAGTTTTTTGAAAAACTTTTTTGGGAGATATATAGGTATTGATTGAAATAGGTAAAGGATTTGTGGTAAGAAAATCATTTTTATAGCATTTATCCTACCTATTAAGGACATCGGAAGTGTTTTCCAAAATTTAATCAGATTATTTAATTTCTTAAGTAGGGGATTATAATTAGCTTTAAACATATCATGGTAATTTCTAGTAATCTCAATTCCTAAATATTTGAATTTTTCCATAGCTATTTTAAAAGGGAATTTCCTGAGATGTGTTGAGTCTTTTGGTTTAATCGACATAATTTCACTTTTGTTCCAATTTATTCTATATCCTGAAAAGGATCCAAAGTCCTCAATTAAGTTTAATATATTTGGTATACTAATTTGTGGTTTTGTGATGTACAGTAGTACATCATCAGCATATAGGGATAGTTTGTTGTTTGAATATTTTGTGTTATAACCGTGAATATTCGAGTGTGTTCTTATTTTTTCAGCAAGGGGTTCAATTACCAAAGCAAATAACAGCGGTGATAGTGAACATCCTTGTCTGTTGCCCCTAGATAATTCGAATTTTGAAGATAATATATTATTAGTTAGTATTCTAGCCGTAGGTTTGTTATATAGTAGTTTTATCCATGCAATAAAGTTTTCTCCCAATTGGAATTTTTGCAATACTTTGATCATATAGTCCCATTCTACTTGATCAAACGCTTTTTCTGCATCATCTCACTGGTCGTCGTCTTCTTCGTCGTCGTCTTCTTCGTCGTCGTCGTCTTCGTCGTCGTCTTCTTCGTCGTCGTCTTCTTTGTCGTCGTCGTCTTCGTCGTCGTCTTCTTCGTCGTCATCTTCTTCGTCGTCGTCTTCTTCATCGTAGTCGTCTTCGTCATCGTCTTCTTCGTCGTCGTCTTCTTCGTCCTCGCCATCATCGTCGTCGTCTTCTTTGTCGTCGTCGTCTTCGTCGCCGTCGTCTTCGTCGTCGTCTTCTTCGTCGTCGTCTTCATTGTCGTCGTCTTCGTCGTCGTCTTCTTCGTCGTCGTCGTCTTCGTCGTCGTCGTCTTCGTCGTCGTCGTCTTCTTCGTCGTCGTCTTCTTCATCGTCGTCGTCTTCATCGTCGTCTTCTTCGTCGTCGTCTTCTTCGTCGTCGTCGTCTTCGTCGTCGTCTTCTTCGTCGTCGTCGTCTTCGTCGTCGTCTTCTTCATCGTCGTCGTCTTCGTCGTCGTCATCTTCGTCGTCGTCTTCTTCTTCGTCGTCGTCTTCGTCGTCGTCGTCTTCGTCGTCGTCTTCTTCGTCGTCGTCGTCTTCGTCGTCGTCGTCTTCGTCGTCGTCTTCTTCGTCGTCGTCGTCTTCGTCGTCGTCGTCTTCCTCGTCGTCTTCTTCGTCGTCGTCGTCTTCGTCGTCGTCGTCTTTGTCGTCGTCGTCTTCGTCGTCATCGTCTTCGTCATCGTCTTCTTCGTCGTCGTCGTCTTCGTCGTCGTCGTCTTCGTCGTCGTCGTCTTCATCGTCGTCGTCTTCGTCGTCGTCGTCTTCGTCGTCGTCGTCTTCGTCGTCGTCGCCTTCGTCGTCGTCGTCTTCGTCGTCGTCGTCTTCATCGTCGTCGTCTTCGTCGTCTTCATCGTCATCGTCTTCGTCGTCACCATCTTCGTCGTCGTCTTCTTCTTCATCGTCTTCTTCATCGTCTTCGTCTTCGTCGTCGTCGTCTTCGTCGTCGTCTTCTTCGTCATCGTCGTCTTCATCGTCGTCTTCTTCGTCGTCGTCTTCTTCGTCCTCGCCATCTTCATCGTCGTCTTCTTTGTCATCGTCGTCTTCGTCGTCGTCGTCTTCGTCGTCGTCTTCTTCGTCGTCGTCTTCATCGTCGTCGTCGTCGTCGTCGTCGTCTTCTTCGTCGTCGTCGTCTTCGTCGTCGTCGTCTTCGTCGTCGTCTTCTTCATCATCGTCGTCTTCGTCGTCGTCGTCTTCGTCGTCGTCTTCTTCGTCGTCGTCGTCTTCGTCGTCGTCGTCTTCGTCGTCGTCGTCTTCGTCGTCGTCGTCTTCGTCGTCATCGTTTTCGTCGTCATCGTCTTCGTCGTCTTCTTCGTCGTCGTCTTCTTCATCGTCGTCGTCTTTGTCGTCATCGTCTTCGTCGTCTTCTTCTTCGTCGTCTTCTTCGTCGTCGTCGTCTTCGTCGTCTTCTTCTGCTTCGTCGTCTTCTTCGTCGTCGTCGTCGTCGTCGGCGTCATCGTCGTCGTCGTCTGCGGCGTCGTCGTCGTCGTAGTCGTCGTCGTCTTCTTCGTCGTCGTCGTCTTCATCGTCGTCTTCTTCGTCGTCGTCTTCTTCGTCTTCGTCGTCTTCTTCTTCGTCGTCTTCTTCGTCGTCGTCGTCGTCGTCGTCGTCGTCGTCGTCGTCGTCGTCGTCGTCGTCGTCTTCTTCGTCGTCGTCGTCTTCGTCGTCGTCTTCTTCGTCGTCGTCTTCTTCGTCGTCGTCGTCTTCGTCGTCGTCTTCTTCGTCGTCGTCTTCTTCGTCGTCGTCGTCTTCATCGTCGTCTTCTTCGTCATCGTCATCTTCGTCGTCATCGTCTTCGTCGTCTTCTTCTTCGTCGTCTTCTTCGTCGTCGTCGTCTTCGTCGTCTTCTTCTTCTTCGTCGTCTTCTTCGTCGTCGTCGTCGGCGGCGGCGTCGTCGTCGTCGTCGGCGTCGGCGTCGTCGTCGTCGTCGTCGTCGTCGTCTTCTTCGTCATCGTCGTCTTCGTCGTCGTCTTCTTCGTCGTCGTCTTCTTCGTCTTCATCGTCTTCTTCGTCGTCTTCTTCGTCGTCGTCGTCGTCGTCGTCGTCGTCGTCGTCATCGTCATCGTCGTCGTCGTCGTCATCTTCTTCGTCGTCGTCATCTTCGTCGTCGTCTTCTTCGTTGTCGTCTTCTTCGTCGTCGTCTTCGTCGTCGTCTTCTTCGTCGTCGTCTTCTTCGTCGTCGTCATCTTCGTCATCGTCTTCTTCGTCGTCGTCTTCTTTGTCGTCATCGTCTTCGTCGTCGTCTTCTTCGTCGTCATCTTCTTCATCGTCGTCTTCTTCGTCGTAGTCGTCTTCGTCGTCGTCTTCTTCGTCGTCGTATTCTTCATCATCATCGTCTTCGTCGTCGTCCTCTTCATCGTCGTCTTCTTCGTCGTCGTCGTCTTCTTCGTCGTCTTCTTCGTCGTCGTCTTCTTCGTCGTCGTCGTCTTCGTCGTCGTCTTCTTCGTCGTCGTCGTCTTCGTCGTCGTCTTCTTCGTCGTCGTCGTCTTCGTCGTCGTCATCTTCGTCGTCGTCTTCTTCTTCGTCGTCGTCTTCGTCGTCGTCGTCTTCGTCGTCGTCTTCTTCGTCGTCGTCGTCTTCGTCGTCGTCGTCTTCGTCGTCGTCTTCTTCGTCATCGTCGTCTTCGTCGTCGTCGTCTTCATCGTCGTCTTCTTCGTCGTCATCGTCTTCGTCGTCGTCGTCTTCGTCGTCGTCGTCTTCGTCGTCATCGTCTTCGTCATCGTCTTCTTCGTCGTCGTCGTCTTCGTCGTCGTCGTCTTCGTCGTCGTCGTCTTCATCGTCGTCGTCTTCGTCGTCGTCGTCTTCGTCGTCGTCGTCTTCGTCGTCGTCGCCTTCGTCGTCGTCGTCTTCGTCGTCGTCGTCTTCAACGTCATCATCTTCGTCGTCTTCGTCGTCATCGTCTTCGTCGTCACCATCTTCGTCGTCGTCTTCTTCTTCATCGTCTTCTTCATCGTCTTCGTCTTCGGCGTCGTCGTCTTCGTCATCGTCTTCTTCGTCGTCGTCGTCTTCGTCGTCGTCTTCTTCGTCGTCGTCTTCTTCGTCCTCGCCATCTTCGTCGTCGTCTTCTTTGTCGTCGTCGTCTTCGTCATCGTCGTCTTCGTCGTCGTCTTCTTCGTCGTCGTCTTCATCGTCGTCGTATTCGTCGTCGTCTTCTTCGTCGTCGTCGTCGTCGTCTTCTTCATCGTCGTCGTCTTCGTCGTCGTCTTCTTCGTCGTCGTCTTCTTCGTCATCGTCATCTTCGTCGTCGTCTTCTTTTTTTTTTTTATTTTTTTTTTATTTTTTTTTATTTTTTAGAAGTACGGTAGATTACAGTAATGTACAACACGTATATATTAATACATTTTTTGTACCGCTTCACTTTTTTAAACTTTAAGAAAGAAAAAAGAAAGAAGTAAGAAAAGTGAAGAAAGTGCGCAAAGGTTGTGAAGTGCAAAAGAGTGTTGGGAAAAGAAAGCCCCTTAGAAAAGAAGTTAGAGAAGGAAGTAAAGTTAGAAAATAGACCCTAGAAAAAAAAAGAGAAAGAAAGAAGGAACAATCGCTCTATTATAACTCTTATACCATACTTCATAGAGAAGGAACTACCAACCAAGTCTGTTTTTATTTTACCTCCCATTACCAGGTCCAGATACCTTTTATTTATTTATTTGTTTTTCTAAATTACTATTGCACCTCATGCTTGTAATAGGTCCAAAAACGTAGACCACGTCTTTTGAAATTGATCTACTTTGCCTACTAGGAGGAATCTCATCTCTTCCAGATGTAATGTTTCCAACATATTTGATGTCCACATTTTTATTGTTGGTGTGGGCGCATTTTTCCAGAATTTAAGTATAAGCTTTTTTCCCATTATTAGCCCATAATTGAGTAAATTCTTCTGATACACGTTTAATTCAGGAATACCTTCCGATATTCCAAAAATAATCCATTCTGGTTTTGGTACCAGTTTTATTTTGATTAATTTTGAAAAAATATCAAATATTTCAAACCAGAATTTTTGGATTTTTGTACAAAAAACAAAAGAATGTGCTATGGTAGCTTCTTGACATATACATTTATCACAGATTGGTGAGACGTTAGGAAAGATTTTATTTAGTTTGGTTTTTGAATAATATAATCTATGTAATGTTTTAAATTGGATAAGCGTATGTCGTACGTTGATCGAGCATTTATGCACCTGTAATAAATGATTATCCCAACTCTCTTTTGAAATTTTTATACCTAGATCTTGTTCCCAATCTCTTCTAATTCCATCTGTTGTGGGTATTTCTATATTTAAGATGATATTATATAAGTATGATATTAAATTAACTGATTCCGCCTTTGTCTTCATTGCTTCATCTAGTAAGTCGGAAGGCATATTATAATAATCTTTTGTGTGTGTTTTCAAATAGTCACAGATTTGTAGATATTTAAAATATTGATTATTTTTCAAATTATATTTCAGTTGTAGTTGTTGGAATGATAGTAATTTTTCTAATTCATACAGATCTTCGAGCGTTTTAATTCCCATTCTTTCCCATTGTATAAATGCTTTATCTATGATTGAAGGTTTAAACGATGGGTTATTGACTATTGGTATTAAGAGAGATAGGTTTCTTAATTTTAGATTCTGTTTTATTTGCTTCCATGTTCTAATAGTGCTATATATAATTGGATTTTTATTATAATTTTTATTATTCAAATTTATTGGAGAGAGAATAATCGCTCCTATATTATTCGGGGAGCAATCCCCTTTTTCCATTATAATCCAGTCCACCTGCTGGGCAGAATTGTCCAGCAGGTGAATCATATTTTTAATATTTACTGCCCAGTTATAATACATAAAGTTAGGGAGCGCTAGACCCCCCAACTCTTTTCGTTTGTTAAGGTGTGTTCTTTGTATTCTGTGGGATTTGTAATCCCATATAAAATTTGTAATGTCTGAGTCCAGTTTTTTGAAAAACTTTTTTGGGAGATATATAGGTATTGATTGAAATAGGTAAAGGATTTGTGGTAAGAAAATCATTTTTATAGCATTTATCCTACCTATTAAGGACATCGGAAGTGTTTTCCAAAATTTAATCAGATTATTTAATTTCTTAAGTAGGGGATTATAATTAGCTTTAAACATATCATGGTAATTTCTAGTAATCTCAATTCCTAAATATTTGAATTTTTCCATAGCTATTTTAAAAGGGAATTTCCTGAGATGTGTTGAGTCTTTTGGTTTAATCGACATAATTTCACTTTTGTTCCAATTTATTCTATATCCTGAAAAGGATCCAAAGTCCTCAATTAAGTTTAATATATTTGGTATACTAATTTGTGGTTTTGTGATGTACAGTAGTACATCATCAGCATATAGGGATAGTTTGTTGTTTGAATATTTTGTGTTATAACCGTGAATATTCGAGTGTGTTCTTATTTTTTCAGCAAGGGGTTCAATTACCAAAGCAAATAACAGCGGTGATAGTGAACATCCTTGTCTGTTGCCCCTAGATAATTCGAATTTTGAAGATAATATATTATTAGTTAGTATTCTAGCCGTAGGTTTGTTATATAGTAGTTTTATCCATGCAATAAAGTTTTCTCCCAATTGGAATTTTTGCAATACTTTGATCATATAGTCCCATTCTACTTGATCAAACGCTTTTTCTGCATCATCTCACTGGTCGTCGTCTTCTTCGTCGTCGTCTTCTTCGTCGTCGTCGTCTTCGTCGTCGTCTTCTTCGTCGTCGTCTTCTTTGTCGTCGTCGTCTTCGTCGTCGTCTTCTTCGTCGTCATCTTCTTCGTCGTCGTCTTCTTCGTCGTAGTCGTCTTCGTCGTCGTCTTCTTCGTCGTCGTCTTCTTCGTCCTCGCCATCTTCGTCGTCGTCTTCTTTGTCGTCGTCGTCTTCGTCACCGTCGTCTTCGTCGTCGTCTTCTTCGTCGTCGTCTTCATCGTCGTCGTCTTCGTCGTCGTCTTCTTCGTCGTCGTCGTCTTCGTCGTCGTCGTCTTCGTCGTCGTCGTCTTCTTCGTCGTCGTCTTCTTCGTCGTCGTCGTCTTCATCGTCGTCTTCTTCGTCGTCGTCTTCTTCGTCGTCGTCGTCTTCGTCGTCGTCTTCTTCGTCGTCGTCGTCTTCGTCGTCGTCTTCTTCGTCGTCGTCGTCTTCGTCGTCGTCATCTTCGTCGTCGTCTTCTTCTTCGTCGTCGTCTTCGTCGTCGTCGTCTTCGTCGTCGTCTTCTTCGTCGTCGTCGTCTTCGTCGTCGTCGTCTTCGTCGTCGTCTTCTTCGTCGTCGTCGTCTTCGTCGTCGTCGTCTTCATCGTCGTCTTCTTCGTCGTCGTCGTCTTCGTCGTCGTCGTCTTTGTCGTCGTCGTCTTCGTCGTCATCGTCTTCGTCATCGTCTTCTTCGTCGTCGTCGTCTTCGTCGTCGTCGTCTTCGTCGTCGTCGTCTTCATCGTCGTCGTCTTCGTCGTCGTCGTCTTCGTCGTCGTCGTCTTCGTCGTCGTCGCCTTCGTCGTCGTCGTCTTCGTCGTCATCGTCTTCATCGTCGTCGTCTTCGTCGTCTTCATCGTCATCGTCTTCGTCGTCACCATCTTCGTCGTCGTCTTCTTCTTCATCGTCTTCTTCATCGTCTTCGTCTTCGTCGTCGTCGTCTTCGTCGTCGTCTTCTTCGTCGTCGTCGTCTTCATCGTCGTCTTCTTCGTCGTCGTCTTCTTCGTCCTCGCCATCTTCGTCGTCGTCTTCTTTGTCATCGTCGTCTTCGTCGTCGTCGTCTTCGTCGTCGTCTTCTTCGTCGTCGTCTTCATCGTCGTCGTCTGCGTCGTCGTCTTCTTCGTCGTCGTCGTCTTCGTCGTCGTCGTCTTCGTCGTCGTCTTCTTCGTCGTCGTCGTCTTCGTCGTCGTCATCTTTGTCGTCGTCTTCTTCTTCATCGTCGTCTTCCTCGTCGTCGTCTTCGTCGTCATCTACTTCGTCGTCGTCGTCTTCGTCGTCGTCGTCTTCGTCGTCGTCGTCTTCGTCGTCGTCGTCTTCGTCGTTGTCGTCTTCGTCGTCGTCGTCTTCATCGTCATCGTCTTCGTCGTCGTCATCTTCGTCGTCGTCTTCTTCTTCGTCGTCGTCTTCGTCGTCGTCGTCTTCGTCGTCGTCTTCTTCGTCGTCGTCGTCTTCGTCGTCGTCGTCTTCGTCGTCGTCTTCTTCGTCGTCGTCGTCTTCGTCGTCGTCGTCTTCATCGTCGTCTTCTTCGTCGTCGTCGTCTTCGTCGTCGTCGTCTTCGTCGTCGTCGTCTTTGTCGTCATCGTCTTCGTCATCGTCTTCTTCGTCGTCGTCGTCTTCGTCATCGTCGTCTTCGTCGTCGTCGTCTTCATCGTCGTCGTCTTCGTCGTCGTCGTCTTCGTCGTCGTCGTCTTCGTCGTCGTCGTCGTCGTCTTCGTCGTCGTCGTCTTCATCGTCGTCGTCTTCATCGTCTTCGTCGTCATCATCTTCGTCGTCACCATCTTCGTCGTCGTCTTCTTCTTCATCGTCTTCTTCATCGTCTTCGTCTTCGGCGTCGTCGTCTTCGTCGTCGTCTTCTTCGTCGTCGTCGTCTTCGTCGTCGTCTTCTTCGTCGTCGTCTTCTTCCTCCTCGCCATCTTCGATGTCGTCTTCTTTGTCGTCGTCGTCTTCGTCGTCGTCGTCTTCGTCGTCGTCTTCTTCGTCGTCGTCTTCATCGTCGTCGTCTTCGTCGTCGTCTTCTTCGTCGTCGTCGTCGTCGTCGTCGTCGTCGTCTTCTTCGTCGTCGTCGTCTTCGTCGTCGTCTTCTTCATCGTCGTCTTCTTCATCGTCGTCGTCTTCGTCGTCGTCTTCTTCATCGTCTTCTTCTTCGTCGTCGTCGTCTTCGTCGTCGTCTTCTTCGTCGTCGTCTTCTTTGTCGTCGTCGTCTTCGTCGTCGTCTTCTTCGTCGTCATCTTCTTCGTCGTCGTCTTCTTCGTCGTAGTCGTCTTCGTCGTCGTCTTCTTCGTCGTCGTCTTCTTCGTCCTCGCCATCTTCGTCGTCGTCTTCTTTGTCGTCGTCGTCTTCGTCGTCGTCGTCTTCGTCGTCGTCTTCTTCGTCGTCGTCTTCATCGTCGTCGTCTTCGTCGTCGTCTTCTTCGTCGTCGTCGTCTTCGTCGTCGTCGTCTTCGTCCTCGTCGTCTTCTTCATCGTCGTCTTCTTCGTCGTCGTCGTCTTCATCGTCGTCTTCTTCGTCGTCGTCATCTTCGTCGTCATCGTCTTCGTCGTCTTCTTCTTCGTCGTCTTCTTCGTCGTCGTCGTCTTCGTCGTCTTCTTCTTCTTCGTCGTCTTCTTCGTCGTCGGCGGCGGCGGCGTCGTCATCGTCGTCGTCGCCGTCGGCGTCGTCGTCGTCGTCGTCGCCGTCGGCGTCGTCGTCGTCGTCGTCGTCGTCGTCTTCTTCGTCATCGTCGTCTTCGTCGTCGTCTTCTTCGTCGTCATCTTCTTCGTCTTCATCGTCTTCTTCGTCGTCTTCTTCGTCGTCGTCGTCGTCGTCGTCGTCGTCGTCGTCGTCGTCGTCGTCGTCGTCTTCTTCGTCGTCGTCGTCTTCGTCGTCGTCTTCTTCGTCGTCGTCTTCTTCGTCGTCGTGGTCTTCGTCGTCGTCTTCTTCGTCGTCGTCTTATTCGTCATCGTCGTCTTCGTCGTCGTCTTCTTCGTCGTCGTCTTCTTTGTCGTCGTCGTCTTCGTCGTCGTCTTCTTCGTCGTCATCTTCTTCATCGTCGTCTTCTTCGTCGTATTCGTCTTCGTCGTCGTCTTCTTCGTCGTCGTATTCTTCGTCATCGTCGTCTTCGTCGTCGTCCTCTTCTTCGTCGTCTTCTTCGTCGTCGTCGTCTTCTTCGTCGTCTTCTTCGTCGTCGTCTTCTTCGTCGTCGTCGTCTTCGTCGTCGTCTTCTTCGTCGTCGTCGTCTTCGTCGTCGTCTTCTTCGTCGTCGTCGTCTTCGTCGTCGTTATCTTCGTCGTCGTCTTCTTCTTCGTCGTCGTCTTCGTCGTCGTCGTCTTCGTCGTCATCGTCTTCGTCATCGTCTTCTTCGTCGTCGTCGTCTTCGTCGTCGTCGTCTTCGTCGTCGTCGTCTTCATCGTCGTCGTCTTCGTCGTCGTCGTCTTCGTCGTCGTCGTCTTTGTCGTCGTCGCCTTCGTCGTCGTCGTCTTCGTCGTCATCGTCTTCGTCGTCGTCGTCTTCGTCGTCTTCGTCGTCATCGTCTTCGTCGTCACCATCTTCGTCGTCGTCTTCTTCTTCATCGTCTTCTTCATCGTCTTCGTCTTCGTCGTCGTCGTCTTCGTCGTCGTCTTCTTCGTCGTCGTCGTCTTCATCGTCGTCTTCTTCGTCGTCGTCTTCTTCGTCCTCGCCATCTTCGTCGTCGTCTTCTTTGTCGTTGTCGTCTTCGTCGTCGTCGTCTTCGTCGTCGTCTTCTTCGTCGTCGTCTTCATCGTCGTCGTCTTCGTCGTCGTCTTCTTCGTTGTCGTCGTCTTCGTCGTCGTCGTCTTCGTCGTCGTCTTCTTCGTCGTCGTCGTCTTCGTCGTCGTCTTTGTCGTCGTCTTCTTCGTCATCGTCGTCTTCCTCGTCGTCGTCTTCGTCGTCATCTACTTCGTCGTCGTCGTCTTCGTCGTCGTTGTCTTCGTCGTCGTCGTCTTCGTCGTCGTCGTCTTCGTCGTTGTCGTCTTCGTCGTCGTCGTCTTCATCGTCGTCGTCTTCGTCGTCGTCGTCTTCGTCGTCTTCGTCTTCGTCGTCGTCATGTTTGTCGTCGTCGTCTTCGTCGTCGTCGTCTTCGTCATCGTCGTCTTCGTCGTCGTCTTCGTCGTCGTCTTCTCCTTCGTCATCTTCTTCGTCGTCGTCGTCTTCGTAGTCTTCTTCTTCTTCGTCGTCTTCTTCGTCGTCATCGTCGTCGTCGCCGTCGACGTCGTCGTCGTCGGCGGCGTCGTCGCCGTCGTCGTCGTCGTCGTCATCGTCTTCTTCGTCGTCGTCGTCCTCGTCGTCGTCGTCGTCGTCGTCTTCGTCGTCGTCGTCGTCGTCGTCTTCTTCGTCGTCATCGTCTTCATCGTCGTCTTCTTCGTCGTCGTCTTCTTCGTCGTCGTCGTCTTCGTCGTCGTCTTCTTCGTCGACGTCTTCTTCATCGTCGTCGTCTTCGTCGTCGTCTTCTTCGTCGTCGTCGTCTTCGTCGTCGTCTTCGTCGTCGTCTTCGTCGTCGTCGTCTTTGTCGTCATCGCCTTCGTCATCGTCGTCTTCGTCGTCATCGTCTTCATCGTCGTCGTCTTCGTCGTCTTCGTCGTCATCGTCTTCGTCGTCACCATCTTCGTCGTCGTCTTCTTCTTCATCGTCTTCTTCATCGTCTTCGTCTTCGTCGTCGTCGTCTTCGTCGTCGTCTTCTTCGTCGTCGTCGTCTTCATCGTCGTCTTCTTCGTCGTCGTCTTCTTTGTCCTCGCCATCTTCGTCGTCGTCTTCTTTGTCGTCGTCGTCTTCGTCGTCGTCGTCTTCGTCGTCGTCTTCTTCATCGTCGTCTTCATCGTCGTCGTCTTCATCGTCGTCTTCTTCGTCGTCGTCGTCTTCGTCGTCGTCGTCTTCGTCGTCGTCTTCTTCGTCGTCGTCGTCTTCGTCGTCGTCTTTGTCGTCGTCTTCTTCGTCATCGTCGTCTTCCTCGTCGTCGTCTTCGTCGTCATCTACTTCGTCGTCGTCGTCTTCGTCGTCGTTGTCTTCGTCGTCGTCGTCTTCGTCGTCGTCGTCTTCGTCGTTGTCGTCTTCGTCGTCGTCGTCTTCATCGTCGTCGTCTTCGTCGTCGTCGTCTTCGTCGTCTTCGACTTCGTCGTCGTCATGTTCGTCGTCGTCGTCTTCGTCGTCGTCGTCTTCGTCATCGTCGTCTTCGTCGTCGTCTTCGTCGTCGTCTTCTCCTTCGTCATCTTCTTCGTCGTCGTCGTCTTCGTAGTCTTCTTCTTCTTCGTCGTCTTCTTCGTCGTCATCGTCGTCGTCGTCGTCGACGTCGTCGTCGTCGGCGTCGGCGGCGGCGGCGGCGGCGGCGGTGGCGGCGGCGTCGTCGCCGTCGTCGTCGTCGTCGTCATCGTCGTCGTCGTCGTCGTCGTCCTCGTCGTCGTCGTCGTCGTCGTCGTCGTCGTCGTCGTCGTCGTCGTCGTCTTCTTCATCGTCATCGTCTTCATCGTCGTCTTCTTCGTCGTCGTCTTCTTCGTCGTCGTCGTCTTCGTCGTCGTCTTCTTCGTCGTCGTCTTCTTCATCGTCGTCGTCTTCGTCGTCGTCTTCTTCGTCGTCGTCGTCTTCGTCGTCGTCTTCTTCGTCGTCTTCTTCGGCGTCGTCGTCTTCGTCGTCGTCGTCTTCGTCGTCGTCTTCTTCGTCGTCGTCGTCTTCGTCGTCGTCGTCTTCGTCGTCATCTTCTTCGTCGTCGTCGTCTTCATCGTCGTCGTCTTCGTCGTCGTCTTCTTCGTCGTCGTCGTCTTCGTTGTCGTCGTCTTCGTCATCGTCTTCTTCGTCGTCGTCGTCTTCGTCGTCGTCTTCTTCGTCGTCGTCGCCTTCGTCGTCGTCTTCGTCGTTGTCGTCTTCGTCGTCGTCGTCTTCGTCGTCGTCGTCTTCGTCGTCATCGTCTTCGTCGTCGTCGTCTTCGTCGTCTTCGTCTTCGTCGTCGTCATCTTCGTCGTCGTCGTCTTCGTCGTCATCGTCTTCGTCATCGTCGTCTTCATCGTCGTCGTCTTCGTCGTCGTCTTCTCCTTCGTCGTCTTCTTCATCGTCGTCGTCTTCATCGTCTTCTTCTTCTTCGTCGTCTTCTTCGTCGTCATCGTCGTCGTCGTCGTCGTCGTCGGCGTCATTGTCGTCGTCGTCGTCTTCTTCGGCGTCGTCGTCTTCGTCGTCGTCTTCTTCGTCGTCGTCTTCTTCGTCGTCGTCGTCTTCATCGTCGTCTTCTTCGTCGTTGTCCTCTTCGTCGTCGTCATCTTCGTCGTTGTCTTCTTCGTCGTCGTCTTCTTCGTCGTCGTCGTCTTCGTCGTCGTCTTCTTCGTCGTCGTCTTCTTCGTCGTCGTCGTCTTCGTCGTCGTCTTCTTCATTGTCGTCTTCTTCGTCGTAGTCGTCTTCGTCGTCGTCTTCTTCGTCGTCGTCTTCTTCGTCGTCGTCGTCTTCGTCGTCGTCTTCTTCATCGTCGTCTTCTTCGTCGTCGTCGTCTTCGTCGTCGTCTTCTTCGTCGTCGTCATCTTCGTCATCGTCTCCTTCGTCGTCGTCGTCTTCGTCGTCGTCGTCTTCGTCGTTGTCGTCTTCGTCGTCGTCGTCTTCGTCGTCGTCGTATTCGTCATCGTCGTCTTCGTCGTTGTCGTCTTCGTCGTCTTCGTCTTCGTCGTCGTCATCTTCGTCGTCGTCGTCTTCGTCGTTGTCGTCTTCGTCATCGTCGTCTTCGTCGTCGTCGTCTTCGTCGTCGTCTTCTTCGTCGTCGTCTTCATCGTCGTCGTCGTCTTCGTCGTCGTCTTCTTCGTTGTCGTCTTCTTCGTCGTCGTCGTCTTCGTCGTCGTCATCTTCGTCGTTGTCGTCTTCGTCGTTGTCGTCTTCGTCATCGTCGTCTTCGTCGTCATCGTCTTCGTCGTCGTCTTCTTCGTCGTCGTCTTCATCGTCGTCGTCGTCTTCGTCGTCGTCTTCTTCGTCGTCGTCTTCTTCGTCGTCGTCGTCTTTGTCGTCGTCTTCTTCGTCGTCGTCGCCTTCGTCGTCGTCGTCTTCATCGTCGCCTTCTTCGTCGTCGTCGTCTTCATCGTCGTCGTCATCGTCGTTGTCTTCTTCGCCGTCGTCGTCTTCGTCGTCGTCGTCTTCATCGTCGTCTTCTTCGTCGTCGTCTTCTTAGTCGTCGTCGTCTTCGTCATCGTCTTCTTCGTCGTCGTCGTCGTCGTCGTCGTCATCGTCGTCGTCGTCGTCGTCGTCGTCGTCGTCGTCATCGTCGTCGGCGTCGTCTTCTTCGTCGTCGTCGTCTTCGTCGTCGTCTTCTTCGTCGTCGTCTTCTTCGTCGTCGTCGTCTTCGTCGTCGTCTTCTTCGTCGTCGTCGTCTTCGTCGTCGTCGTCTTCGTCGACGTCTTCTTCGTCGTCGTCTTCTTCGTCGTCGTCGTCTTCGTCGTCGTCTTCTTCGTCGTCGTCTTCTTCGTCGTCGTCGTCTTCGTCGTCGTCTTCTTCGTCGTCGTCTTCTTCGTCGTCGTCGTCTTCGTCGTCGTCTTCTTCGTCGTCGTCTTCTTCGTCGTCGTCGTCTTCGTCGTCGTCTTCTTCGTCGTCGTCGTCTTCGTCGTTGTCTTCTTCGCCGTCGTCGTCTTCGTCGTCGTCGTCTTCGTCGTCGTCGTCTTCGTCGTCGTCGTCTTCGTCGTCGTCGTCTTCGTCGTCGTCGTCTTCGTCGTCGTCGTCTTCGTCGTCGTCCTCTTCGTCGTCGTCGTCTTCGTCGTCGTCGTCTTCGTCGTCGTCGTCGTCTTCGTCTCCTCTCCTCTTCTCTCCTGCCCTCCTCTCGGCTGCCCTCCGTCTCCCACTCTTCTCCGACCCGCTCTCCCCCCTCACCCCTCCTGCCTCCCCCTCCCTTCTCCTCTCCTCAACTTCCCTCTGCTACTCTCATCCCCCTCTCCTACCCTCCCTCTCCCTCCCCTCCTCTACTCTTCTCCCCTCACCTCTCCTCCCCTCTCCTATTCTTCCATCTCCCCCCCTCCTCATCCCTTTTCCTATCCCCTGCTCCCCCTCCTCTCCTCTCCCCTCCCCTCAAATCCAGCACCAAATTGAAGGAGGAGAGATTGTCTCCTCTCCTCCTCACCTCTCCCTTCCTCCGCTCTCTTCTTGCCACTCCCCTCCCCTCTTCTCCATCTCCTCCCCACTCCTCTCCTTTCCTCCCCTCTCCTCTTCGCTCCTCTCCCCTCTCAACTCCTCTGCTTTCCTCCCCACATCTACTCCCCACATCCCCTTGTCCCCTCCCCTTTCATCCCCCTCCACTCTTCCTCCACCCTCTCCCTCTCTCTCCCCTCCCCTCAAATAAGCACCAAAGATAATTACGATATGGTGGACATGAGAGATTGTCTCCTCTCCTCTCCTCTCCTCTCCACTCCTCTCCTGTACCTCCCTCTCCTCTCCCCCATCCGCTCTCCTATCCCAACCTCCCTTCTCCAGTACCCTCCACTATCCTCTCCTCTGCTCTCCTTGTCCCTCCTCCCATCTCCCCCCTCTCCTCTCCTCCTCTCCTCTCATCCCCCCTCTCTCCTACCCTCCCTCTCTCTCCACTCCTCTACTCTCCTCTCTCATCTCAGGCTGCAGGAGGATCGGGTCTGCGAACTTAATATTCAGGGTTATACGTCCTATAAAAAGGACAGGCTCGTGGACAGAGGAGGGGGGGTAGCTCATCTGGTGAGGAATGGAATTCAGTCCCTTGCGAGGGATGACATAGGGACTGACGAGGTAGCATCACTGTGGATTGAGTTGAGAAATTGTAAAGGCAAGAAGACACTAATCCCTGAAGAATGAGGACATTTCAGATGCCCTGGTGTGGAACGCGTCATCCTGGGAGCAGATGCGGCGTAGACGGAGGAATTGGGAGTTGGGGATGGAGTCCTTACAGGAAGCAGGGTGGGAAGAAGTGTAGTCCAGATAGCCATGGGAGTCAGTAGGTTTATAGTGAATGTCGGTAAGAAGTCTATCACCTGCGATGGAGATAGTGAGGTCAAGGAATGGTAGGGAAGTGTCGGAAATGGTCCAGGTGTATTTGAGTGCCGGATGGAAGTTGGTGGTGAAGTGGATGAAGTCAGTCTGCTGTGTGTGGGTGCAGGAGGTGGCACCAAAGCAGTCATCGATGTAGCGGAGGTAGAGGACGGGGATGGGGCCCTGGTACGTTGCGAACAAGGATTGTTCGACGTACCCAACAAAGAGGCAGGCGTAGCTGGGGCCCATGCGGGTGCCCATAGCTACGCCTTGTATTTGGAGGAAATGGGAGGAGTCAAATGAGAAGTTATTGAGGGTGAGGACCAACTCCGCTAGGCGGAGGAGAGTATCAGTGGCCGGGTATAGATTACTTCGCTGGTCGAGAAAAAACCGGAGGGCTTTGAGACCATCCTGGTGGGGGATGGAGGTGTAGAGTGACTGGACGTACATGGTGAAGATGAGGGGGTGAGGGCCTAGAGAATGGAATGCGCGGAGACGACGGAAAGTGTCTGAGGTGTCTTGAACATAGGTAGGGAGGGATTTAACCAGGGGGGATAGGATGGAGTCAAGGCAGGTGGAAATGAGTTTGTGGGGCACGAACAGGCAGAGACAATGGGTCTGCCGGGACAGTCAGGTTTGTGGATTTTGGGGAGAAGGTAAAATCGGGCCGTGCGGGGCTGGGGAACGATGAGGTTGGAGGCTCGTTCGGGCAGGGCGTGGGAGTTGATGAAGTCGGTGATGGTGTTAGAGATATTGGCCTGGTGCTCGTCAGTGGGGTCATGGTCCAGGGGTACGTAGGAGGAGGTGTCCGAGAGTTGGCGCGTGGCCTCAGCTTGGTAGAGATCGGCGCGCCAGACTACCACGGCACCTCCCTTGTCGGCGGGTTTGATAATGCAGTCTGGGTTGTTGCGGAGTGATACAAGATGCTAATTTCCGAGTATAAAAATGGCCATAACTTTTCTAATACTGAAGATATGAAAGTGAATTAGGTGTTAAATTAAACATCTTATGTTTTATCTGATGGGATAAATGGCAGACTTGATTTTTAAAATCTCAAAATTTTGTAACATTGCTACAATTTATACAAACCTGTGCGCCTTTGTAGTGAGGGAGGAAACCCTAACACTAATCCTAACTCAAGGTTGATAAGCTTGCTATAAGTATAAATTGTCCCTAGCGTGTGTGGGATAGTGTGCGGGGATCGCTGGTCGGTGCGGACTCGGTGGGCCGAACGGCATTGTATCTCTGAACTAATTGTGATACAGGGGCCCCAGGGGTTGGACTCGAACCCCCAATGTCCTCATGGGAATTAACCTGTTGGCCACGAGATGTCCCAGAGGCAGATCTCTCTTCCAATGGTCTCTCCAAACCCCCAGAGGCAGTGGGCTTTTCAACTGGGTACAGGCAATGTTGTCAATGTACCAGTGCCACCCACCTGCTCTGGCCACTGAGTCTAAATACCCACCACCCATTTTGAAGCAAGGCGACGGGGCAGGGGTGGGTAGGTGGGGGGTGTTGTTCCCAAAGTCTGCATTTATTCCATAGTCAATGTTACTAAAACAGATGACGAGGTCTTTGTGCAGTACAATTAGTGTGATCTAGCTGTCACATGCTGGGTCTACAAATGGGGGGCGTCGGGAAAAGTGGTGGGGAGATTGGAGAATGGGAAAATGGAGGGAGAGGGGAATAAGAGGATGTGACGGGAGGGGAGGGACTAGGGCTCTAAATTAACAGTTGCCCGGTTGCCAATGGCCAAAGGAAGGAAGGTCAGCGCTCCTCGGACAACACCGGCATTATCACCACGCTGCCTTGGCCGTCCCTGTCCACCGCCAAGTGCCGCCGCCAAAGGGGGAGGCAGTTGGGATCTCTTCGCCACCGCCTCCCCTCCTCCGCCAGCCAACAGGCCGTCCCTGTCACCACGCACTACAGCCGTCGCCGCCGGGCAACCTAAAAGCTGTGTCATTTTGCCCGGTCTGACATTCTAGATACTGGGTTATACTGAAGATAGACACTGGTGTAACTCAGCGAGTCAGGCAGCATCTCTGGAGAAAATGAATCAGTGACGTTTCTGGTTGGCGGCGGCGGCGGCGACGGCTGTAGTGCGGGATGACGGATGGTCGGTGCGAATGATGGGCCCCGCACAGCAGCAGCGGCGATGGCAGCTCCACCTCCTCCTGCACCCCGCCCGCCCTCATAGCAGAAAGAAAGTTTGTAGAATGCCTCCGAGATGGATTCTTAGAGCAGCTTGTAATGGAGCCGACCAGAGAAAATGCAATTCTGGATTTAGTGTTGTCCAATGAACCAGATATGATAAGAGAACTCGAGGTAAAGGAACCGCTTGGAGGTAGTGATCATAATATGATTAGTTTTAATCTGCAATTTGAGAAGGAGAAGGTTAAATCGGAAGTGGCAGTGATGCAGTTGAACAAAGGGGACTATGAAGGCATGAGAGGGGAGCTGGCCAAAGTAGACTGGAATGGGATACGAGCAGGAATGACGGTGGAACAGTAATGGCAGGAATTTATCGGCATAATCCGGAAGACGCAGGATCGTTTCATTCCAAAAAGGAAGAAAGATTCTAAGGCGAGTAGGAGGCAACCGTGGCTGACAAGAGAAGTTAGGGATAGAATAAAACTAAAAGAAAAGATGTATAACACAGCAAAGAGTAGCCGGAAGCCAGAGGATTGGGAAACTTTCATAGGTCAACAGAAGGAAACAAAACGGGCTGAAAAGATGAAGTACGAAGGGATGCTGGCCAGGAATATAAAGAAGGACAGTAAAAGCTTCATTCGATATGTTAAGGGAAAAAGAGTAGCAAAGTCAAATGTGGGTCCCTTGAAGGCAGACATGGGTGAAATTATTATTGGCAACAAGGAAATGGCAGAAGAGTTAAATAGGTACTTCGGATCTGTCTTCACTAAGGAAGACACAAACAATCTCCCAGATGTACTGGAGGACAGTGGATCTAAGGGGGTAGAGGAATTGCAAGAAATGTTCATTAGGCGAGAAATAGTATTGTGTAGGCTAATGGGACTGAAGGATGATAAATCCCCTGGGCCTGATGGTCTGCATCCCAGGGTCCTCAGGGAGGTGGCTCTAGAAATAGTGGATGCATTGGTGATCATTTTCCAATGTTCAATAGATTCAGGATCAGTTCCTGTGGATTGGACGATAGCTAATGTTATCCCACTTTTCAAGAAAGGAGCGAGAGAGAAAACGGGGAATTACAGAGCGGTTAGCCTGACGGGTGGTGGGATTGATGCAGGAGTCAATTATTAAAGAGGTAATAATGGGGCATTTGGATAGCAATAAAATGATTAGGCCAAGTCAACATGGATTTATGAAAGGGAAATCATGCTTGACTAATCTTCTGGAATTTTTTGAGGAAATGGATGAAGGGGTGCCAGTGGATGTAGTGTATCTAGACTTTCAGAAAGCCTTTGGGAGTGTGAAGAAGGCTAATGGAATGTTGGCCTTCATAACAAGAGGATTTCAGTATAGGAGTAAAGAGGTTCTTCTGCAGTTGTATAGGGCTCTGGTGAGACCACATCTAGAGTATTGTGTACAGTTTTGGTCTCCTAATTTGAGGAAGGACGTCCTTGTGATTGAGGCAGTGCAGCGTAGGTTCACGAGATTGATCCCTGGGACGGCGGGACTGTCATATGAGGAAAGATTGAAAAGACTAGGCTTGTATTCACTGGAGTTTAGAAGGATGAGGGGGAATCTGATAGAAACATATAAAATTATAAAAGGACTGGACAAGCTTGATGCAGGAAAAATGTTCCCAATGTTGGGCGAGTCCAGAACCAGGGGCCACAGTCTTAGAATAAAGGGGAGGTCATTTAAAACTGAGGTGCGAAAAAACATTTTCATCCAGAGAGTTGTGAATTTATGGAATTCCCTGCCACAGAGGGCAGTGGAGGCCAAGTCACTGGATGGATTTAATAGAGAGTTAGATAGAGCTCTAGGGTCTAGTGTATTCAAGGGATATGGGGAGAAGGCAGGCACGGGTTATTGATAGGGGACGATCAACCATGATCACAATGAATGGCGGTGCTGGCTCGAAGGGCCGAATGGCCTCCTCCTGCACCTATTTTCTATGTTTCTATAGCGGCTGCAGCGTGCCACTCCGCCAACAGCGATAACCGCTTTCGAAACAAACACTCCTGCACGCCGTGGCCGGGAGGAAGGGAGGGGGCGGTCCCCTTCCACCGTCTGAAGCACCTGCACCGCTCGGCCCCGCACCTTTCTGTTGGCTGGCGGAGGAGGGGAGGTGGTGGCGAGGTGATCCCAACTGCCTCCCCCTTTGGCGGCCCCACTGGGCGGTGGACAGGGACGGCCAAGGCAGCGGGGCAATAATGCCGGTGTTGTCTGAGGAGCGCTGACCTTCCTTTCTCTCTCTCTCTTGTACGCCCCCCTCCACCCCCTTATCCTGGGACCCCTCTTCTCCACCTCGCACTGATCCCCATTCCCGCCTCTATTGAGTCGTCACTGACATCCCCTGTGCTCCCCTCCTCATCTACCCCACCCCCCATCTATTCATCCTGCCCTAATCACCCTGTCCACCTCGCATTGATTCTTCTGCCACCACCCCATCCATCCTACACTGATCCCCCAATTCATCCTGTGGTGACCCCCTGCCCATCCACCCTGCACTGCACCCCCCATTCATCCTGTACTGATCCCACTTATTCATCCTGCACTGATGTCCCGATCTATCCTGTACTGACCCCTCATTTATCCTGCACCGACCTTCCCATCCATCCTGCACTGCACCTCCCATTCATCCTGTAGTGATCCCTCCATTCATCCTGTACTGTACCCCCATTCATCCTGCACTGATCCTCCCTCATCCATCATGCACTGATCCCCCCATCCTGTAGTGATCCACCCATTCATCCTCCAGTGATCCCCCATTCATCCTGCAGAGACCACCCGAACCCCCCATTCATCCTGTACTGTTCCCCCATTCATCATGCACATCGCCCCTATCCATCTAGTACTGAACCCCCATTCATCCTGTACTGATGCCCCCCATTCATCCTGCACTGCTCCCCTATCCATCCTGTACTGATTCCCCCCCCCATCCATCCCGTACTGATACCCCCATTCAACCCTACTGACATCCCCCGCGCTCTCCCCTCACAATTTTATCCACTCCAACCGACAGGCACTAATTCCCCTGCCTCAATCCATCCATTCGCGCCGATTGCCTTCTGAACCCCCCCCCCCCCCATCTATCCATCCCGCACTAATTCACCCACCCCACCCCTGTGACTCTACGGCGCTGGAAATGTCTTCAGAGCGAACATTGACTGTTTGATAACGAAATGCAATCAAATGTGTTTTAATACCCAATGTTATTATTTGTTTTAATCCATAAAGATGGATTAATTAAATTGTGAACACGTGAAACATTTTCGAATGTCACTGCTACCGTAGACACGTTATTACAGAATTCATCTTAACAGTAAATCAATGCTCTTAATATGGAGCATCAGTACTGCAGTTATTTATTGAGCAACATTCACAACTATATAAGGTACACAAAAATGCTGGAGAAACTCAGCGGGTGCAGCAGCATCTATGGAGCGAAGGAAATAGGTAACGATTCGGGCCGAAACCTTCTTCACAACTATATGTTGGATTTATCCAGGTTTTACTTCTACAGTCAGTCATATACATCACGAATTTGGTCAGGAGATATTTCAGTTGAAATTTTAACGTTAATTCTGAAGTGGGAATGCTGGAAACAGCGCTTATCAATATATTTTTTTAAATCTGGTGCGTACAAACTGGGTATCTTCATTGCTGTTCACAACACACACATCTAATCTGAATTTCCGGTAATGTGGCGTTTTGACACCTTTAAACAAATTGATAAAAAACATTTGCTGCAGTTATGTCATTTGGCCATCTCTTGTCAGTTAGTGTAATATTTAACCTGTCAGATGGGTATAGTCGGTTTTAACAGCTATTATCATAAAATGCACTTTAGAAATTTCCTTGCAACCTGTAGATTTTGTTGCGGATAAATTATGTGGGAAGCGAGAGTGTTTATGTACCAATAGCAATAACGGCCCATGCTATGGTCATGTCATAATTTTTTGTCCTTCACAGAAAACATGCTTGCATCACTCTGTAGCGTGCATGGTTAAGCATATATGTTACTGATATTTGAGAATACATAAGGTTGCATGCAAAATACTGATTTTCCAAAATCCAGTTTCTGTGTAGTACATTCTATTGCATTTATGTGAGAAATACTAATTTGCCCAACAAAATACTGATTTTCAGCCATCAAAATACAGAAATGCTTGGTGAAACTTGGGTGCTCGGCAATTATTCAAAATCACATTATGTTTGAGCATTCAAAATGTGATTTGTGATCTTGTTTATGAGTCATCATGGAACTACAATTTGTTATAATAGTAAAACAGGTTAGTTTGAAAGTGGTCATAGTAATATAAATGCACCATTTAGTTTGACTTCAATTGTCATGATGGAAATTGAAGTTGAACTAAATGTTGTATTCACATCACTATTCCATGTTGAAATTGATGTGATGTGAAGTTGTTAGGTCAGGAGGACCATTAAAGGTGCACTGCACACACTAACACAGTCTAACAGTAACAGACAATCAAATCAACACACAAAACATTTTCTAAAAAAAGGTTCTCTTTACTGCAAAAACGTACAGTACATTATTTGCAGTTTTTGCATGCTCCTTTATAACATTTAACATAACATTTTACAACAATACAACCTGATTATTAAAACAACAATTCTTGGTTTAAAAGAATGTATACAACAATGACCCCAATCATCCCATTCCACCCACTCATTACTTTTGACTCAACCAAAATTATTTCTGAAATATTGGTCAAAAATTTGGTGCACACTTCCGGTGGCGCTATGGAGTAGGAGAGACTCGCGCCGACTAGCTCCGGGAAAAAATGCCGAAAACGGGGGGAAAAGACGGGACCTACCTGCAGAAAACAGCACCGACTGTTTGTATCAAGTTCGTGACGTCATCAGGCGCGCGACACCGGCA
Organism: Malacoraja senta; assembly: GCA_038087875.1. Lineage (NCBI taxonomy): Eukaryota > Metazoa > Chordata > Chondrichthyes > Rajiformes > Rajidae > Malacoraja > Malacoraja senta. Next base: position 194,503 of record JAXLNO010004314.1, read on the forward strand.
GCATGTCGACTCAACATACTCCCCCTTCCAAGTCGAGAAAAACCGGCAAGGCTAAAGAGGTAGGCTCAACTGAAGCCTCGGCCTCAGTTTTGACAGCATCCCAAGAAGATATCTCAAAGAAGAAAAAGACAGATGTGGAAGAATTAAGAATCTTCCTTACACAGGAAATCTCTAATATAATGAAAGAATTAAAAAATCTTAAACAGAACTTCAGGGAAGAGCTGAAATCTTTTAAAGATGAAATTACAGAACAAATTAAAGAAGAGGTTACAGCTTCTGTACATGAAGTTCTGGAAGATTGGAAGTTAGACATGGAAGAAAATTTGAAACAAAGTATTGAAGAAGTAAATGATAAACTGAATTCGATGGAATCTAGATTTGATTCTAAGTTGGAGTCTGGAGGATTCCAGACATTAAATCAACACCACGTGGCTGTAAAGGAATTAGAGGAAATTGCTGAGACGATTACCGAAACTACAAAAAAACTTATTGCCGAGAACAAACGCCTATCAAAGTTATTTCATCAAATAACCGAAAAATGTACTGACTTGAAGGGGCGACAGAGACGCCAGAATTTAAGACCAAGTAATTTATTAAGAGGCCAGTTCTTCTCCTAATGGCTCTCCTGTCCCTGACGGGGCAGCGAATCCTACTGCCAGGGGTGGAACATCTGGCAGCTGCCGTTCATCGCCTTGTACAGCCTCACCGTCAGACTCGGGGTCTGAAATCTCATGACCCGTAGAACGCTCCTCATCCCTGAGGGTGCATTCCATCAGCCCTGAGCCAGGTGCTGTTAAACTGCTTCCAGCAGCTTGGATTTCAGTACACTCCTTCCTGAGTGAACTTTGCTCGAAATGCCTATGTAAAAGGCTTTCTATTTGGGCAATACGCTCGAAAGCAGTATCTAGCCCTGTACCAGGAGCTGTTGAGCTGCTTCCAGCAGCTTGGATTTCAGTACACTCCTCCTTGAGTGAACGTTGCTCCAACAGCCTATGTAAAAAGGCTTTCTATTTGGGCAATACGCTCGAAAGCAGTATCTAGCCCTGGAGCTACTTCCATTGCCTGGGACTCCCTCCGTGGGCCGTTGGGATTTAAACTTCGTCTTTTGCCCGACAGGCGCTGACTGTGTTTTCACCAGCCCCAGGTCCACAGTCGCTACGCTCACCGCTGGCGACTGTACCGGGGTTTAGAGGCGGTTGGTCTCTAACCGCGGACTCCCGACTTTCCCGACTTTCTGTCGGCTGTGTCGCTCGCCTCTTCCCCCTGTCCGTTTTTTCCCATGGCGTCTGTGGAAAAAATCCCCATAGACCCACAGTAAACGGACCTGGAAAACATGAAAAAAGTTTCTACTTACCTTGTAGTTGAAAAACTACAAACCGCTGGAGGAGCTCTGCTCCTCACGTCCGTTTGAGTCAAGGCGTCTGACGTAATGGCACACTGGCGGGGTTCTTCACGTAGTCACTCACGTGACTCCGAAGTAAAATCTACAATCATACTTATACCAAAAACGGATAAGGATCCTGAAGATCCAGGTTCATATAGAGCAATAGCTCTCTTAAATACTGATCAGAAAATATTAACCAAATCCTATCTCATAGATTGAGCTTAGTGATTAACAAATTAATACACCCCGACCAAACAGGTTTTATTCCAAAACGTTACTCATTTTATAATTTGAGAAGACTATTCAATATTATATATACAAATAGAATTCCTAATGCAGATCTAGCAATTATTTCGTTAGATGCTGAAAAAGCATTTGACCAGGTAGAGTAAAAGCATTTGAGTAAAGAAGTTCCCCCTAATGTTACCCCTAAACTTCTGTCCCTTAATTCTCAAGTCATGTCCCCTTGTTTGAATCTTCCCTACTCTCAATGGGAAAAGCTTATCCACGTCAACTCTGTCGAACCCGCTCATCATTTTAAAGACTTCTATCAAGTCCCCCGTTAACCTTCTGCGCTCCAAAGAATAAAGACCTAACTTGTTCAACCTTTCTCTGTAACTTAGTTGCTGAAACCCAGGCAACATTCTAGTAAATCTCCTCTGTACTCTCTCTATTTTGTTGACATCCTTCCTATCTACCACCCTATCTACATGAGATTCCACCTTCAGGGAACTATGCACAGTTATTCCTAGATCCCTCTGTTTATCTGCATTCCTCAATTCGCTACCATTTACCGTGCACGTCCTATTTTGATTTGTCCTGCAGAGATGTATCACCTCACATTTATCAGCATTAAACTCCATCTGCCATCTTTCAGCCCACTCTTCCAAATGGCCTAAATCTCCCTGTAGACCTTGAAAATCTACTTCATTATCCACAACACCACCTATCTTAGTATCATCTGCATACTTACTAATCCAATTTTACACACCATCATCCAGATCATTGATGTACATGACAAACAACAGTGGAACAACACAGACCCCCTGAGGCACCCCACTAGTCACCGGCCTCCAACCTGACAAACAGCCATCCACCATTACTCTCTGGCATCTCCCATTCAGCCACTGTTGAATCCATCTTGCTACTCCACCATTAATACCCAACAATTGAATCTTCTTAACCAACCTTCCATGAGGAAAGTTGTCAAAGGCCTTACTGAAGTCCATATAGACAACATCCACTGCTTTACCCTCATCAATTTCCCTAGTAACCTCTTTGAAAAATTCATGAAGATTAGTCAAACATGAACTTCCAGGCACAAATCCATGTTGACTGTTCCTAATCAGACCCTGCTTATCCAGATGCTTATATATATTATCTCTAAGTATCCTTTCCATTAATTTGCCCACCACTGACGTCAAACTAACAGGTCTATAATTGCTAGGTTTACACTTAGAACCCTTTTTAAACAACGGAACAACATGCGCAGTACACTAATCCTCCGGCACTATTCCCATTTCTAATGACATTTGAAATATTTCTGTCATAGCCCCTGCTATTTCTACACTAACTTCCCTCAATGTCCTAGGGAATACCCTGTCACGACCTGGAGACTTATCCGTTTTCATATTTTCCAAAAGTGTCAGTACTTCCTCTTCTTTGAATCTCATAGTTTCCATAGCTACTCTGCTTGTTTCCCTTACCTCACATAATTCCATATCCTTCTCCTTGGTGAATACCGAAGAAAAGAAATTGTTCAATATCTCCCCCATCTCTCTTGGCTCTGCAGATAGCTGTCCACTCTGACTCTCTAATGGACCAATTTTATTCCTTGTTATCCTTTTGCTATTAATATAGCGGTCGAAACCCTTTGGATTTACTTTCACCTTACTTGCCAAAGCAACCTCATATCTTCTTTTAGCTTTCCTAATTTCTTTCTTAATATTCTTTTTACATTCTTTATTGCCAATAACAAAATTCAATTAAAATACATTACAACAATCCCCTTTTAAAATAGTTAAAGATAAACTTAAATATTTAGGAATCTACGTAACTAAGACAAATACCTCTTTATTTAAACTAAATTTTCCACCCTTACTGAATAAATTACACAAGAATATTCAGTACTGGAAAACACTTCCCATTTCAATGCTTGGTAGAATTAATGCTATAAAAATGATCTTCTTACTGCAACTACTGTACATATTTCAATTAATTCCGATATATATCCCCCAAAACTTTTTCAAAAAAGTCGATTCCATTGTTACAAGCTTTATTTGGGATTATAAGAATCATAGAATAAGTTAAAAAAACATGTATGTAAGTGAAAGAGCAACGGAGGTTTGGCCTTGCCAAATTTCTTATTTTATTTCTGGGCAGTCCATATTAAAAACATGAATTTCTGGCTGGAAGAAATGGATCAACAACCAGATTGGTTAAGGATGGAAAAGGAAGACTGTTTACCTTTTGAAATTGGTTCGATTATATTTGCTCCCACAAAACTGCATTAAAAAACCTAGGAAAACCCTATAATACATGGTGAAATACGAATTTGGAAACAATTTTAAAAAAGCTTTAAAACTGAATAATATACCACTCTGTCTTCCCATTGTAAATAATACTTTATTCAAGCCATCCATATTGCATAAAGGTTTCACACAATGGAAAAATTATGGAATTAAAAAGATTGGACAACTTTATAGGAAAGGCATCTTTCTTTCATTTCAAGAGTTACAACAGAATCATGGACTGCACTCAAATAATTTCTTCAGATATCTACAAATTAGAGATTATGTTAAATCTAATACACAAGTTTATAGGACTAGGGAACCAGAAATTCTTGATGAATGTTTGAATAAGCATCCTAACACTGAAAAATTAATAGCTTATATTTATAACACCCTCTTAAACAACGAGGTACCACCGATGGAACTATATAGACACACATGGAAAAATGAGTTAGGTCATCCTATAACGAAAGATATTTGGGACGAAAGTTTACAACATATACATCAATGCTCGTTAAATGCCGGACATGCTTTAATACAATTTAAAGTCTTACACAGATTACATTACTCCAAAATAAAACTAAATAGAATCTTCCCACATATTTCTCCTATCTGTGATAAATGTCTGCATCTAGAGGCCAATTTAACACATACTTTTGCAAATTGTACAAAAATTCAAAATTTCTGGACTGATATTTTTGAAATAATTTCTGGTTGTTAATACTAAATTGGATCCAGACTCAAAATTAATAATACTTGGAATATCAGAAGAAAGTTTAACACTCACAACAAGCCAAAGAAACTTCCTCGACTACAGTATAATAACTGGGAAAAAATTAATATTAAAATTTTGGAATGGCCCTATAAGCCCCACTATTAAAATATGGATTGTGGAAATGTCGGAGACCCTACATCTAGAAAGAATTAGACTTGTCTTAATGGACAAACAAGAACTTTTTGTTAAAATATGGGCTCCACTTTCAGAAGGGATAGATTGGCCCAGCAAGAAAACCCAACTGAAGCTTGAACTCAGGATTAGATGTAAAATTACATTTCATAACCTACGAACGCATCTCCAATGACGTATTATAAGTAATACATTCCACTTTTTAAAAATATTTGTAATTCTTTTTTCTTTCTATCTCTCTTTTTCTATCTATATTAAAAAAAACACTAGAAGCAGAATTAATCGACAATTGACAATTTTAATAATGTATGATTGATTATATATGAAAAGTTTTTTTAATATAATATGTTACTATACTTTATAATATGTTTGCTTCTAATAAAAATATATATTTTTTTAAAAATGTGGTGCACGAATGCTCCAAATTAAGGCTCAGAATGCACCAGAGAGCATCTAAAACCCCAGAGCTTCCAGGGCCCTTAAGTGGCCCCTGGACCCCGACTGCGAGGGGCTTCACGCTCATGATCTTCATGCTCTGCACGCACATTAATTCACATAATTGTTTTGTAATCCTGTCATGCCACCCCCCTTTTTGAAAAGCTTCGTACGGGCCTGCCATCCCCCTCACTGACACGCTCCGGTCTCCTTTCATCCCGTGCAGGTGTCTGCTCGCACAGTGCCCTCCCATGTTATCTCATTCCACTCTTCCCGGTGGTCTGATACGGCTCGTGTCCATGGTCTGATCACATTCTCCTGGATAGTCCACTGCGCCTTTCACTAACGGTCTGACCTCAGTGTCCAGCGCAGTCTAATCTCACTCGACCTTATCGCCTGCATGTTGTAATCCGGCTCTGCTTCGTGGCCTGAAGGGGAATCTGGGTGCTTATGCAAGTGAAACTTGTACTGATCTGTATACAAAATGAATTTCACTGTACCTCTGTACCGGTGACAATAAAGTTCAATTGAACCATTGAACCTTGAGATGTGATAAACACAAAGTGCTGGAGCGACTCAGCGGGTCAAGCATCTTCTCCGGAGATACAAGATAGGTGACGTTTTGGGTCAGGACTTTTCTTCAGATTTCAAAGAAAGGTCTGAAGAAGGGTCCTTACCTAAAACGTCACCCACCCCGTTTCTCCAGAGACGTTGCCTGACTCGCTGAGATATTCCAGCACTCTATGTCTATCTTTGGCATTAACCAGCATCTGCGGTTCATCGTTTCCTCCCTTCACGGATGAAGATCTGGATCTTCTAAATGCTCAAATCCAACTCTCCAGAACGGAATTATCACATTCTTCCAGTGAAATTCCCCGGTAGTTTTTGATCCTCCTTTCTCGTTGGGGCGGGTGTCCATGTCCGGGCTGAGCCCATCGCTCGTGAAGTGTGGCCATGGACTGTGTTTTATGTGAATCGCCTTATCCACTCTCGGTGATTTCATTACACGAACCTGTTTCATCTGATCAGACTATGGTCTGATCCAGCTCTGCTCAACTGACGAATCATGCTCTTAACCCCGTCTTGGTTGGCCCGTCTTCTTCAGACATTAAAGATATCCAGCGTGGAGACAGATCCTTCGTTCCACCGAGTCCGCGCCGACCAGCGATTCTCATACACTAGTCATATCCTACACACTAAATTTACAATTTACAGAAGCCAATTATCCTATAAACAAACCTGTACGTCTTTGGGATGTGGGATGAAACAGGGGCACCCAGAAAAAAACCACGAAGAACGATCACTACTAATGCCTCCACAATCTCTGCAGCTACCTGCAGTCTACCTGGTCCAGGTGACTTATCCACTTTCAGACCTTTCAGCTTCTGAAACACCTTCTCAGTAACAGCAACTACACTAACTTCAGCTCGCTAACACTGATGAATTTCTGCCTCTTGCTGATGTATTTACTGTGAAAACTGACACAAAAAAGTTATTCTGTTCATCCACCATTTCATTGTTCCCCATCACAACTTCCCCGGGTTCATTTCAAGCTGTCCAATGTCCACCCATGCTCCTGCATGGTCCTGAAGTCCTCCAGCCATAGATCCAGTTCCCTACCGTGGTCTGTGATTAGCTGCAACTGGACACAATTTCCATAGGCACAGTCACCAGGGACACCAGCAGTATCCCTGACTTCCCACATACTCAGGAGGAACATTGCGCCACTCTACCTGCCATATCCACTGCACTAAAACCAAATGGAAAGACAGTCACACACAGGAACCAGCAGACTGTTCCTGTACCACCCGTCACCCTCCGCTCAGCCTCGTGGCTGAATCCTCGAGCCAAAACCTCACACTTGGGGGATATTGGGGTAGTCACTGGAAGTGTCTTGAGAGCAGTCAATATTACGGTTTAGAGGTTTATGGCCCAAACGCCGGTAAGTGAGACTAGTGTAGCTGGAACATGTTGGCCGGTGTGGGCAAGTTGGGCTGAAGGGCCTGTTTCCACATTGTCACTGTAGCTGGGACATGTTGGCTGATGTGGGCAAGTTGGGCTGAAGGGTCTGTTTCCACGCTGTCACAGTAGCTGGGACATGTTGGCTGGTGTGGGCAAGTTGGGCTGAAGGGCCTGTTTCCACGCTATGTCACCCTAGACTTCACCCCATCCCCGCACCTTCACGCTGCCTCACTCCTAATAGGCCGTTCCGCTACCATTTTTAACCCCCTTTTTTTGGCTGTTCAGTTAGCCAATTTTAATCACTCAGCCAATCCGACGGGAATGTTTTGAAATCTCGCTGCTGCTCCGAGACTGAAAGAGACCGACCCACCAACTGCCTTTCTGTGGCATCAAAAGGCCTTTAGATCGGCAATAGATATACGTGGAGACAGAGGGATGTGGATTATGTGCAGGCAAGCAAGCATGGGCGGAAATCCTGGGGGGGGGGGCGGGCACGGGCACGCCCCCCCCCGTGATTTGAGAGGAGGGGGACAATCCCCCCATGTTTTGTAATCCGGACTTTATCAGAATTTTCTAAGGGCTGAATCGGCCCGTTCGCGGGGCCTTTCCGCACCCGGTGTGGCTTACAATCAAACTGCTGCATCGAGGCTCCCGATATTAGTAGTAAGCAAAAGGTAGTGATTGTGGGAGATTTCAATTTTCCACACATAGACTGGGAAACACATTCTGTAAAAGGGCTGGATGGTTTGGAGTTTCTAAAATGTGTGCAGGATAGTTTTTTGCAGCAATACATAGAGGTGCCTACTAGAGAAGGGGCAGTGCTGGACCTCCTGTTAGGAAATGAGACCGGGCAGGTGGCGGAGGTAAGCGTTGGGGAGCACTTCGGGTCCAGTGATCACAATACCATTAGTTTCAATATAATTATGGAGAGGGTCAGAACTGGACCTAAGGTTGAGATTTTTGATTAGAGAAAGGCTAACTTTGAGGAGATGCGAAAGGATTTAAAAGGAGTGAATTGGGACATGTTGTTTTATGGGAACGAGGTAGAAGAGAAATGGAGGACATTTAAAGGTGAAATTTTAAGAGTACAGAATCTTTATGTACCTGTTCGGTTGAAAGGAAATAGTAAAAATTGGAAAGAGCCATGGTTTTCAAGGGAAATTGGACACGGTTCGGAAAAAGAGAGAGATCTACAATAATTATAGGCAGCATGGAGTAAATGAGGTGCTTGAGGAGTATAAAGAATGTAAAAAGAATATTAAGAAATAAATTAGAAAAGCTAAAAGAAGATATGATAACGGATAAGTCTCCGGATAAGTCCCCAGAAGAAAACGGATAAGTCTCCAGGTCCTGACAGGATATTCCCTTGGACATTGAGGGAAGTTAGTGTAGAAATAGCAGGGGCTATGACAGAAATATTTCAAATGTCATTAGAAACGGGAATAGTGCCGGAAGATTGGCGTACTGCGCATGTTGTTCCGTTGTTTAAAAAGGGTTCGAAGAGTAAACCTAGCAATTATAGACCTGTTAGTTTGACGTCAGTGGTGGGCAAATTAATGGAAAGGATACTTAAAGATAATATATATAAGCATCTGGATAAGCAGGGTCTGATTAGGAACAGTCAACCTGGATTTGTGCCTGGAAGGTCATGCTTGACTAATCTTCTTGAATTTTTCGAAGAGGTTACTAGGGAAATTGATGAGGGTAAAGCAGTGGATGTTGTCTATATGGACTTCAGTAAGGCCTTTGACAAGGTTCCTCATGGAAGGTTGGATAAGAAGATTCAATTGTTGGGTATTAATGGTGGAGTAGCAAGATGGATTCAACAGTGGCTGAATGGGAGATGCCAGAGAGTAATGGTGGATGGCTGTTTGTCAGGTTGGAGGCCGGTGACTAGTGGGGTGCCTCAGGGGTCGGTGTTGGGTCCACTGTTGTTTGTCATGTACATCAATGAACTGGATGAAGGTGTGGAAAATTGGATTAGTAAGTATGCAGATGATACTAAGATAGGTGGTGTGGTGGATAATGAAGTAGATTTTCGAAGTCGACAGAGAGATTTAGGCCATTTGGAAGAGTGGGCTGAAAGATGGCAGATGGAGTTTAATGCTGATAAATGTGAGGTACTACATCTCGGCAGGACAAATCAAAATAGGACGTACATGGGAAATGGTAGAGAATTGAGGAATGCAGTTGAACAGAGGGATCTAGGAATAACTGTGCATAGTTCCCTGAAGGTGGAATCTCATGTAGATAGGGTGGTAAAGAAAGCTTTTGGGGTGCTGGCCTTTATAAATCAGAGCATTGAATATAGAAGTTGGGATGTAATGTTAAAATTGTACAAGGCATTGGTGAGGCCAATTCTGGAGTATGGAGTACAATTTTGGTCGCCTAATTATAGGAAGGATGTCAACAAAATAGAGAGAGTACAGAGGAGATTTACTAGAATGTTGCCTGGGTTTCAGCAACTGAGTTACAGAGAAAGGTTGAACAAGTTAGGTCTTTATTCTTTGGAGCGCAGAAGGTTAAGAGGGGACTCGATAGAGGTCTTTAAAATTATGAGCGGGTTAGACAGAGTGGACGTGGATAAGCTTTTCCCATTGAGAGTAGGGAACATTCAAACAAGGGGACATGACTTGAGAATTAAGGGACAGAAGTTTAGGGGGAACATTAGGGGGAACTTCTTTACTCAGAGAGTGGTAGCTGTGTGGAATGAGCTTCCAGTGGAAGTGGTGGAGGCAGGTTCGATGTTATACTTTAAAAATAGATTGGATGGGTATATGGACGGGAAAGGAATGGAGGGTTATGGTCTGAGTGCAGGTAGATGGGAGTAGGGGGAAGTATTTATTTTTAATTTAAAAAAATAAAAAAAAAATTAAAAAAAACAATTTAAATGTTCGGCACGGACTTGAAGGGCCGAGATGGCCTGTTTCCGTGCTGTTATGGTTATATGGTTATATGGTTATATGGTTATATGAGGTTGCTTTGGCAAGTAAGGTGAAAGTAAATCCAAAGGGTTTCTACAGCTATATTAATAGCAAAAGGATAACAAGGAATAAAATTGGTCCATTAGAGAGTCAGAATGGACAGCTATCTGCAGAGCCAAAAGAGATGGGGGAGATACTGAACAATTTATTTTCTTCGGTATTCACCAAGGAGAAGGATATGGAATTATGTGAGGTAAGGGAAACAAGCAGAGTAGCAACGGAAACTATGAGATTCAAAGAAGAGGAGGTGCGGACACTTTTGAAAAATATGAAAACGGATAAGTCTCCAGGTCCTGACAGGATATTCCCGAGGACATTGAGGGAAGTTAGTGTAGAAATAGCAGGGGCTATGACAGAAATATTTCAAATGTCATTAGAAACGGGAATAGTGCCGGAGGATTGGCGTACTGCGCATGTTGTTCCGTTGTTTAAAAAGGGTTCTAAGAGTAAACCTAGCAATTATAGACCTGCTAGTTTGACGTCAGTGGTGGGCAAATTAATGGAAAGGATACTTAAAGATAATATATATAAGCATCTGGATAAGCAGGGTCTGATTAGGAACAGTCGACATGGATTTGTGCCTGGAAGGTCATGTTTGACTAATCTTCTAGAATTTTTCGAAGAGGTTACTAGGGAAATTGATGAGGGTAAAGCAGTGGATGTTGTCTATATGGACTTCAGTAAGGCCTTTGACAAGGTTCCTCATGGAAGGTTGGTTAAGAAGATTCAATTGTTGGGTATTGATGGTGGAGTTGCAAGATGGATTCAACAGTGGCTGAATGGGAGATGCCAGAGAGTAATGGTGGATGGCTGTTTGTCAGGTTGGAGGCCGGTGACTAGTGGGGTGCCTCAGGGGTCTGTGTTGGGTCCATTGTTGTTTGTCATGTACATCAATGATCTGGATAATGGTGTGGAAATTTGGATTAGTAAGTATGCAGATGATACTAAGATAGGTGGTGTGGTGGATAATGAAGTAGATTTTCAAAGTCTACAGAGAGATTTAGGCCATTTGGAAGAGTGGGCTGAAAGATGGCAGATGGAGTTTAATGCTGATAAATGTGAGGTACTACATCTCGGCAGGACAAATCAAAATAGGACGTACATGGTAAATGGTAGAGAATTGAGGAATGCAGTTGAACAGAGGGATCTAGGAATAACTGTGCATAGTTCCCTGAAGGTGGAATCTCATGTAGATAGGGTGGTAAAGAACGCTTTTGGGGTGCTGGCCTTTATAAATCAGAGCATTGAATATAGAAGTTGGGATGTAATGTTAAAATTGTACAAGGCATTGGTGAGGCCAATTCTGGAGTATGGAGTACAATTTTGGTCGCCTAATTATAGGAAGGATGTCAACAAAATAGAGAGAGTACAGAGATTTACTAGAATGTTGCCTGGGTTTCAGCAACTAAGTTACAGAGAAAGGTTGAACAAGTTAGGTCTTTATTCTTTGGAGCGCAGAAGGTTAAGAGGGAACTTGATAGAGGTCTTTAAAATTATGAGCGGGTTAGACGGAGTTGACGTGGATTAGCTTTTTCCATTGAGAGTAGGGAAGATTCAAACAAGGGGACATGACTTGAGAATTAAGGGACAGAAGTTTAGGGGTAACATTAGGGGGAACTTCTTTACTCAGAGAGTGGTAGCTGGGTGGAATGAGCTTCCAGTGGAAGTGGTGGAGGCTGGTTCGATTTTATCCTTTAAAAATAGATTGGATGGGTATATGGACGGGAAAGGAATGGAGGGTTATGGTCTGAATGCAGGTAGATGGGACTAGGGGGAAGTATTTTTTTTTTTTTAATAATAATAATAATAATAATGTTCGGCACGGACTTGAAGGGCCGAGATGGCCTGTTTCCGTGCTGTAATGGTTATATGGTTATTTTGAAGCCCCCGCCGACCGATGAAAGGCCCCGCAAACGGGCCGAATGAAGCGCCACGAAGCTGCTGTTGCTGGAGTTCAGTCGGTCACAAACCAGGACAGCTCCTGATGTTACCGTCCACAGGGCCCACGCATGCGCTTGTGTCCCCCCCAACAGGCAAGAGTTGGTCTTGGCATCATGTTCCGCAAGGGCATGGTGGACCGATGGGCCTGTTCCTGTGCTGTTCTATGAAACGGCGGATGAGGAATCTTGAGCAGGTAACAAAGTGCTGGAGGAGCAGCGGGCCGGGCAGCATCTGTGGAGGAATGAACGGGTGATTTTTCGGGACAAGGTCCTCCTAGACGGCTCCATTCCCTCAGACGCTGTCTGAACCGTGAGTTCCTCCAGCACTTGTTTTGCAGGAAGATAGTAGGGGGGCAAGGGGGGGGTTAGGGAGAGAAAGGAAGGAACAGGAGAGTAAGAGGAGAGGGGAGGCGGGGAGGGAGGGTACAGTGGGAGGGAGGGGGGGTTTGAGACGAAAAAAGTGAGAGACAGTTACAACAACTTACCTTCAGCGGTGCTGCAGTTCTGCCACTGGCCGAGTGGGCGACTTTGAGGGGGCGGGATTAAATGCGGTTTTCACCTACCTGTCCTGGATATATTTCTCGAGTGCAAGCTTTTGCTGAAGAATTGTTCCGACGGCCGTTCTGTGAATTTTTTTTTTTAATCGCCCGCCAATTTCGGCACTGGAGTAATTAAAAAATCAGTTTTCTAAAGCTGTCACCGCCAACAACGGGGACGGATTTCACGTACGGGACAGGTAACGGAAAGCCGTTTATTTTATGTATAAAAGTGCTTTCTTGAGAAGCCTTTAATCCACATTTTTTACGTTGCGAAACGGTGATTTAGGACCCATACGAACCAGCAGTATTTTTCTGCCGATATGGGGTTTAAATTCACGCAACCGCAACGTTCCAAACGATCGCGTTCCTCAAAAACCCACTCGCAAGATGATTTAAATGGACATTAATTTATGGGAATTAAACACTAAATTCCTTCCATTTGGCCTATAATCCATGACAATGAGATTTAAAAATCATATTATATTGTGAATTCTTGTGTGAATGTTATTTGGACACTAAGGCTATTTAAAAATCTTTTCTTAAGAAATGGATAGATGTTTAGATCTAGTAATTGAATTTGTAATGGCTACAATTGGGTAACTAACTAATTATAATGCTTTAATATCAGGTCATCCCATGTAAGATTGTTTAATATTTGTTTCAGAATGCTTCAATCTATAACTGAAACTTTCTTTCAGTTCTGTTAATTTTTAAGAAAGTTATGGGTTTGGACTGTCCTTGATCACAGCTTTTGTGTCGTCAATGGAAAAGCAATAAGGTAACAAAATACTAATTTCCGAGTATTAAAAGTGGCCATAACTTTTTTAAATACTGATGATATGAAAGTGAATTAGGTGTCAAATTAAACTTCTTTTTATGCTTTATCTGATGGGATAAATTGAAGACTTGATTTTTAGAATCTCAAAATTTTGTAACATTGCGAGTGAAAGGGAGGGAGAAACAAAGCAAGGGAGTGGGAAGGAAAGGAGAAAGAAAGAGGAGTGAAGAGAAATGATGATGGAGCGAGAGGGGTACCAAGATGGGGACAGGAGAAAGGTGCTTAAAAGCAGGACCGGGAGAGAGGGATGAGGACAGTGAAGGTGGGTAAGAGGGGGAGAGGGACAAAGAAATGGGCTTAGAGGGAGAGAACAAGGGAGCAGGAGAGAGGGATGTGGAGAGCAAATAAAGAGTGGAGAGAGAATGGGAGGAAGGGAAGGGAGAAGAAGGTAGCAAGAGGGAGAGGGGTAGAGTGAGCAAAGGGGAGAAGGGGGGGGGAGTGAAAGGGGAAGCAGGTGGAGCAGAGAGAGGGGTGCAGGGAGGGTAGCAGAGATGATTGAGATTGTGAGAGAGACGATGAGAGAAATGGAAATGTAGGACAAGATTGAGAGATAGGTGAAGTGAAGTGGGATGGACATAAGCGAAGAGGGAGGTGGGAGGAGCAGGATGGGAGTGAGTGAGAGTGGGCAGAAGGAAGAATAAGGGTTGATTTGTGGTCAGACATAAAAGAGGTGAGGGAGAATGGAAACAGAGCGACAAAGAAAGGGGAGGAATGTCGGGGAGTGGTAGGTAGAGGAATGTGGAGCAGAGGAGAGGGAGGGGCAGAGGGGAGAGGGAGAGTGGGTGAAAGAGAGAGGGAGAGTGGAGGGGCAGAGAGAGGGAGTGCACAGAGAAGCAGGTGAACTGCTGAAAACACACCATGTGGGCCTCGCAAACGTCTTGTACAACTGCAACATAACGTCCCAACAGCAAGACTCCATTCCCAGGCTGACAAAGACAATGTACCCTCTTTACCACCGATCTTCTACCCGTGACGGCACTTTCTAGGGAACTATGTCTTGGCACTCTAGAGTCGAACTGTTCACTGTGGCGAAGAAGCGTGCATGCGTACGTATGCAGTGCATGCGTATGTGTGTTCATTCAGTGCCACTGGGAGTAGTGCCCCAAGCAAGGGTGCTGGAGTGAGCAGGTGTGTACAGGATGGGGAGGTGAGGATTGAGCAGGGGACAGTGAGGGGGGTTGATTTAGTCATTTATTGAGGCTGATTGTTTGTTGGAGATTGTTCTCGGCTTCTGTCCGGCGCTGGGAGCCTGTGTCCGTCCCGCTCGACCCGCGGCCTCCTCCACTGTCAACACAGAGCATGGACTGTGAGTTTGGGCTTTTGCTGGCCTTGCCTTGCCCAGCCTCCACCCCGCATCCATGCCCCCGCCCCGGGGCTGCCAGCTTTGCTCGTCGGGGAGAATCTGGGTGCCTGCTTGCCGGGCAGGAGATTGGTGCAGTCAGGGAGTGGGTCCACGGCGGCCACACAGCACAGTCGCCACACTGCTGGGGAGGGGCTTGCAGTATGTAGACCCAGGTTTAGTCACGGAGTGCCGGTGTAATACCCGGCCTGGACTCACACACCAGTACAGCAGAGGAACAGGCCCTTCGGCCCACAGCGCCTGGAGCGGAGATGTAATCCGAGCCGCTACTAGGCAGGGAGTTGCAGGGGCCAGACCCGGGGACAGTCACTTCATCTTCCAGGCTTCATTCTGCTAAATCTCTTCTGCATCCTTTACAAAGTCTCCCCACCCAGTGGTGCAGCGGGTAGAACTGCTGCTTTACAGCGCCAGAGTAGATCCTGACTGCTACTTTCCCACGGCTACTGCCCATCCTGACTAATGTGTAGGGTATGTTAGAATTGGCTTTGGTAACATTGTAAATGTTCCCCAGTGTATAGGATAGTGTTAATATACGGTGTGATCGCTTATCAGCGCAGACATGCTTGGCAGAAGAGCCTGTTTCCGTGCTGTATCTCTGAAGTCTAAAATCTTCCCTGTAAGGGGGATGATCAGAACTGCACACAATACTCCAAATACAGTCCAACCAGAGATTTATAAATCTTCCTGACTCATATACACAATGAACGTAGGCATACGTCCACGTCTGCGGCAGGTGCGTCGAGATGGGGCTCCTAAGGGACCGTATTAGGAACCTGGAGCAGCAGCTCGATGACCTCTGTCTTGTCAGGGAGAGTGAGGAGGTCATGAGAGGAGTTATAGAGACATGGTCACTCCAAGACCATGGGAGGCAGACAAGTGGGTCACGGTTAGGAGGGGCAAGGGGCAGAGGCAGGGACTAGAGAGTACCTCGGTGGCTGTACACCGTGGCAATAAGTACTCCTGTTTGAGTACTGTTGGGGGGGACAGCATACCTGGGGGTAGCGACAGTGGCCGGGCCTCCGGCACAGAGACCGGCCCTGTTGTTCAGAAGGGTAGGGAAAAGAGGAGGGCAATAGTAATAAGGGACTCTATAGTTAGGGGGTCAGATAGGCGATTCTGTGGACACAGTCAGGAGACCCGGATGGTAGTTTGCCTCCCTGGTCTGGGATGTGTCTGAACGTGTCCAAGATATCCTGAAATGGGAGGGAGAGGAGCCAGAGGTCGTGGTACATATAGGTACCAAATGACATAGGTGGAAAAAGAGAAGAGGGCCTGAAAGGATAATTTAGGGAGTTAGGAAGAGTTAAGGAGAAGGACCGCAAAAGTAACAATATCAGTGTTACTGCCTGTGCCACGCGACAGTGAGAGTAGGAATGGAGCGAGGTGGAGGATAAATGCGTGGCTGAGGGACTGGTGCAGAGGGCAGGGATTCAAGTTTCTGGATCATTGGGACCTCTTTTGAGGAAGGTGTGACCTGTATAAAAAGGACAGGTTGCACTTGAACCCGAGGGGAATTCGGGTTCTCTCCTGGCGGGGAGATTTGCAAAGGCTACTGGGGAGACTTTAAACTAGAACTGTTGGGGGGAGGGACTCAAATAGAGAAAGCTAGTAGACAGTGTGTGAGGCAGGAGGCAGAGAAGGGAAGCACTCAGATCCAACATGTAGGGGAGCAAGAAGAAAAAGATAATAAACAGATAATAAGAGGTGGTTTAATGCTAGCATTGTAAGAAAGGTGGATGAGCTTAGAGCCTGGATTGACACCTGGAAGTATGATGTTTAGGCAATTAGTGAAACATGGTTGCAGGATGGCTGTGATTGGAAACTAAATATTCCAGGATGTCTTTGCTTCAGGTGAGATAGAATTGGAGGGGCAAGACGTGGAAGTGTTGCATTGCTTGTCAGGGAAGATATTACAGCAGTGCTTTGGCAGGATAGATTAGAGGGCTCGTCTAGGGAGGTTATTTGGGTGGAACTGAGAAATGGGAAAGGTGTAGCAACACTTATAGGGGTGTATTATAGACCGCCAAATGGGGAGCGAGAATTGGAAGAGCAAATATGTAAGATAGCAGATATTAGTAGTAAGCACAAGGTAGTGATTGTGGGAGATTTCAATTTTCCACACATAGACTGGGACACACATTCTGTAAAAGGGTTGGATGGTTTGGAGTTTGTAAAATGTGTGCATGGATAGTTTTTTTGCACAATACATAGAGGTACCTACTAGAGAAGGGGCAGTGCTGGACCTCCTGTTAGGAAATGAGACAGGTTAGTTGACGGAGAGATGCAACACTTGTCCCTTCACCTCCCCCCTCGACTCCATTCAAGGACCCAAGCAGTCGTTCCACGTACGACAGAGGTTCACCTGCATCTCCTCCAACCTCATCTATTGCATCCACTGCTCTAGATGTCAACTGATCTACATCGGTGAGACCAAGCGGAGGCTTGGCGATCGTTTCGCCGAACACCTCCGTTCGGTCCGCAATAACCAACCTGACCTCCCGGCGGCTCAGCACTTCAACTCCCCCTCCCATTCCGTATCCGACCTCTCTGTCCTGGGTCTCCTCCATGGCCAGAGCGAGCAACACCGGAAATTGGAGGAACAGTACCTCATATTCCGCTTGGGTAGTCTGCATCCTGGGGGCATGAACATTGAATTCTCCCAATTTTGCTAGGCCTTGCTGTCTCCTCCCCTTCCTCAGCCCTCCGGCTGTCTCCTCCCATCCCTCAGCCGTCGGGCTCCTCCTCCGCCTTTTTCCTTTCTTCTCCCCACCCCCTATCACTCTGAAGAAGGGTTTCGGCCCGAAACGTTGCCTAATTCCTTCGCTCCATAGATGCTGCTGCATCCGCTGAGTTTCTCCAGCATTTTTGTGTACCTTCGATTTTCCAGCCTCTGCATTTCCTTCTTTAACACTTTGACGGAGGTATGTGTTGGGGAGCACTTCGAGTCCAGTGACCACAATACCATTAGTCTCAATATAATTATGGAGACGGTCAGAACTGGACCCAGGGTTGAGATTTTTTATTGGACAAAGGCTAACTTTGAGGAGATGCGAAAGGATTTAAAAGGAGTGAATTGGGACATTTTTTTAATGGGAAGAATGTAGTAGAGAAATGGAGGACATTTAAAGGTGAAATTTTAAGAGTACAGAATCTTTATGTCCCTGTTCGGTTGAAAGGAAATAATGGAAATAATGGAATGAGCCATGGTTTTCAAGGGAAATTGTACACTTGGTTCGGAAAAAGAGAGAGATCTACAATAATTATAGGCAGCATGGAGTAAATGAGGTGCTTGAGGAGTATAAAGAATGTAAAAATAATCTTAAGAAAGAAATTAGAAAAGCTAAAAGAAGATATGAGGTTGCTTTGGCAAGTAAGGTGAAAGTAAACCCAAAGAGTTCTCCAACTATATTAATAGCAAAAGGATAACGAGGGATAAAATTGGTCCAACAGAGAGTCAGAGTGGACAGCTATCTGGAGAGCCAAAAGAGATGGGGGAGATATTGAACAATTTCTTTTCTTCAGTATTTACCAAGGAGAAGGATATGTAATTATGTGAGGTAAGGGAAACAAGTAGGGTAGCTATGGAAACTATGAGGATCAAAGAAGAGGAAGTACTGACACTTTTGAAAAATATAAAAGTGGATAAGTCTCCAGGTCCTGACAGCATATTCCCCAGGACATTGAGGGAAGTTAGTGTAGAAATAGCAGGGGCTATGACAGAAATATTTCAAATGTCATTAGAAACGTGAATGGTGCCGGAGGATTGGCGTACTGCACATGTTGTTCCATTGTTTAAAAAGGGTTCTAAGAGTAAACCTAGCAATTATAGACCTGTTAGTTTGACGTCAGTGGTGGGCAAATTAATGGAAAGGATACTTAGAGATAATATATATAATCATCTGGTTAAACAGGGTCTGATTAGGAATAGTCAACATGCATTTGTGCCTGGAAGGTCATGTTTGATTAATCTTCTTGAATTTTTTGAAGAGGTTACTAGTGAAATTGATGAGGGTAAAGCAGTGGATGATGTCTATCTTCAGTAAGGCCTTTGACAAGGTTCCACATGGAAGGTTGGTTCAAGCAGGGTGCATGGCCACCAAACTCAAGTGCAGTTTCATACCACTTCATGCAGGGTGCAAGTCCACCAAATTCAAGTGCAGTTTCATACCACTTCAAGCAGGGTGCAAGGCCAACAAATTCAAGTGCAGTTTCAAACCAGATCAAGCAGGGTGCAAGGCCACCAAATTAAAGTGCAGTTTCATACCACTGAAAGGAGGGTGCAAGGCCACCAAATTCAAGTGCAGTCTCATACCACTTCATGCAGGGTGCAAGTCCACCAAATTCAAGTGCAGTGCCATACCACTTCAAGCAGGGGCCAAGTCCACCAAACTCGTGCAGTTTCATACCGCTTCAAGCAGGGTGCAAGGCCACCACATTCAAGTGCAGTTTCCTACCACTTCTAGCAGAGTGCAAGGCCATCGAATTCAAGTGCAGTTTCTGACAAATTCCAGCAGGGTGCAAGGCAACCGAATTCAAGTGCAATTTCCTACCACTTCAAGCAGGGTGCAAGGCCACCAAATTCAAGTGCAGTTTCATACCACATCAAGCAGGGTGCAAGGCCACCAAATTCAAGTGCAGTTTCATACCACTTCATGCAGGTTGCAGGGCCACCAAATTCAAGTGCAGTTTCATACCGCTTCAAGCAGGGTGCAAGGCCACCAAATTCAAGTGCAGTTTGCTACCAAGCAGAGTGCAAGGCCACCGAATTCAAGTGCAGTTCCTGACCAATTCAAGCAGGGTGCAAGGCCACCAAATTCAATTGCAGTTTCATACCACATCATGCAGGGTGCAAGTCCACCAAATTCAAGTGCTGTGTCATACCACTTCAAGCAGGGTCCAAGTCCACCAGACTCAAATGCAGTTTCATACCACTTCAAGCAGGGTGCAATGCCAACAAACTCAAGTGCAGTTTCCTACCATATCAAGCAGAGTGGAAGGCCACCAAACCCGTGCAGTTTCCTACCACTTCAAGCAGGGAGCATGACCACCGAATTCAAGTGCAGTTTCCTATCACTTCAAGCAGGATGCAAGGCCACCAAATTCAAATGCAGTTTCGTACCATTTCAAGCAGTGTGCAAGGCCACCAAATTCAAGTGCAGTTCCTTACCACTATAAGCAGGGTGCAAGTCCACCAAATTCAAGTGCAGTGCCATACCACTTCAAGCAGGGTCCAAGTCCACCAAACTCAAGTGCAGTTTCATACCGCTTCAAGCAGGGTGCAAGGCAACCGAATTCAAGTGCAATTTCCTACCACTTCAAGCAGGGTGCAAGGCCACCAAATTCAAGTGCAGTTTCATACCACTTCATGCAGGGTGCAAGGCCACCAAATTCAAGTGCAGTTTCATACCACTTCATGCAGGTTGCAGGGCCACCAAATACAAGTGCAGTTGCATACCACTTCATGCAGGGTGCAAGTCCACCAAATTCAAGTGCAGTGCCATACCACTTCAAGCAGGGTTCAAGTCCACCAAACTCAAGTGCAGGTTCATACCGCTTCAACCAGGATGCAAGGCCACCAGATTCAAGTGCAGTTTCCTACCACTTCAAGCAGAGTGCCAAGCCACCGAATTCAAGTGCAGTTCCTGACCAATTCCAGCAGAGTGCAAGGCCACCAAATTCAAGTGCAGTTTCATACCACTTCAAGCAGGGTGCAAGGCCACCAAATTCAAGTGCAGTTTCATACCATTCCATGCAGGGTGCAAGGCCATGAAATTCAAGTGCAGTTTCATACCGCTTCATGCAGGGTGCAAGGTCACCAAATTCAAGTGCAATTTTATACCACATCAAGCAGGGTGCAAGGCCAACAAATTCAAGTGCAGTTTCATTCCACTTCAAGGAGGGTGCAAGACCACTAAATTCAAGTGCAGTTTCATACCACTTCATGCAGGGTGCCAGGCCACCAAACTCAAGTGCAGTTTTCTACCACTACTATCAGGGTGCAGGGCCACCAAACTCAAGTGCTGTTTCCTACCACTTCAAGCAGGATGCAAGGCCATCAAACGCAAGTGCATGTTCATGCCACTTCATGCAGGGTGCAAGGCCACCAAATTCAAGTGCAGTTTCATGCCATTTCAAACAGGGTGCAAGTTCACCAAATTCAAGTGCAGTTTCATGCCATTTCAAGCAGGTAGGCTGTGGGCCGAGGAACTTTATTCCAGTGTTTTGTGACCCAAGTCACCAAACTAAATGAAATTTTCATATTGTGTAAAGAAATCATATAAATCACCCCTGAAACTCGTCATGAACAAGACTTGCACATTTTCATTAAATTAGAGAAAAAACGGAAATTTTGGGGTATTTTTAGTCCAATCAAAGCACGTTTAACATTGATTTGTATGCTAGTTGGCCAATCACGCGATTTGTTTCAGGCTAGCTAGGCAGGGAGCACTGAGAGGGCTTCACCGATGCCTGTTTCACTGGAGATTCTGATGAAGATTCTTTCTAGTTCTGTGGAATACATGTCGTGGAAACTAGCAGCAGGGTAATTGAATTTAGTGAAAAAAGCATGAAGAAGTCTGAAGTATGTGCAGCTAAGTGGAAGAAAGTCTTGAAAGCAATGTCCCTGCCTGAGGTGCTGCTGTCAAACTTTGTGAATCAAATGGAACTGAAAAGGTAAGATCTAAAGTCTAAATTTCTGAAAATTAATCTGTATGCACTTTAATTTATTTAATTGCACCTTTATAATGTGAAAAAATGAGATTTGGAGGCTGTACATTCACTCATTCATACATTCACTCACTCATTCGCTGGCGCTGTTGCTAGCTACCACCGCCTTCAGTCCGGTATCTTTTTGTTTTTTTGTTGTTTGAAGAGCGTTTTTTGTGGGTTTTTGTTAATGTTTTTATGTGGGGGAAGAGGGTACAGTGGGGGATACCGTCCTCCAGTCGCTTCCTTGAGTGGATGCGACTATTATTCGAGTCGTGTCCTCGCCCCCCCTCCCCCCCCCCCGCTGCAGCAGCAACGGCGCAACGTTGGAAACATCGCGGGGCGGGTGATGCCTTACCGGGGATCGCCGTTTGGAGCTCCGGAGTGCTGTGCCTGCTGCACCGACAGCACGGAGCTGTGGTTCGCGGCGCTGACCAACATCACGGAGTCCTGCGCCACCCGGCTCGGCCTGCGGACTCCGGTGGGAGATGGCTGATCTGGAGGTCCGGGCCGCTGAGGATGTTCTCTGTCAGGGTTCGGCGTCGGGGTTCCACCGTTCCCGGCAAGAGGGCCTGAGCATCGGGCCGCCAGTGGCGGCGACTGCGGGTGCTCGGGAGGCCCCGACTACGGGTGAACATCTGGGAAGATCGGCGGGGAGGCTGGCTGGACTATGGTACCTTCCTTAACTATGGTGCCGCTGTGGGATTATGTTGTGTGTGGACTTCTGTGTTTGTGCTTTAAAAAAAAAAAAGTTTATTTATTTATTGTTTATTTTTATGTTACTTGACTGTAAGGAAAATCCATTTCGTTGTCTCTAAAATGAGATAATGACAATAAATTGAATACAACAACAACAATTCACTCATTCACTCGTTCATTCACTCACTCATTATATATATATATATATATATATATATATATATATATATATATATATATATATATATATATATATATATATATATAGGTATAATCATATATAGTTTAAATGAACTGCAACATGGAAATAGGCTGCCCATAGTGTAATATGGGCACTGGCCACTGGCGCCTACTTTCCCGATCTTATTTTCTAATTAGTTTAATTAATTAATGTGCAGCTTTTGGCAATGACGAGTTATGACTTCCTTCTCAATTCTATTTCATCTAAATCTGTGGGAAATTTCATGTAGTTTGGTGACCTGGGTCACGAAAATCTATTTCCAGACACATTTTTGATGCTCGGACAACAGCCTAAGGGTGGAAGGCCACAAAATGCAAGTGCAATTTCATGCCATTTCAAGCAGGTTCCAATTCCACCAAAGTCAAGTGCAGTTTCATACCACTTCAAGCAGGGTGCAAGGCCACCAAATTCAAGTGCAGTTTCCTACCACTTCAAGCAGGGTGCAAGGCCACCAAACTCAAGTGCAGTTTCATGCCACTCATGCAGGGTGCAAGGCCACCAAATTCAAGTGCAATTTCCTATCACTTCAAGCAGGGTGCAAGGCCACCGAATTCAAGTGCAGTTTCCGACCACTTCAAGCAGGGTGCAAGGCCAACAAACTCAAGTGCAGTTTCATACCACTTCAAGCAGGGTGCAAGGCCACCAAATACAAATGCAGTTTCATACCACTTCAAGCAAGGTGCAAGGCCTCCAAATTCAAGTGCAGTTTCATACCACTTCAAGCAGGGTGCAAGGCCACCAAATTCAGGTGCAGTTTCATACCATTTCATGAAGGGTGCAAGGCCACCAAATCCAAGTGCAGTTTCATACCGCTTCATACAGGATGCAAGGCCACCAAATTCAAGTGCAGTTTCATACCACATCAAGCAGGGTGCAAGGCCACCAAATTCAAGTGCAGTTTCATAACACTTCAAGCAGGCTGCAAGGCCACCAAACTCAAGTGCAGTTTCCTACCACTTCAAGCAGGGTGGAAGGCCACCAATCTCAAGTGCAGTTTCCTCCCACTTCAAGCAAGTTGCAAGGCCACCAAATTCAAGTGCAGTTTCATGCCATTTCAAGCAGGATGCAGGGCCACCAAATTCAAGTGCTGTTTCCTACCACTTCAAGCAGGTTGCAAGGCCACAGAATTCAAGTGCAGATTCATACCACTTCAAGCGGAGTGCAAGGCCACCAAATTCAAGTGCAGTTTCCTACCACTTCAAGCAGGAGGCAAGGCCATCAAATTCAAGTGCAGTTTCCTACTACTTCAAGCAGGTTGCAAGGCCACTGAATTCAAGTGCAGATTCATAGCACTTCAAGCAGAGTGCAAGGCCACCAAATTCAAGTGCAGTTTCCTACCACTTCAAGCAGGAGGCAAGGCCATCAAATTCAAGTGCAGTTTCATGCCACTTCAAGCAGGGTGCAAGGCCACCAAATTCAAGTGCAGTTTCATGCCATTTCAAGCAGGGTGCAAGTCCACCAAATTCAAGTGCAGATTCATGCCATTTCAAGCAGGGTGGAAGGCCACTAAATTCAAGTGCAGTTTCATGCCATTTCAAGCAGGTTCCAAGTACACCAAACTGAAGTGAAATTTCATACTACTTCAAGCAGGGTGCAAGGCCACCGAATTCAAATGCAGTTAACGACCACTTCAAGCAGGGTGCAAGGCCACCAAATTCAAGTGCAGTTTCCTACTACTTCAAGCAGGTTGGAAATCCACTGAATTCAAGTGCAGATTCATACCACTTCAAGCAGAGTGCAAGGCCACCAAATTCAAGTGCAGTTTCATACCACTTCATGCAGGGAGCAAGGCCACCTAATTCAAATGCAGTTTCATACCACTTCAGGCAGGGTCCAAGTCCACAAAATTCAAGTGCTGTTTCATACCACTTCAAGCAGGATCCAAGTCCACCAAACTCAAGTGCAGTTTCATACCACTTCATGCAGGGTCCAATTCCACCAAATTCAAGTGCAGTTTCCTACCACTTCAAGCAGGGTGCAAGTTCACCAGTGCAGTTTCCTACCACTTGAAGCAGGATGCAAGGCCATCAAACTCATGCTATTTCATGCCACCGAGCAGTGTGTAAGATCACCAAATTAAAGTGGTTTTATGCCATTTCCAGCAAGGTGCAAGGTCACCAAATTCAAATGCAGTTTCATGCCACTTCAAGCAGGGTGCAAGGCTACCAAATTCAAGTGCAGTTTCATTCCACCAAGCAGGTTGCAAGGCCACCAAATTGAAGTGCAGTTTCATGCCATTTCAAGCAGGGTCCATGGCCACTAAACTCGTGCAGTTTCATGCCACTTCAAGCAGGATGCAGGGCCACCAAATTCAAGTGCTGTTTCCTACCACTTCAAGCAGGTTGCAAGGCCACAGAATTCAAGTGCAGATTCATACCACTTCAAGCGGAGTGCAAGGCCACCAAATTCAAGTGCAGTTTCCTACCACTTCAAGCAGGAGGCAAGGCCATCAAATTCAAGTGCAGTTTCCTACTACTTCAAGCAGGTTGCAAGGCCACTGAATTCAAGTGCAGATTCATACCACTTCAAGCGGAGTGCAAGGCCACCAAATTCAAGTGCAGTTTCCTACCACTTCAAGCAGGAGGCAAGGCCATCAAATTCAAGTGCAGTTTCATGCCACTTCAAGCAGGGTGCAAGGCCACCAAATTCAAGTGCAGTTTCATGCTATTTCAAGCAGGGTGCAAGTCCACCAAATTCAAGTGCAGATTCATGCCATTTCAAGCAGGGTGGAAGGCCACTGAATTCAAGTGCAGTTTCATGCCATTTCAAGCAGGTTCCAAGTACACCAAACTGAAGTGAAATTTCATACTACTTCAAGCAGGGTGCAAGGCCACCGAATTCAAATGCAGTTAACGACCACTTCAAGCAGGGTGCAAGGCCACCAAATTCAAGTGCAGTTTCCTACTACTTCAAGCAGGTTGGAAGGCCACTGAATTCAAGTGCAGATTCATACCACTTCAAGCAGAGTGCAAGGCCACCAAATTCAAGTGCAGTTTCATACCACTTCATGCAGGGAGCAAGGCCACCTAATTCAAATGCAGTTTCATACCACTTCAGGCAGGGTCCAAGTGCACAAAATTCAAGTGCTGTTTCATACCACTTCAAGCAGGATCCAAGTCCACCAAACTCAAGTGCAGTTTCATACCACTTCATGCAGGGTCCAATTCCACCAAATTCAAGTGCAGTTTCCTACCACTTCAAGCAGGGTGCAAGTTCACCAGTGCAGTTTCCTACCACTTGAAGCAGGATGCAAGGCCATCAAACTCATGCTATTTCATGCCACCGAGCAGTGTGTAAGATCACCAAATTAAAGTGGTTTTATGCCATTTCCAGCAAGGTGCAAGGTCACCAAATTCAAATGCAGTTTCATGCCACTTCAAGCAGGGTGCAAGGCTACCAAATTCAAGTGCAGTTTCATTCCACCAAGCAGGTTGCAAGGCCACCAAATTGAAGTGCAGTTTCATGCCATTTCAAGCAGGGTCCATGGCCACCAAACTCGTGCAGTTTCATGCCACTTCAAGCAGGATGCAGGGCCACCAAATTCAAGTGCTGTTTCCTACCACTTCAAGCAGGGTGCAAGCCCACCAAACTCAAGTGTAGTGTTCTACCACTTCTAGCAGGGTGCATGGCCACCAAACTCAAGTGCAGTTTCCTACCACTTCAAGCAGGAGGCAAGGCCATCAAATTCAAGTGCAGTTTCATGCCACTTCAAGCAGGCTGCAAGGCCACCAAACTCAAGTGCAGTTTCCTACCACTTCAAGCAGGGTGGAAGGCCACCAATCTCAAGTGCAGTTTCCTCCCACTTCAAGCAGGTTGCAAGGCCACCAAATTCAAGTGCAGTTTCATGCCATTTCAAGCAGGGTCCATGGCCACCAAACACGTGCAGTTTCATGCCACTTCAAGCAGGATGCAGGGCCACCAAATTCAAGTGCTGTTTCCTACCACTTCAAGCAGGGTGCAAGCCCACCAAATTCAAGTGCAGTTTCCTACTACTTCAAGCAGGTTGCAAGGCCACTGAATTCAAGTGCAGATTCATACCACTTCAAGCGGAGTGCAAGGCCACCAAATTCAAGTGCAGTTTCCTACCACTTCAAGCAGGAGGCAAGGCCATCAAATTCAAGTGCAGTTTCATGCCACTTCAAGCAGGGTGCAAGGCCACCAAATTCAAGTGCAGTTTCATGCCATTTCAAGCAGGGTGCAAGTCCACCAAATTCAAGTGCATATTCATGCCATTTCAAGCAGGGTGGAAGGCCACTAAATTCAAGTGCAGTTTCATGCCATTTCAAGCAGGTTCTAAGTCCACCAAACTGAAGTGCAATTTCATACTACTTCAAGCAGGGTGCAAGGCCACCGAATTCAAATGCAGTTAACGACCACTTCAAGCAGAGTGCAAGGCCACCAAATTCAAGTGCAGTTTCCTACTACTTCAAGCAGGTTGCAAGGCCACTGAATTCAAGTGCAGATTCATACCACTTCAAGCAGAGTGCAAGGCCACCAAATTCAAGTGCAGTTTCATACCACTTCATGCAGGGAGCAAGGCCACCTGATTCAAATGCAGTTTCATACCACTTCAGGCAGGGTACAAGTCCACAAAATTCAAGTGCTGTTTCATACCACTTCAAGCAGGATCCAAGTCCACCAAACTCAAGTGCAGTTTCATACCACTTCATGCAGGGTCCAATTCCACCAAATTCAAGTGCAGTTTCCTACCACTTCAAGCAGGGTGCAAGTTCACCAGTGCAGTTTCCTACCACTTGAAGCAGGATGCAAGGCCATCAAACTCATGCTATTTCATGCCACCAAGCAGTGTGTAAGATCACCAAATTAAAGTGGTTTTATGCCATTTCCAGCAAGGTGCAAGGTCACCAAATTCAAGTGCTGTTTCCTACCACTTCAAGCAGGGTGCAAGGCCACCGAATTCCAGTGCAGTTTCCTACCACTTCAAGCAGGTTGCAAGGCCACCAAGCAGGTTCCCATTCCACCAAACTCAAGTGCAGTTTCATACCACTTCAACCAGGGTGCAAGGCCACCAAATTCAAGTGCAGTTTCCTACCTCTTCAAGCAGGGTGCAAGGCCACCAAATTCAAGTGCAGTTTCATACCACTTCAAGCAGGGTGCAAGGCCACCAAATTCAAGTGCAGTGTCATACCACTTCATGCAGGGTGCAAGTCCACCAAATGCAAGTGGAATTTCATACCACTTCATGCAGGGTGCAAGTCCACCAAATGCAAGTGCAGTTTCATACCACTTCAAGCAGGGTCGAAGTCCACCAAATTCGAGTGCTGTTTCCTACCACTTCAAGCAGTGTGCAAGCCCACCAAACTCAAGTGTAGTGTTCTGCCACTTCTAGCAGGGTGCATGGCCACCAAACTCAAGTGCAGTTTCCTACCACTTCAAGCAGGAGGCAAGGCCATCAAACTCAAGTGCAGTTTCATGCCACTTCAAGCAGGGTGCAAGGCCACCAAATTCAAGTGCAGTTTGATGCCATTTCAAGCAGGGTGCAAGTCCACCAAATTCAAGTGCAGATTCATGCCATTTCAAGCAGAGTGGAAGGCCAATAAATAAAAGAGCAGTTTCATGCCATTTCAAGCAGGTTCCAAGTCCACCAAACTGAAGTGCAATTTCATACTACTTCAAGAAGGGTGCAAGTTCACCAGTGCAGTTTCCTACCACTTGAAGCAGGATGCAAGGCCATCAAACTCATGCTATTTCATGCCACCAAGCAGTGTGTAAGATCACCAAATTAAAGTGGTTTTATGCCATTTCCAGCAAGGTGCAAGGTCACCAAATTCAAGTGCTGTTTCCTACCACTTCAAGTAGGGTGCAAGGCCACCGAATTCAAGTGCAGTTTCCTACCACTTCAAGCAGGTTGCAAGGCCAACAAGCAGTTTCCAATTCCACCAAACTAAAGTGCAGTTTCATACCACTTCAACCAGGGTGCAAGGCCACCAAATGCAAGTGGAATTTCATACCACTTCATGCAGGGTGCAAGTCCACCAAATGCAAGTGCAGTTTCATACCACCTCAAGCAGGGTCGAAGTCCACCAAATTCGAGTGCTGTTTCCTACCACTTCAAGCAGTGTGCAAGCCCACCAAACTCAAGTGTAGTGTTCTACCACTTCTAGCAGGGTGCATGGCCACCAAACTCAAGTGCAGTTTCCTACCACTTCAAGCAGGACGCAAGGCCATCAAACTCAAGTGCAGTTTCATGCCACTTCAAGCAGGGTGCAAGGCCACCAGATTCAAGTGCAGATTCATGCCATTTCAAGCAGGGTGGAAGGCCAATAAATAAAAGTGCAGTTTCATGCCATTTCAAGCAGGTTCCAAGTCCACCAAACTGAAGTGCAATTTCATACTACTTCAAGCAGGGTGCTAGGCCACCGAATTCAAATGCAGTTACCTACCACTTCAAGCAGGGTGCAAGGCCACCAAATTCAAGTGCAGTTTCCAACTACTTCAAGCAGGGTGCAAGTCCACTGAATTCAAGTGCAGTTTCATACCACTTCAAGCAGAGTGCAAAGCCACCAAATTCAAGTGCATTTTCATACCACTTCATGCAGGGAGCAAGTTCACCAAATTCAAATGGAGTTTCATGCCACTTCTAGCAGGATGCAGGGCCACCAAATTCAAGTGCTGTTTCCTACCACTTCAAGCAGGGTCCAAGTCCACCAAACTCAAGTGCAGTTTCATACCACTTCAAGCAGGGAGCAAGGCCACCATATTCAAGCACAGTTTCCTACAACTTCAATCAGGGTGCAAGGCCACCAAATTCAAATGCAGTTTCCTACCACTTCATGCAGGGTGCAAGTCCACCAAATTCAAGCGCAGTTTCATACATTTTCATGCAAGTCCACCAAATGCAAGTGCAATTCCATACCACTTCAAGCAGGTTCCAAGTCCACAAAACACAAGTGCAGTTTCATACCACTTCAAGCCGGGTGGAAGTCCACCAAATTCAAGTGCAGTTTCCTAATACTTCAAGCAGGGTGCAAGGCCACCAAACTCAAGTGCAGTTTTCCACCACTTCTAGCAGGGTGCAGGGCCACCAAACTCAAGTGCAGTTTCCTACCACTTCAAGCAGGATGCAAGGCCATTAAAAACTCAAGTGCAGGTTCAAGCCACTTCAAGCAGGGTGCAAGGCAACCAAATTCAAGTGCAGTTGAATGCCATTTCAAGCAGGGTGGAAGGCCACCAAATTCAAGTGCAATTTCATGCCATTTCAAGCAGGTTCCAATTCCACCAAACTCAAGTGCAGTTTCATACCACTTCAAGCAGGGTGCAAGGCCACCACATTCAAGTGCATTTTCCCACCACTTCAAGCAGGGTGCAAGGCCACCAAACTCAAGTGCAGTTTCATGCCACTCAAGCAGGGTGCAAGGCCACCAAATTCAAGTGAATTTTCCCACCACTTCAAGGAGGGTGGAAGGCCACCAAATTCAAGTGCAGTTTCATACCACGTCATGCAGGGTGCAAGGCCACAAAATTCAAGTGCAGTTTCGTTCCACTTCATGCAGACTGCAAATCCACCAAATTCAAGTGTAGTCAGACCACTTCAAGCAGGGTCCAAGTCCACCAAACTCAAGTTCAGTTTCAAACCACTTTAAGCAGGGTGCAACGCCACGAAACTTAAGTGCAGTTTCCTACCACTTCAAGCAGGGTGCAAGGCCACCAAATTCAAGTGCAGTTCCCGACCAATTCAAGCAGGGTGCAGGGCAACGGAATTCAAGTGCAGTTTCATACCACTTCAAGCACGGTGCAAGGCCAACAAATTCAAGTGCAGTTTCATACCACATCAAGCAGGGTGCAAGGCCACCAAATTAAAGTGCAGTTTCATACCACTTCAAGGAGGGTGCAAGGCCACCAAATTCAAGTGCAGTTTCATGCCACTGCATGCAGGGTGCAAGGCCACAGAATTCAAGTGCAGTTTCATACCACTTCAAGCACGGTGCAAGGCCAACAAATTCAAGTGCAGTTTCATACCACATCAAGCAGGGTGCAAGGCCACCAAATTAAAGTGCAGCTTCATACCACTTCAAGGAGGGTGCAAGGCCACCGAATTCAAGTGCAGTTCCCGACCAATTCAAGCAGGGTGCAAGGCAACGGAATTCAAGTGCAGTTTCATACCACTTCATGCAGGGTGCAGGTTCACCCAATTCAAGTGCAGTGCCATACCACTTCAAGCAGAGTCGAAGTCCACCAAACTCAAGTGCAGTTTCATACCGCTTCAAGCAGGGTGCAAGGCCACCAAATTCAAGTGCCGTTTCATACCACTTCAAGCAGGGTCGAAGTCCACCAAATTCGAGTGCTGCTTCCTACCACTTCAAGCAGGGTGCAAGTCCACCAAACTCAAGTGCAGTTGCATACCACTTCAAGCATTTTCCAAGTCCACTAAACTCAAGTGCAGTTTCCTACCACTTCAAGCAGGATGCAATGCCATCAAACTCAAGTGCAGTTTCATGCCACTTCAAGAAGGGTGCAATGCCACCAAATTCAAGTGCAGTTTCATGCCACCAAGCAGGGTGCAAGGCTACCAAACTCAAGTGCAGTTTCATGCCACTTTAAGCAGGTTGCAAGGCCACCAAATTCAAGTGCAGTTTCATGCAACTTCAAGCAGGGTGCAAGGCCACCAAATTCAAGTGCAATGTCATATCACTTCAAGCAGGGTGCAAGGCCACCAAATTCAAGTGCAGTTTCATACCACTTCAAGCAGGGTGCAAGGCCACCAAATTCAAGTGCAGTTTCCTATCACTTCAAGCAGGGTGCAAGGCCACCGAATTCAAGTGCAGTTTCATGTCATTTCAAGCAGGGTGCAAGGCCACCAAACCTAAGTGCAATTTCATGCCACTTCAAGCAGGGTGCAAGGCCACAAAATTCAATTGCAGTTTCCTGCCACTTCAAGCAGAGTGCAAGGCCACCAAATTCAAGTGCAGTTTCAAGCCATTTTAAGCAGGGTGCAAGGCCACCAAATTCAAGTGCAGTTTCATGCCTTTTGAAGCAGTGTGCAAGGTCATCAAATTCAAGTGCAGTTTCCAACCACGTCAAGCAGGGTGCAAGGCCACCAAATTCAAGTGCGGTTTCCTACCACTTCAAGCAGGGTGCAAGGCCACCAAATTCAAGTGGTTGCCTACCACTTGAAGCAGGATGCAAGGCCATCAAACTCAAGTACAATTTAATGCGACTTCAAGCAGGGTGCAAGGCCACCAAATTCAAGTGCAGTTTCAAGCCATTTCAAGCAGGGTGCAAGGCCACCAAATTCAAGTGCAATTTAATGCCATTTCAAGCAGGGTGCAAGGTCACCAAATTCAAGTGCAGTTTCATGCCACTTCAAGCAAGGTGCAAGGCCACCAAATTCAAGTGCAGTTTCCTACCACTTCAAGCAGGGTGCAAGGCCACCGAATTCAAGTGCAGTTTCTTGCCACTTCAAGCAGGGTGCAAGGCCATCGAATTCAAGTGCAGTTTCCGACCACTTCAAGCAGTGTGCAAGGCCACCAAATTCAAGTGCAGTTTCATGTGACTTCAAGCAGGGTGCAAGGCCACCAAATTCAAGTGTAGTTTCAAGCTATTTCAAGCAGGTTGCAAGGCCACCAAATTCAAGTGCAGTTTCATTCCATTTCAAGCAGGGTGCAAGACCACCAAATTCAAGCGCAGTTTCATGCCATTTCAAGCAGGGTGCAAGGTCACAAAATTCAAGTGCAGATTCATGCCACTTCAAGCAGGGTGCAATGCCACCAAATTCAACTCCAGTTTCAAGCCATTTCAAGCAGGGTGCAAGGCCACCAAATTCAAGTGCAGTATCATGTCATTTCAAGCAGGGTGCAAGACCACCAAATTCAAGTGCAGTTTCATGCCATTTCAAGCAGGGTGCAAGGTCACCAAATTCAAGTGCAGATTCATGCCACTTCAAGCAGGGTGCAAGGCCACCAAATTCAAGTCCAGTTTCAAGCCATTTCAAGCAGGGTGCAAGGCCACCAAATTCAAGTGCAGTTTATGCCTTTTCAAGCAGGGTGCAAAGCCACCGAATTCAAGTGGTTTCCGACCACTTCAAGCAGGGTGCAAAGCCACCGAATTCAAGTGCAGTTTCCGACCACTTCAAGCAGGGTGCAAGGCCACCAAATTCAAGTGCAGTTTCATGCGACTTCAAGCAGGGTGCAAGGCCACCAAATTCAAGTGTAGTTTCATACCACTTCAAGCAGGGTGCAAGGCCACCAAACTCAAGTGCAGTTTCCTACCACTTCAAGCAGGGTGCAGGGCCACCAAATTCAAGTGCAGTTTCCTACAACGTCAAGCAGGATATAAGGCCATCAAACTCAAGTGCAATTTAATGCCACTTCAAGCAGGCTGCAAGGCCACCAAATTCAAGTGCAGTTTCATGCCACTTCAAGCAGGGTGCAAGGCCACAGAATTCAAGTGCAGTTTCCGACCACTTCAAGCAGGGTGCAAGGCCACCGAATTCAAGTGCAGTTTCATACCACTTCAAGCAGGGTGCAAGGCCACCAAATTCAAGTGCAGTATCCTACCACTTCAAGCAGGTTGCAAGGCCACCAAACTCAAGTGCAGTTTCCTACCACTTCAAGCAGGGTGCAAGGCCAACGAATTCAAGTGCAGTTTCATGCCATTTTAAGCAGGCTGCAAGGCCACCAAATTCAAGTGCAGTTTCATGCCACTTCAAGCAAGGTGCAAGGCCATTGATGGGAATAAGCCTCTGCACCTGATGAGCGGAGAGGGACTGAGTAAGATGGCCAAAAATCACAGCCTTAAGTGGTAACGTTTTTTCTAAATCAATATGCAGTGCAAGCAGGAAGTTGTCATGTTTAGACTTACGACCATTTGCTGTGCTTTATTTCAAACCAACCACCACCAACAACCATTTGCTGTGCTTTATTTCAAACCAACCACCACCAACAACCATTTGCTGTGCTTTTTTTCAAACCAACCACCACCAACAACCATTTGCTGTGCATTATTTTAAACCCACCACCACCAACAACCATTTGCCGTGCTTTATTTCAAGCCAACCACCACCAACAACCATTTGAGCCTCCAGTGGAAGTGGTGGAGGCAGGTTCGATTTTATCATTTAAAAATAAATTGGATAGGTATATGGACGGGAAAGGAATGGAGGGTTATTGGCTGAGTGCAGGTAGATGGGACTAGGTGAGAGTAAGTGCTCGGCACGGACTAGAAGGGCCGAGATGGCCTGTTTCCGTGCTGCATTTGTTATATGGTTATATTTGCTGTGCTTTTTCAAACCAACCACCTTTTCATTTTCAAACAACATTAAGGGCACTCAAAGTCAGTAAAACCACACTCAGAGTTTTGTAGACATGTGTTCATGTTATTCACAGCTCAGACTGAGAGACGTGACCCTCTGGCCCCCCCATTTTGCAGAGACTGACTGGGGCACTCAACACTTCTGGGTTTTATCGTCCCTCCGGAAGGGGTATGGCCTTCAGGAGAGAGAATCTCAACATTTTTTAAACACTAATAACTCTTTTATGTTTCATCGATGGGAAAAATCCTCTTGTCCTGCGCAGCGGAGGGGGAATCTGAGTAAGATGGCCAAAAATCACAGCCGTAAGTGGCAACGTTTTTTCTAAAATCAATATACAGAACAACGGGAAGTGGCCAAGATCAGACTTTTAGTAATATCGATGATGAAGGAATAACCTGGAATATTGCGTGCAGCTCTGGCCGCCCCATTGAAGGAAAGGGTTGGAGGCTTTGGAGATGGTGCGGAGGAGGTTCACCAGAATGCTGCCTGGATTAGAGGGTTCAGCTACTGGGAGAGGTTGGACACACTTGGATTATTTTCTCTGGAATGTCGGAGGGGAGATTTGATAGATGTCCTTAAAATTATGAAAGACGTAGAAAAGGTAGACAGTCAGAACCTTTTTCCCCAGAGTGAAAAAGTCCAACACTAAATGACTTGGCTATAAAGTGAGAGGGGTAAAGTTGAATGGAGATGTGGTGGGCAAGTAGTTTTACACTGAGGGTGATGTGGGCCTGGAACACATCATCATGTTTCCGTGCTGTACGGTGCTACCACTCTATGTTCCTGGATCCCTCTGCTCTACAACACTCGCAGGGACCCACCCATCACTCTGAAGGCCGTGCCCTTGGTGGACTGCCCAAATACAACACCTCACACTGACCTGGACAGAAGCTGCCACCCCACCCCCCTCCACCAGTGTGATCCCACTCCCCCCACCACAGCGTGACCCCCTTCCCCATTGTGACCCCATTCCCCAACTGTGTGAACCTACCCCCCAGTGTGACCCCAGTTCCCACCAGTGTGACCCCACCTCCCAATGTGACCCCAGTCCCCACCAGTGTGACCCCCAGCTCCCAGTGTGACCCCAGTCCCCCTCAGTGTGACCCCAGTCCCCCTCAGTGTGACCCCAGTCCCCACCAGTGTGACCCCACCTCCAAGTGTGACCCCACCCCCCAGTGACCCCACCTCCCAGTGTGACCCCAGTCCCCACCAGTGTGACCCCACCCCCCAGTGTGACCCCACCTCCCAGTGTGACCCCATTCCTCACCAATGTGACCCCACCTCCCAGTGTGATCCCAGTCCCCAGTGGGACCCCATTCCTCACCCCCCCCTCAGTGTGACCCGTCCCCCGTATAGCCGTCGCCATCCCCCAGTGTGATCTTGGTCCCCATCTCTTCCAGGGGAGAGGGGAAAAGGGAGAGTGGGGTGGGCGGGAAAGGGGATGTGGGGGTGAGGGGGAAAACACTCACTGATTTGCTACTCCTCGCTTGAAGTGGGCCACTGGTACCCAGCAATGGCGGCCTCGGCTGACAAAGAGAGACAGAGAGAGAGGTGAGGAGTGATTTAACAGCGAGGGAGGGTGGAAGGAGGCAGCGTGGATGGATGGTGGAAGGAGGGTGGCAGAGTAGACATATGGTGGATGGAGGTAGGGAATCGGGGGAGAGAGGGAGAGAGGGTGGAGGGAGGAGTGGTGGAAGGAGGGAGGGTGGAAGAGCGTGCAGAGGGTAGAGGAGGGAGTGAAGCAGAAGGGTGGAGGAGGGAGAGAGTGACAGAGGGAGGGAGAGTGGAGGGAGGGGCAGGAGGAGGCAAGAAGGGTGGAGTGAGGGTGGAGTGGCGGGGGAGGAGTGAGGGGGGAGCTGGCCCTACCGGTCACGTAGTAGTCGTAGACGGAGACGTGGGACTCCTGCAGGTTTTCCACAGGGAATTCCTGGAAGATGTGGACGGACAGGGTGAGGGTCTGGCCGGCGTCCATCTTTGGGGGCAGTGGGGGGGTCAGTCCGGGACCACAGCCTCTCCCCCGTATAAACCCCACTCCCCCACCTACCCTCCCCCTTCACCTCCCGTCACCCGCCCCCACCCCATCGTCCCCTCTCCCCATACGACCCCCCCCCCTCACCTTTTCAATGTACATCATGAAATGTCCGTCCTTTGACTCTATGCGACTCACACCCACAGGCATCGTGGTCTGGAGCGAGAGGGGCAAAGGTCATCAGTAACTGCACCGAATGGAGGTGGCAGCCCATACCCCCCCCCCTCCCCCTCGTTGTGGGGAGATCCCCCGTGACTCCGCCCTGCCCCCGCCCGTACCTGGGGGGAATACCCGGAGAGTATCTTCACATTGACGATCACCATGTTGGAGACGTTGCGGGATCCCGTGTAGCTGCGGGGCAACACGGTAACACGTGTGAACACACAGGGCACGGGAACATACGGGAACACACGGGGCACGTGGACACGGGAACACAGGAACACATGGGGACGAGAACACACGATCACATACGGGGCACGTGAACATGGGCACACACGGGAATATGTGGGAACATGCAATCACATGGTCACACATGGGAACACACAGGAAAACACGGGGCACGTGAATACACGAGCCCAGGGTAACAGATGGGGCACGTGAACACGGTCACACATGAAACACATGGGAGCAAATGGGAACACACGGATACATAGAAACATAGAAAAAAGGTGCAAGAGGAGGCCGTTCGGCCCTTCGAGCCAGCACCGCCATTCATTGTGATCATGGCTGATTGTCCCCTATCAATAACGCGTGCCTGCCTTCTCCCCATATCCCTTGACTCCATAAGCCCCTAGAGCTCTATCTATCTCTCTCTTAAATCCATCCAGTGACTTGGCCTCCACTGCCCTCTGTGGCAGGGAATTCCATAAATTCACAACTCTCTGGGTGAATAAGTTTTTTCTCACCTCAGTCATAAATGACCTCCCCTTTATTCTAAGACTGTGGCCCCTGGTTCTGGACTCGCCCAACATTGGGAACATTTTTCATGCATCTAGCTTGTCCAGTCCTTTCATAATTTTATATGTTTCTATAAGATCCCCCCTGATCCTTCTAAACTCCAGTGAATACAAGCCAAGTCTTTTCAATCTTTCTTCATATGACAGTCCCGCCATCCCAGGGATCAATCTCGTGAACCTACGCTGCATTGCCTCAATCACAAGGATGTCCTTCCTCAAATTAGGAGACCAAAACTGTACACAATACTCCAGATGTGGTCTCACCAGAGCCCTGTACAACTGCAGAAGGACCTCTTTACTCCTATACTGAAATCCTCTTGTTATGAAGGGCAGCATTCCATTAGCTTTCTTCACTGCCTGCTGTACCTGCTCGCCAACTTTCAGTGACCGGTGTACAAGGACGCCCAGGTCTCGCTGTACCTCCCCCTTACCTAACCTAACCCCATTGGGATAATAATCTGCCCCCTTGTTTTTGCCGCCAAAGTGGATAATCTCACATTTATCTATATTATTCAGCATCTGCCACGCATCTGCCAACTGACTCAACCTGTCCAGGTCACCCTGCAACCTCCTGACATCCTCTTCACAGTTCACACTGCCACCCAGCTTTGTGTCATCTGCAAAGTTGCTAGTGTTGCTCCTAATTACCTCTTCCAAATCATTAATTTATATGGTAAACAGTTGCGGCCCCAACACCGAGCCTTGCGGCACTCCACTCGCCACTGCCTGCCATTCTGAAAAGGACCCGTTCACTCCTACTCTTTGCCTTCGGTCTGCCAACCAATTTTCTATCCATGTCAACACCCTACCCCCAATACCATGTGCTCTAATTTTAGTCACCAGTCTCCCGTGCGGGACCTTATCAAAGGCTTTCTGAAAGTCTAGATACACTACATCCACTGGCACCCCTTCATCCGTTTTACTTGTCACATCCTCAAAAAATTCCAGAAGATTAATCAAGCATGATTTTCCTTTCATATATCCATGTTGACTTGGACTAATCCTTTTACTGCTATCCAAATGCCTCATTATTTCCTCTTTAATAATTGACTCCAGCATCTTTCCCCACCACCGGTCAGGCTAACTCGCTCCTTTCTTGAAAAGTGGGATAACATTAGCTATCGTCCAATCCACAGGAACTGATCCTGAATCTATTGAACATTGGAAAATGATCACCAATGCGTCCACTATTTCTAGAGCCATCTCCCTGAGGACCCTGGGATACAGACCATCAGGCCCAGGGGATTTATCATCCTCCAGTCCCATTAGCCTTCCCAATACTATTTCTCGCCCAATGAAAATCTTTCAGTTCCTCTACCCCCTTAAATCCTCTGTCCCCCAGTACTCCTCAGTGAAGACAGATCCGAAGTACCTATTCAACTCTTCTGCCATTTCCTTGTTGCCCATAATAATTTCACCCGTGTCTGCCTTCAAGGGAACCACATTTGAATTTGCTACTCTTTTTCCCTTAACATATCTGAAGAAGCTTTTACTGTCCTTCTTTATAGTCCTGGCCAGCTTCCTCTCATACTTCATCTGTTCAGCCCGTATTGCCCGTTTTGTTTCCTTCTGTTGTCCTATGAAAGTTTCCTAATCCTCTGGCTTCCGGCAAACACAAAAACAAAAGGAACACACGGGAAAACATGGGGCACGGGAACTCACAGGAGCACACGGTTATACACAGAGCATAGGAACACAACCCCGGGTCCCAGCACCAGGGCACAAGCAGCCCCTCCCCCCACACGGTTCCAGGACAACCCCACCCACACCACCCAGATGGCCCGTCTCTCCCCACACAACCCATCTAGCCCTGCCAGACGGCCCACCTGCCCCACAGATGGCCCCACCCCCAGAAGGCCCTTCTCTATTGCCCCAGATGGCCCGTCTTGCTCCCTATATGGTCCCTACCCCTATATGGTCCCTACCCCACCCCAGACAGCCCCTCCCCAAGGCAGTCCATCACATCCCAAGACAGTCCGTCCTCCACCTCAGACAGTCCATCTCCCGCCCCAGACAGCCCGTCACACTGCAAACAACCCATCCTCACTCCCCAGATGGCCCCTCCCCCAGATGGCCAATTCCACCCACAGACTTCCCATCTCTACCTGCCCTAGACGTCCCTCAGCCAGCCCGTCTCCACTGCCCAGATTAACTGTCTAGCCCCCAGACGACCCCTCTCTACTGGCCCAGATCCCCCAAGATGCTCCCTCCCCCAGTCGGCCCGTCTGGCCACCAGACGGTGGAGCTCACGTGACGTTGATGTGCAGCATCGCCTCCGTCTTCTCGTGCGGCTCCAGGTGGAGGGAGAGCTGGAAGGCGGCAGCACCGGCAGATGGCAGTGTGTGGTAACGGAGAGACGTCTGGGGCATGGAGGAGGGAGGGGGCTGGATCAGTACAGCACTCACTCACCGTTCTCTCCACCCTTCCCTCACTCACCCTCAACCCTTCCCTCACCACTCCCACACCGGCCTCACTACAACCACCAGCCCTCCAGCCGCCCTCCCACACTCCACCCCTCCTCCGTCCCTCCCTCCCTACTCCCTGGAAGGTTAGATCGCATGGGATCGAAGGAGAGATAGCTGAATACATTGAACATTGGCTTCATGGAAGGAATCAGAGGGTGATGGTGGAAGGTTACTTCTCAGACTGGAGGCCTGTGACTAGTGGTCCGCCTCAGGGTTCGGTGCTGGGCCCGTTACAGTCTGTCATCTATATTAATGATTTAGATGAGAACATACATGGCAAAATTAGCAAGTATGCTGATGATAGCAAAGTGAGTGGTTTTGCTGATAGTGAAAATGATTGTGAAAGATTGCAGCAGGATCTTGATCGATTGGCCAGGTTGGCTGAGGAATGGTTAATGGTATTTAATACAGAGAAATGTGAGATGTTGCATTTTGGAAAGTCTGACATGGGCAGCCTACACAGTGAATGGTAGGGCTCCGGGGAGTTGTAGAGCAGAGGGATCTCGGAGTCATGATTCCTTGAAGGTGTAGTCTCAGGTAGATATGCATGGTGAGTATGTGAATCAAGGATCAGAGGATATAGGTTTAAGGTGAAGGGGAATGATTTAATAAGAAACTGAGAGATAACTTTATCACAAAGGGTGGCGGGTGTATGGAGCAAGCTGCTAGTGGCCAGGTTTGGTAGGATATGGGCCAAAAACTGGCAGGTGGGACGAGTGTAGCTGGGGCATGATGGTCGATGTTGGCAAGTTGGGCCGAAGGACCTGTTTCCATGATGTCTTACTCTGTGACTATGACTCCCTGTGTCCCTCCCTCCTTCTCTCCAACCACCCTCCCCCTCTATCCACTGCCCCCCCCCCTCATCTGGAGCAGCACACAACTGCTGCCGGTGATGTTGCCGATGTAGGTGCCGGGGCCCGGCAATGCCGCTCGCTGCACCACCAGCCGGTTGTGGGCGTCGATGTGGAGGAGCCGCTGGAAGCCGCCGGGGCCACTGAGCGAGATGGAGGAGAGGCGCCCGGGGGAGTAGGTGAGGGCCGCGTAGCGGGAGAGGGCCTGGAGGGCCACCACTGTGTCCTGTAGAGGGGGGGGGAGTGGTGGGGAGGGTGAGGGTGTGAGGGGGAGAGGGGGAGGTGTGAGAGGGGTATGGATGGAAGCAAAAGGGGGGGTGGAGAATGGGGTGGATGGGGGAGAGGATAGGGGGCAGAGGGTGACGGAAGAGGGTGATGGGAGAGGGTGGGGTGAGGAAATGGGGGGGTTGACGGGGGGAGGCAGATGGCAGGACATTAGCAAGGCCTTTGACCGGTTGCATATGGGTAGAAGTGGGGGGCTTAAGTTTGGGGATCGATTCAACAGTGTTTGGTCGAGGAGCATGTTCCCCTCTCTCCCTCCCCCTCCTCATGCCTTCCGTCCACCCACCCCTCCGTCCCTCACCCCACCATCTCTCCCCCTCTATCCTCCCCACTCCCTCCATCTACCCCACTCCCTCCCTCCCTCCTCATTCTCTCCTTCCATCCCCATTCCATTCATCCCACTCCCTTCCTCCCCCTCTTCACTCCCCTCTCTGTCCTTCATCCCTACCCCCTCCATCTCCCCTTCTGCCCCCCATTCCCTCACTCATTCCGCCCTTAGTCTGTCGCCTCCGTCCCTTCCTCCCCCTCCCCCTCATTCTCTCAGACCCTACACCCACCCCCTCCCCTAACCTCCCCCCTCCCCTGCTCCCCCTCTCCTCCCCAACCCCCCTCACCTGAGTAGAGGCGAAGCCTCCGTACGAGTTCCTCTGGCGGACCAGCCAGCGGACGATGTGGGAGCAGCGCTGCGTTTGGGTGGGGCTGATGTTGGGGGAAGAGAGCAGGGCCAGCAGCACGTAGGCCGTCGTCTCCACCTCAGCTGAGGGGGCCCTCCACCAGACCCCCACCCCGCTTCCCCACGCTTACCACGATCACGTTGCCCCCAGTGGGTGAGACCATCTGCCAGGAGAGAGAGAAAGCATCAGGGGGAGAGAGATGGGTCAGGGGAGAGAGATGGTCAGGGGAGAGAGAGAGTCAGGGGGAGAGAGATGGGTCAGGGAGAGAGAGATGGGTCAGGGGGAGAGAGATGGTCAGG
Organism: Malacoraja senta; assembly: GCA_038087875.1. Lineage (NCBI taxonomy): Eukaryota > Metazoa > Chordata > Chondrichthyes > Rajiformes > Rajidae > Malacoraja > Malacoraja senta. The sequence goes on from JAXLNO010004314.1 coordinate 235,835, forward strand.
GGGAGAGAGATGGTCAGGGGGAGAGCAAGGGTCGGGGAGGGCAAGGGTCGGGGAGAGCAAGGGTCGGGGAGAGCAAGGGTCGGGGAGAGCAAGGGACGGGGAGAGCAAGGGTCGGGGAGAGCAAGGGTCGGGAGAGAGAGTCAGGGGGAGAGAGAGAGTCAGGGGGAGAGAGAGAGTCAGGGGAGAGAGTGTTGGGGGGTGAGCGAGGGTCTGGGGGAGAGAGAGCACCAGGGGAGAAAGAGGGTCAGGGGGAGAGAGGCACAGGGGGAGAGGGAGAAGGTTGGGGGAGAGGGTCAGGGGAGAGTGTGGGTCGTTTAGAGGGTGGATCGGGGAGAGGGAGGGTCGGGGGGAGCCTCGGTGAGATGGGGAGAGGGAGGGTCGGGGAGAGGGTCATGGGGAGACGGTCGGGGGAAGGGAGGAGAGGAAAGCAGGGGAGGGGCTGAGGGGAGGGCACAAACGATATTGGGAGGAAGAAGTAGGAGGCTCTGCAACATGAGTTCAGGAATTAGGTAAAAGGCTGAAAAGGATAGTTGTCTCTGGTTTGCTTCCAGTAGCTCGTGCTGGCGAAGGCAAGAAGAGAAAGATAAGGGAGATGAATGAGTGGCTGAGGAGGGTGCAGGAGGCAGGGATTTTGATTTCTGGATCATTGGGATCCCCTCTGGGGCAGGGGTGACCTGTACAAAAGGGACGTGTTGCACTTTAACTGGAGGGGGACCAACTCATTAGTGCTACACGGGTGGGTTTAAACTAGATTGACAGGGGTGTGGGATCTCATACAGGACAGAGGCAGGTGGGAGGTTAGAGGCTTGTATGAGGGGTGGTGAGAGAAAGTTTAGTTGACAGAATAGACTGTTGGAAGGACTGTTGGTTTAAACTGCACGTATTTGTATGCAAGGGGCTTGATGCGTACGGCAGATGAGCTTGTATAGGTACGAGCGACTGGGACGTTGTAGCCATTACTGAAACCTGGTTAGGGGAGGGGCAGGATTGGCAGCTTCAGGAGAGACAGTGGGGGGGGTGCATTATTGGTTAAGGACCCTATCACGGCACTAGTTGGAGGTGACAATACGGACGGTTCGTCTAGTGAGGCTGTATGGGTGGAGATGGGGAACAAGAAAGGGATGATCACCTTGGTGGGGGGTGTACCACTGTCCCCCAAATAGTCAACGGGAATTAGAACAACAAATATGCCAGGAGATTGCAGGCAGCTGCAGGTCAAATGAGGTTGTTATAGTTGGGGATTTTAACTTTCCCAATATTGACTGGGAAAATCATAGTATGAAAGGTTCAGATGGAGTGTAATTTCTCAGGAGAGTTTTCTCCAACAACATATAGGGAGCCCCACATGTGACAGGGCAACATTGGGAAGGGCAAGTGAATGAAGTCTTTGTGGAGGAGCCTTTGTTCAATTGTTCAATTTAAGGTTTAAGATAGTTATGGATAGTGCAGACTGGGCCTACATGTTAAAATTCTCCATTGGGGTAAGGCAAACTTTGAGGATATGAGAGAAGGTCTCGCTCGTTGATTGGAGCAGGTTGTTTGAAGGAAAAGTAACATCAGTCACGTGGGATGTTTTTAAAATTGCGCTGACAAGAACTCAGGATATGCACGTCCCTGTTAGGGTGAAGGACAAGGCAGGCAAACGTTAGGAAGCTTGGCTGACAAGGGAAATTGAGGAATTGATCAAGAATAAGAAGGACGCATGGGACAGGTATAGGCAGCTGGGATCAAGTGTATCCCTGGAGGAGTTTCAGGAACTAAGGAGTAAACTAAAAAAGATATCAGTTGGGCAAAAAATGGGCCAGGAGATAACTCTACCATTAAGGTCAATCCCAAAGGATTTAAGTCAGACTGACTGGCCTATAGTTCCCACTATTCTGCTTTTCTCCCTTCTTGCGCAGCAGGGAAATATTGGCAATTTTCCAATCATCTGGGACCTTTCCTGTTTCTAGTGATTCTTGAAATATCACTGTCAATGCCTCCACAATCCCTAAAGCCACCTCTTTCAGAACCCTAGGGTGTAGTCCATCTGGTCCAGGTGACCAGCCCTTTCAGCTTCCCAAGCACCTTCTCCTTAGTAATAGCCACTCCACTAACTTCCACCCCGAACACTCTTGAATTTCAGGCACGTTGCTGGTGTCTTCCACTGTGAAGATTGTTGCAAAAAAGGTATTCAGCTCCTCTTCTATTCCTTTGTTCCCCATTAACACTTCTCCAGCAGCCCAACTTCCACTCTTGCCTCTTGCTTACTCTTTATTTAACTGAAGAAACTCTTGCTATCCTTTTATATTATTGGCTAGCTTCGTGTTTCATCTCCCCCTCCCCCCCCCCTCCCGTATTGCCTTTTTAGTTACCTTCTGTTGTTCTTTAAAAGCTTCCCAATCCTCTGGCTTCCCACTAATCTTTGCTCTGTTCTATGCCTTCTCTTTTAGTTTTATACTATTCTTGACTTCTATTGTCAGCCACGGTCACCTCGTTTCCCCCCTAGAATCTTTCTTCCTCTTTGGAATGAAAAGATCCTGCATCTTCTGGATTATTCCCAGAAATTCCTGCCATTGCTGTTCCACTGTCATCCCTGCCAGGATCCTTTTCAAGTCAACTTTGGCCGGCTCCTCTCTCATGCCTCTGCAGTCCCCTTTGCTCAGACACATCAGATTTCACCTTCTCCATCTCAAATTCCAGATTAAAACGTATCATGTTGTGGTCAGCATGGTTTTATATATGGGAGGTCGTGTCTCACCAATCTGACTTGCCCTTTTTGAAGACGTGACCAAACAGGTTGATGAGGACAGAGCTGTAGATGTATATATGGACCAGCAAAGCATTCAACAAGGTTCCACGTGGTAGGCTGCTCTCAAAGGTTAAATAGCATGGGATCCAATGAGAGATACTGAAAGGATAGAATATTGGATTCATGGAAGGAAGCAGAGGATGACGATAGAAGGTTGCTTCTTGACTGGAGGCCTGTGACTCGTGGTGTGCCTTAGGGTTCGGTGCTGGGCCCGTTACTGTTTGTCTTATATATCCATGATTTGGATGATAATGTACATCGCAAGATTAGCAAGTTTGAAGATGATACAAAAGTGGGAGGTTTTGCAGATAGCAGCAGGATCTTGATTGATTGGCCAGGTGGGCTGAGGAATTTTTGATGAAATTTAATAGAGAGAAAAGTGAGGTTTTGCGTTTTGGGAAGTCTAACATGGGCAGGACTTACACAGTGAATGGTAGGGCTCTGGGGACTGTTATAGTGCAGAGGGATCCAGGAGTGCAGGTGCATGGTTCATTGAAGGTGGAGTCACAGGTAGATGGGTGGTCATAAAGGCTTTTGGCACATTGGCCTTCATCAGTCTTATTGAAGTTGGGAGGTCATGTTGCAGTTATATAAGACGTTGGTGAAGCACCATTTAGAGTATCGTGTTCAGATCTGGGCACCATGTTATAGGAAATATGTTGTGTAGTTGGAAAGAGTAGAGAGAAGATTTACGAGGTTGTTGCCATAACTCGAGGGTGTGAGCTGTAGGGAGTGTGTTGGAGGGAGGGAGGGGTGGAGGGAGGGGATAGATGTAGCGAGGGAAGGAGGGAACAGGGAAAGGAGGAAGCAAAGGGTGGGGGAGAGGAGGAGGGAGGGAAATAGGGACGGAAGAAGGGTAGAGGGAGGAGGTGAAGAGTGGGTTTAGATGGGTGGGAGGAAGGGATTAAGGGAGGGGAGGGGTGGAGATAAGATGGAGGGTGGATGTAGGAGAGAGGGAGGAGTGAGCGCGGTGGGAGGGAGGGGGCGAGGACTGGATGTAGGAGGTGAGGGGTGGAGGTAGGAGGGATGAGTGGAGGTAGAGGGCAAGGGATAGAGGGAGGCGGTGAGGGGTGGATGGAGGTGAGAGGAAGGAGTTGAGTGAGGGGTGGAGGGAGGATTGAGGGAGACTGCCTGAGTCCTCACCCTCATGGATGGCGAGGGCGTCCAGCCGGAGGAGGATGCTGTGCCTCGAGAGCTCGTCTCCAGCGAGGGTGAAGGTGTAGGCGAGGAGGGCGAGGGTGTAAGTGTTGTTCACCGTCCCCAGGGCATAACGCAGACACTCCAGTGACCAGTCTAGCAGGACCTAGACGGGGTAAAAGACGTAGACAGAGAGGGAGGGTCAGAGAGGGGAGGCTGGAGTCCTGGAGAATGCGCTCCCCCTCCCCCACCCCCTCTCCGAGTACCTGCCCCACCACAGATCCGGTCATCCCCAGTTCCTCATCTCCTTCATCCCTCGCCCCTCCCACTGTCCCTCACCCCCAACGTTACACCTCTCGATACCCCTCATACCCCCCCACTTCCCTCAGTGACTGCCCCCCCCCCCGACCCCACTCCAACAAGACCTCACCTCGAAGTTGTAGGGCAGGTGCCGGACGAGAGCAAACTCGAGATCTGTGGAGGACGAGGAGAGAAATGAAGGAGGTGAGGAATATGTGAGTGAGAAGTGGACCAGACCCAACCATGTAACAGGAACGAGGACAGCAACTCCAGGCGCCGGGTTACAAATAAAGACACAAAGTGCTGGAGTAATCAACGGGTCAGGCAGCATCCCTGGAGAACGAGGATCGGTGACGTTTCGGGTCGGGACAGGACAGACATTCGGCCCACAATGTCCGTAGCCAACATGAAGTAAATCAAACTAATCTCCTGTGCCTGCACATGATCCAAATCCCTCCATTCCCAGCATATCCATGTGTCTGTCTAAAGCCCCGTAAACACCACTATCGTATCTACCTCCACCGCCACCACCTGGCAGCAGGTTCTAGGCACCCACCACCCACTGTGTAAACCAGGGTGGCATGGTGTGCAGCGGTAGAGTTGCTGCCTTAAGGGTCTCCATGCGGCCTTAAGGGACCGGAAGCGGGGGCCGCGCGGAGGTCGAGTGATCTCCGTACAGGGCCGGTCCCACCAGCATGCGGCTGCATGCGGCAAGCGCTACCAAACCGGAAGCGGGGGCTGCGCGGAGGTCGAGTGATGTCAAGACGATGCGTACGGCGTCGAGGCGGTGCGCACGGCCGTCGAGGCGGTGCGCATGGCCTCGATGCGGCTGCGTCCGGCGTCGAGGCGGTGTGTACGGCGTTGAGGCAGCTGCGTACAGCGTCGAGGCGGTGCGCACGGCCATCGATGCGGCGCGTACTGCCTGTCCTTGTGTTATATTACCTGCCTCAACAATTTCCTCTGCCAACTCGTTCCATATACCCACCATCCACTGAGTGAAAAAGTTACCTCTCAGATTCCTATTAAATTCCTCTTGTGATTTTATGCACATCTCTAAGATCACCCCTCATACTCCTGCGCTCTGCGCAGTCCCAGCCTACTCAACCTCTCCCTATAATACAGACCCTCGACTCCTGGCATCATCCTCGTATATCTTCTCTGTACCGTTTCCAGCTTGACAATATATTTACTATAACAAGGTTCGTAGAACTGAACAAAATACACAAAGTTGGAAGGTCATGTTGCAGTTACATCTGACATTGGTTAGGCCTCACCAACATATATAACTGCAACATGAGCTCCCAACTTCCATCCACAATATTCTGGCTGATGACGGCCAATGTACCAAAAGCCTTTTTGTCCACCCTAACAACCTGCGACTCCACCTTCAAGGAACTATGTACCTGCACTCCACGATCTTTCTACTCTATAAAACTCAATAGAGCACTACCATTAACTGTGTAGGTCCTGAGAGGATAAGGGGCAAACACGGGCAAATGGGACCAGCCTAGATGGGGCATGATGGCCTGGTTCCAAGCCATAGGGTGACTCAGAGATAAAGGAGGGGATTTGTGTTTGGAACACTTTGCATATACTTCCATCAGGCTCCAGAGGACGGGAGAGTAACTAATGTTGGTCCTTTACAGGTCTTCCACCAATATTCTGGCAAATGTTTGTTCAACATTGGTTGTCCTGTGACGTGTGGTGTACCTCAAGGTTCGGGGCTGGGCCCGTTATTGTTTGTCAAGGTTGAACCTTGAACCCTTTGAGTGAAAAGGTTTCCTCTCAGGATCTACACAGTTAATGGTAGTGCTCTATTGAGTTTGATAGAGTAGAGGGATCGTGGAGTGCAGGTACATAGTTCCTTGAAGGTGGAGTCGCAGGTTGATAGGGTGGACAAAAAGGCTTTTGGTACATTGGCCGTCATCAGCCAGAATATTGTGGATGGAAGTTGGGAGCTCATGTTGCAGTTATATATGTTGGAGAGGCCTAACCAATGTCAGATGTAACTGCAACATGACCTTCCAACTTTGTGTATTTTGTTCAGTTCTACGAACCTTGTTATAGTAAATATATTGTCAAGCTGGAAACGGTACAGAGAAGATATACGAGGATGATGCCAGGAGTCGAGGGTCTGTATTATAGGGAGAGGTTGAGTAGGCTGGGACTGCGTAGAGCGCAGGAGTATGAGGGGTGATCTTAGAGATGTGCATAAAATCACAAGAGGAATTTAATAGGAATCTGAGAGGTAACTTTTTCACTCAGTGGATGGTGGGTATATGGAACGAGTTGGCAGAGGAAATTGTTGAGGCAGGTAATATAACACAAGGACAGGTACATGGACAGGGAAGGTTTACAAGGATAAGGGGCAAACGCGGGCAAATGGGACCAGCCTAGATGGGGCATGATGGCCTGGTTCCAAGCCATATGAGAGTAACCATAGGGTGACTCAGGGATAAAGGAGGGGATTTGTGTTTGGAACACTTTGCATCAGTTTTATCACCAAGGCTGATGTGGAGGGCGGTTAGATCAGTGTGGAGAATACTAATATGCAAGGGCTGTTTAAGATTAAGAATGAGGAGGTGTTGGGATTATTGTAGAGCATTAAAATGGATAAATCCCCAGCATCTGTTGGAATCTATCCCATGTTATTGGGAGCGGCAAGTGAGGAGATTGTGGGAGCTTTCACAAAGATCTTTGCATCTTCCCAACACCACCATTGTGTCAAAAACTTGCCCTGTACATCTACTTTAATCTTTACCCACTCACCTTAAAGCTGTGTCCTCTAGCATTTGATTTTTTCACCCTGGAGATAAAGGTTCAGACTGTCTACTCTATCCTTGTCTCTCAGAATTTTATACACCTGGCAGAATCCTCGAGACCTCTGGCGTTCCAGAGAAAACAATCCAACTCTGACGAATGTCTCTCTTTTAATAATCTCTAATCCAGACATCTTGTTGGTGAACCTCCTCTGCACCCTCTCCAAAGCCTCCACATCTGCCTTGTAATTTGGCGACCAGAACTGCACACGATACTCCAAATGTGGCCTAACCGAAGTCCGATAAAGCTGCATCATGCCTTTGTTACTTATATTCAATGCCCTGACCTATGAAAGCAAGCATACCATATGCCTTCTTTGCCACTCTATCTACTTGTGTTTTCCCTTTCAGAGAGTTATGGACTTGGACACCAGGATGTCTCTGTAAATCAATGCTGTGAGGGGTCATGCCGTTGATTATATATATTTACATTTCATCTCCCATCGTTCAACACCTACATTTAGTCATAGATTCATAGAGCGTGGAAACAGGCCATTCGGCCCAACTTGTCCACACCGACCAATATGTCCCAGCAGGCAAGTGCCGTGAGTAATTACTCAGGGTAGGCAGTCAGTCGGCTTTCAAAAACATCTTAAACGGCACATGTGCAGATTGCTCTCTGCATAAAAATTAAAAAATAAAAATAAAGAAAGTAACAATTCAATTCAATTTGCCCAAGGCTTCCAAGTCTCCTTCATTCTGAATTACTGAATTGGTGGGGAGTGGAGGGTGATGGCAGGTGGAGAAATGGTAGGAAAAACAGGAGCACACCGGGTCAAGTTGAATCAGTTGTGATCTTATTGAATGACAATACTAGTTCAAGGGTCCAATTGCGGGGAGAGTCCCTTTCACAGCGTGTGGGGAGTCTGGCCAGGGGTAAAGTTGCGGGGAGGGCAGGAGCGTTGAAAAGGAGGGGGTCGGGGATCATGCCAGTAACCCACTCAATCACCGCTGCCGCGGCGCTCCGGGCGCGGAGACACCACATTGTGGCCGGGGAGTGATGTAGCTCGGGTGGTTGCGAGCGGCTGCCGGGACCTCAGCGCCTTTGCCAACCCGCTCACCTCTGGCAGCGCTCTCCGTCTGAACAGTGAGGGGACCAGCTCAAGAGCAAAGATCATAGAGCGGAGCGGGTCAGCGGGTGATGGATAACAGAATAACAAAAACAGAACACTCCTGTGTCAGCACGAACAAGGGACCAATTAAGGTTACTCGCACTGATACATGGAGTAAGCTCCACCGCCCGCTGTCCTGTTATCCATTGCCCGCTGACCCGCTCTTGAGCTGGTTGCTGGCATGATCCCCCACCCCCTCCTTCTCAACGTTCCTGCCCTCCCCGCAACTTTACCCCTGGCCATACTCCCCACACGCTGTGAAAGGACCCCCCCCCCAGCGGCGCTGTCCTTTTACAGCCGCTTCCCACTTTACAGCCGCTTCCCATGAACAACCAGCAATGAGGGATAGACTTGTCTATCTTTCTTGGGTACCAACCTAACCTTCGGCCTCCAAGATGCAGGTACATTTTCGTGCCTTATTTTTTGGTAAAAATAGCTTCTTCGTTGCCGGGAAATACGGTATTTAAAAACATATAGCTCAAAGAATTCTATTTATCACATTATTTGTACACGAACTCCATTCTTCTCTCTTTGTTTCTTAAGATACTCTTAAGATAGTGACAATCCATGTTTGAAACATCCATCAAGAAACTTGTGCTGCGTATGCGCAGTAGGCTGCTGCGCATGCGCAGTACACCGTCCACGCTGCAAAGGCAGAATTTCAGCTGCCTTCAGCTCCCCTTGAAATTGACGGCTTGAAGTAGCGCTGACGGCACGTGGGCTGCACAGACCTTCGCGTATTACATGTACTGCGCATGAAAGGCACGGATAATTATGCCTACCTAAGAGATCGATCTCTTAGGTAGGCATAATTCTCCCGTGCCTTTACTATTTATATTTAATAATTATCATTTTATAATTTTAGTCAGGGTAGGCAGTGCCTACCTTGCCTACCCTGATGGCACATGTCTGCGTACCAGCTACACTAGTCTCACCTCCCCACATTTGGTTCATATCCCTCCAAACCTGTCCAATCCATGCACCTGTCCATCTGTTTCTTAAACGTTCATAGTTCCTGCCTCATCTATTTCCTCTGGCAATTTGTCCCACAAAATTAACAGGACAGAAAGCTCACAAAGGGATAGGAGAGTATGGCCAAGTGAAATAGGAATCGATGTGAAAGGTGAGATGAGTAATGGATTAAAAGTATTATATATGAATGCACAAAGTATAGGAAGTAAAGTGGATGAGCTTGAGGCTCAGTTAGAGATCGGTAGATATGACATTGTGGGGATTACTGAGATGTGGCTGCAGGAGGATCGGGTCTGGGAACTGAATATTCAGGGTTATACATCCTATAGAATGGACAGGCAGGTGGGCAGAGGAAGTGGGGTAGCTCTGTTGATGAGGGATGAAATTCAGTCCCTTGCGAGGGATGACATAGGGACTGACAAGGTAGAGTCGCTGTGGATAGAATTGAGGAATTGTAAAGGTAAGAAGACACTAATGGGAGTTATCTACAGGCCCCCAAACAGTAGCCTCGATATAGGGTGCAAGTTACAGCAGGATTTAAAATAGGAAAGACTGGGAAAATCAGGTTAGTTCTGGACCCCAAGAAAGGGAGTTTGTCGAATGCCTCCGAGATGGATTCTTAGAGCAGCTTGTATTGGAGCCTACCAGAGAGAAGGCAATTCTGGACTTAGCGTTGTCTAATGAACCAGATATTATAAGGCAACTCAAAGTAAAGGATCAGTGACCAGAATATGATACGTTTTAACCTGCAATTTGAGAGGGAGGTTAAATCAGAAGTGTCAATGTTGCAGTTGAACAAAGGGGGCTATGAAGGCATGAGAGAGGAGCTGTCCAAGGTCAACTGGAAAATGATCCTAGCAGGAAAGACGGTGGAACAGCAATTGCAGGAATTTTTGGGCATAATCCAGAAGATGCAGGATCATTTCATTCCAAAGAGGAAGAACATTTTTAAGGGGAGTAAGAGGCAACCGTGCCTGACAAGGGAAGTTAGGGATGGAATAAAACTAAAAGAAAAGGTGTATAACATGGCAAAGAGTAGCGGGAAGCCAGAGGATTGGGAAACTTTCAAAGGACATCAGAAGGTAACAAAAAGGTCAATACGAAGGTAAGTTTGCCAACAATATAAAGAAGGATAGTAAAAGCTTCTTTAGATATGTTAAGAGAAAAAAAATAATAAAAACAAATGTGGGTCCCTTGAAGGCAGAAAGGTGAAATTATTATGGGAAACAAGGAAATTGCAGAAGAGTTGAACAGGTACTTTGGTTCTGTCTTCAATAAGGAAGATACAAACAATCTCCCAGATGTACTAGAGGATAGAGGATATAGGGATTCAGAGGAACTGAAAGAAATGTGTATTAAGCGAGAAATAGTATTGGGTAGACTTATGGGATTGAAGGCTGATAAATCCCCAGTGCCTGATGGTCTGCATCCCAGGGTACTTAAGGAGGTGGCGCTAGAATTTGTGGACGCATTGGTGATAATTTTCCAATGTTCTATAGATTCAGGATCAGTTCCTGTGGATTGGAGGGTAGCTAATGTTATCCCACTTTTCAAGAAAGGAGCGAGAGAGAAAACGGAATTATAGACTGACATTGGTGGTGGGGGAGATGCTGGAAGTAATAACGGCGCATTTGGATGCAGTAAAGGGATTGGTCCAAGTCAGCATGAATTTATGAAGGGAAAATCCTGCTTGACTAATCTTCAGGAATTTTTTGAGGATGTGACAAGTAAAATGGATGAAGGAGAGCCAGTGGATGTAGTGTATCTGGACTTTCAGAAAGCCTTTGACAAGGTCCCATAAAGGAGATTAGTGGGCAAAATTAGTGCACATGGTATTGGGGGTAGGGTATTGACATGGATAGAAAATTGGTTGGCAGACAGGAAACAAAGTGTAGGAATAAACGGGTCCCTGTCAGAATGGGAGTGGAGTGCCGCAAGGCTCGGTGTTGGGGCTGCAAGTATTTACAATATATATTAATGATTTAGATGATGGAATTAAATTAACACTGACAAATTTGCAGATGACACAAAGCTGGGTGGCTGTGTGAACTGCGAAGAGGATGCTCGGAGGTTGCAGGGTGACTTGGACAGGTTGAGTGAGTGGGCAGATGCATGGCAGAGGCAGTATACTGTAGATAAATGTGAGGTTATCCACTTTGGCGGCAGGAAACAGGAGGCAGATTATTATCTCAATGGTGTGTAAGAGAGAACTGCAGATGCTGGTAAAATCGAAGGTCGACACAAAATGCTGGAATAACCTAGTGGGTGACGCAACAGCTATGGATAGAAGGAATGGGTGACATTTCGGTTCAAGACCCTTCTTATCTCAATGGTGTCTGATTAGGAAATAGGGAAGTGCATCGAGACCAGGGTGCACCAGTCACATAAAGTAAACATGCACGTACAGCAGGCAGTGAAGAAAGGTGTGTTGTCCTTCACAATGAGAGTATTTGAGGATGGGAGTAAAGAGGTCCCTCTGCAGTTGTACAGGGCCCTGGTGAGACCACATCTGGAGTATTGTGTGCAGTTTTGGTCTCCTAATTTGAGGAAAGACAACCTTGCTATTGAAGGTGTGCAGCGTAGGTTCACGAGGTTAATCCCCGGGATGGCTGGACTGTCATATGAGGAAAGCTTGAAAAGACTGGGATTTTCTTTACGAGAGTTTAGAAGGATCAGAGGGGATCTGATAGAAACATAAAATTCTAAAAGGACTGGACAAGCTAGATGCAGGAAAAATGTTCCCAATATTGGGGGAGTCCAGAACCAGGGGCCACAGTCTAAGAATAAAGGGGAAGCCATTTAAAACTGAGATGAGAAAAACCTTTTCACCCGGAGAGTTGTGAATTTGTGGAATTCTCCGCCACATATGACAGTGGAGGCCAATCACTGGATGAATTTAAAAGAGAGTTAGATAGAGCTCTTGGGACTAGCGGAATCAAGGGGTATGGGGAGAAGGCAGGCACGGGTTACTGATTGTGGATGTTCAGCCATGATTGCAATGAATGGCAGTGCTGGCTCGAAGGGCAGAATGATCTCCTCCTGCAACTATTTTCTATGTTTCTAAGTCATTTATATATATCACAAACAGCAGCAGTCCCATTACAGATCCCTGCAGAACTTCACTGGTCACAGACCTCCAGCCTGAATATTGTCCTTGCACCACAACCCCCTGTCTTCTATCCGTAAGCCACTCTCAATCCACATGAGAATGGATTGAGACTGGGGGAGATTAAAGGAGATGCCAGTGTGGAAACAGGCCCTTCGGCGCTACTTGCCCAGACCAGCCAACATGTCCCAGCTACACGTCCCACCTGCCTGCTTTTGGCCCATTTCCCTCTAAACCTATCCTATCAATATACCTGTCTAACTGCTTCTTAAACGATAGTCCCTGCTTCAACTACCTCCTCTGGCAGCTCGTTCCATATATCCCCCACCCTAGGTGTGAGAAAGTTACTCCTCAGATTCCTATTAAATCTTTTCCCTTTATCTTAAACCTGTGTCCTATGGTCCTCGGTTCCCCTAATCTGAGCAAGAGAATCTGTGCATCTACCTAATCTGTCCCTGTTGTCATTCCACAAGATCACCCCTCAGCCTCCTGCGCTCCAAGGAGTAAAGTTCTAGCATGCCCCGCCTCTCTCTGTATGTCAGGCCTTCAAATCCTGGTAACATCCTTGTAAATCTTCTCTGCACTATTCCAGCTTATTTCTCTGGAACGCAGGAGGTTGAGGGGAGACTTGATAGAAATATATAAAACTATGAGCGGCATAGATAGGGTAGACAATGAGAACCTTCTTTCAAGGGTAGATATGTCCAACATTCGAGGGCATCATTTTCGGGTGAGAATGGTACGGTTTAATGGAGATGTGCAGGACAAGGTATTTAACAGAGAGTAGGGGGGGTCTGGAACGTGCTGCCAGGGTGGTGGTGGAGGCAGATATGATAGTGGTATTTAAGAGGCTGTTAGACACATGGAAGTGCAGGGAATAGAGAGATATAGATCATGTACAGGCAGATGAGTTGTGATTAACTTGGCATCATCTTCGGCACAAACATTGCGGGCCGAAGGGCCCATCCTGTGCCATTCTAATTTAATCTTCTCCCACTTTCACATCCACTCTCGACACACTAGGGTCAATTTACAGAGGACAAATAACCTCGAAACTTGCACAGCTTTGCGATGTGGAAAGGAAACCGAAGGAAGCTCACAGTGAAAACGTGAAAACTCCACACAGACAGCACCCGAGGTCAGGACAAAACTGGTGTTTCTGGCGCCATGAGGCAGCGACTCTGCCAACTTGCACTGTCCTGACATCACAGTCTGCACAGGCATTGTGGGCCGAATGGCCTGTTGCTGTGCTGCACTGTTCTATATTTATCTTTGAGCAGACCTACCTTTGCCCACCTTACCCTGTTTTTAATGAGCATTATAAAGGCCTTGGGATTGTCTTAATCTCGACTCACTAAACACAGTTCATGGCCTCTTTTGGCCTTTCTAATGATTCACAAATTATTTTCTCCTTGCTTTGTTTCTGATTTAATCTTTCTGAACCTGGCATGTGCTTCCTTGTTCCTTTTAATCACATTTTCAAACACTTTGGTCATCCATGGTTCCCTTCCTTTGGCCGACTACAAATGTTCTCCTTGCCCAAAAATCCAAACGTATCCCTGATCACTGCCCCCATAATGCTCTTCCACTGAAAGACCAGTCACCTGGTCAGGCACGTTTCCCAACACAAGCTCCAGTAAGTTCCCTTCTCGGGTTGGACTATCCACATAGTGTTTCAAGAATCCATCCTGGATAACCTCATCTGCCCCATCTAAACCTTTGTACTGAGCAAATCCCAGTCAATATTGTTAAAGTTGTTTGGTATCTTCGGTAATCGGTGTACATATCTGTTCCTCTATCTCACACTTGCTATTGGGGGCCATTACAGTGCTTGCTCCATTCATATATCTGAGCTCCACACACTGTCTCAGTAGTACGTCCTCTCTGAGTGCCGCCGAGACACTCTCCCTGATCTGTAGCACAACTCCTCCACCTCTTTTGCCTCCCCGTCGATCACGTCTGAAACATTGCAACCTCCAGAAGTATCCCTACCGTAATCACAATCATGTAATGACCACAGAAAATGAGTCCCAAGCACTGATCCAGGCTATGTTCATCTGCTTTTCCTACGATTTTCGAGGGTCTAGGTTAGGCCTGAGGAGCCTGGAATAAGCTACGGGGGAATGGCTTACGCCTGTTTTATGCCCTGGTAGCCTGGGTTACGCCCTGTCAGGGGGGCATAGAGCCTGCACCAACCTAGCTCAATGAACAAATAATTGCAGGGCTGCCAACTCTCACGCATTGAGCGTGAGAATCACGCATTTGGCCATATTCTCACGCTCTCATGCTGATCACAAATTTGTCGTGAAACTCGTATCGTATCGTATCAAGTGCATGGGCCGCGGATGTTGGAGAGCCGGGGCTGATGGAGGGATGAAAGCAAAGGCAGCGGCGGGGACAGATGCGAACGGGGAGCCGGGGCTGGCGAGTGTTTGCCGTGCTGGCGAGTCGCTCGCTGCAGCTCCGGCCATGGAGCAGCATCAGTGCAAGAGTCCCGGGCCTTCGGAGGCGTCGGAAGCATTGCGCTGCTGTCGTTAGTCTCCGTGCCGAATTCGCATGGATCAGGCTGCATTTCTGGAGAGAAGGAATGGGTGACGTTTCTGGTCGTGATTAGAAGGGTCTCGACCCGAAATCTTTAGAAGGGTCTCGACGCGAAACGTCACCCATTCCTTCTCTCCAGAGATGCTGCCTGTCCCGCTGAGTTGCTCCAGCATTTTGTGTCTCTCTTCGGTTTAAACCTGCATCTGCAGTTCCTTCTCACACAATGAGACCCCACAAGACGACTTTGAAGCTAGTATAACTTGGGTGGGGGAGGGACGGAGAGAGAGGGGATGTTAAAGAAATGTAAGTCTTGGATTCATGTATCGCGGGAACAAATAAGCAAAGGCAAGATGGTAAATACTTGTAGAGATGAACTTTGCCCGTCACTTTACAAAGAATAACCTCAGGGATTATGCAGTAAATGCTATTCAAATACTCTGCAAGCTTGGGATAATATTGTTCATGTTCAAATCCGATAGGTAAGTCTTGATTTGTTCAATATTATAATTAGTTCAAAGATACCGCGTGGAAACAGGCCCTTCGGCCCCTCGAGTCCATGCCGACCATCGATCTCACGCTCACACTGGTTCTATGTTATCCCACTTTCTCATCCACTCCCTACACACTAGGGGGCAATTTACAGAGGGCCAATTAACGTACAAACCCGCATTTCTTTGGGATGTGGGAGGAAACCCACACGGTCACAGGGAGAACGTGCAAACTCCACACAGACAGCACCTGAGACCAGGATCGATCCGGGTATAGGTGCTGTGGGACATTAACAGTAATACTTGGGCCTCCGCTGATATGCCGGGATGATTACCCAATATTACTGATTATTAATCCATTGTATTATTGATTTAAACTTCACTTGGATTTCAATCACTTCAATGTAAAAGTAATTGGGAATGGGTTCATTGGAATAAAAATTTGCCCTCGGTACATATTAACTGTTATAATAATGTATGCATGTTGGTAGGTGCAATCAAAGCAAAGATCTTTTTATCATTGTTGTGTTATGAATAACAGATAAAATATTATGTACTCTCAAGATCACATTTAATAGAATAATATTGCTTCCATATATAGTTATTGGACTTTGCATTTCGGAAAAATCCCAGCTGAGAGGAAGACAGCAAAATACTGAAAATATTGGGGGTGAAAATGACTTCAGGACAGTTTGTTAGGAAAATATAACCATATAACCATATAACCATAACAGCACGGAAACAGGCCATCTCGGCCCTTCAAGTCCGTGCCGAACATTTTTTTTAATTTTTTAATAAAAAATTAAAAAAATACTTCCCCCTAGTCCCATCTACCTGCACTCAGACCATAACCCCCCATTCCTTTCCCGTCCATATACCCATCCAATCTATTTTGAAAGGTTAACATCGAACCTGCCTCCACCACTTCCACTGGAAGCTCATTCCACACAGCTACCACTCTCTGAGTAAAGAAGTTCCCCCTAATGTTCCCCCTAAACTTCTATCCCTTAATTCTCAAGTCATGTCCCCTTGTTTGAATCTTCCCTACTCTCAATGGGAAAAGCTTATCCACGTCCACTCTGTCTAACCCGCTCATAATTTTAAAGACCTCTATCAAGTCCCCTCTTAACCTTCTGCGCTCCAAAGAATAAAGACCTAACTTGTTCAACCTTTCTCTGTAACTTAGTTGCTGAAACCCAGGCAACATTCTAGTAAATCTCCTCTGTACTCTCTCTATTTTGTTGACATCCTTCCTATAATTAGGCGACCAAAATTGTAATCCATACTCCAGAATTGGCCTCACCAATGCCTTGTACAATTTTAACATTGCATCCCAACTTCTATATTCAAAGCTCTGATTTATAAAGGCCAGCACACCAAAAGCTTTCTTTACCACCCTATCTACATGAGATTCCACCTTCAGGGAACTATGCACAGTTATTCCTAGATCCCTCTGTTCAACTGCATTCCTCAATTCGCTACCATTTACCGTGTACGTCCTATTTTGATTTGTCCTGCCGAGATGTAGCACCTCACATTTGTCAGCATTAAACTCCATCTGCCATCTTTCAGCCCACTCTTCCAAATGGCCTAAATCTCTCTGTAGACTTTGAAAATCTACTTCATTATCCACAACACCACCTATTTTAGTATCATCTGCATACTTACTAATCCAATTTTCCACACCATCATCCAGATCATTGATGTACATGACAAACAACAGTGGACCCAACACAGACCCCTGAGGCACCCCACTAGTCACCGGCCTCCAACCTGACAAACAGCCATCCACCATTACTCTCTGGCATCTCCCATTCAACCACTGTTGAATCCATCTTGCTACTCCACCATTAATACCCAACAAATGAATCTTCTGAACCAACCTTCCATGAGGAACCTTGTCAAAGGCCTTACTGAAGTCCATATAGACAACATCCACTGCTTTACCCTCATCAATTTCCCTAGTAACCTCTTCGAAAAATTCAAGAAGATTAGTCAAGCATGACCTTCCAGGCACAAATCCATGTTGACTGTTCCTAATCAGACCCTGTTTATCCAGATGCTTATATATATTATCTTTAAGTATCCTTTCCATTAACTTGCCCACCACTGACGTCAAACTAACAGGTCTATAATTGCTAGGTTTACTCTTCGAACCCTTTTTAAACAACGGAACAACATGCGCAGTACGCCAATCCTCCGGCACTATTCCCGTTTCTAATGACATTTGAAATATTTCTGTCATAGCCCCTGCTATTTCTACACTAACTTCCCTCAATGTCCTAGGGAATATCCTGTCAGGACCTGGAGACTTATCCGTTTTCATATTTTTCAAAAGTGTCCGCACCTCCTCTTCTTTGAATCTCAGTTTCCATTGCTACTCTGCTTGTTTCCCTTACCTCACATAATTCCATATCCTTCTCCTTCGTGAATACCGAAGAAAAGAAATTGTTCAATATCTCCCCCATCTCTTTTGGCTCTGCAGATAGCTGTCAACTCTGACTCTCTAATGGACCAATTTTATTCCTTGTTATCCTTTTGCTATTAATATAGCTGTAGAAACCCTTTGGATTTACTTTCACCTTACTTGCCAAAGCAACCTCATATCTTCTTTTAGCTTTTCTAACTTCTTTCTTAATATTCTTTTTACATTCTTTATACTCCTCAAGCACCTCATTTACTCCATGCTGCCTATAATTATTGTAGATCTCTCTCTTTTTCCGAACCAAGTGTCCAATTTCCCTTGAAAACCATGGCTCTTTCCATTTTTTACTATTTCCAATCAACCGAACAGGGACATAAAGATTCTGTACTTAAAATTTCACCCTTAAATGTCCTCCATTTTTCTTCTACATCCTTCCCATAAAACAACATGTCCCAATTCACTCCTTTTAAATCCTTTCGCATCTCCTCAAAGTTAGCCTTTCTCCAAACAAAAATCTCAACCCTAGGTCCAGTTCTGACCCTCTCCATAATTATATTGAAACTAATGGTATTGTGATCACTGGACCTGAAGTGCTCCCCGACGCATACCTCCGCCACCTGCCCTGTCTCATTTCCTAACAGGAGGTCCAGCACTGCCCCTTCTCTAGTAGGTACCTCTATGTATTGCTGCAAAAAACTATCTTGCACACATTTTACAAACTCCAAACCATCCAGCCCTTTTACAGAATGTGTTTCCCAGTCTATGTGTGGAAAATTGAAATCTCCCACAATCACTACCTTGTGCTTACTACTAATATCTGCTATCTCCTTACCTATTTGCTCTTCCAATTCTCGCTCCCCATTTGGCGGTCTATAATACACCCCTATAAGTGTTGCTACACCTTTCCCATTTCTCAGTTCCTCTCAAATAGCCTCCCTAGACGAGCCCTCTAATCTATCCTGCCAAAGCCCTGCTGTAATATCTTCCTTGACAAGCAATGCAACACCCCCACCTCTTGCCCCTCCAATTCTATCACCCCTGAAGCAACGAAATCCTGGAATATTTATTTGCCAATCACAGCCCTCCTGCAACCATGTTTCACTGATCGCCACAACATCATACTTCCAGGTGTCAATCCAGGCTCTAAGCTCATCCACATTTCTTACAATGCTCCTAGCATTAAAATATACACATTTAAGAAACCCACCACCACTTATTCTCTGTTTATTATCTTTTTCTTCTTTCTCCCCTACATTTTGGGTCCGAGTGCTTCCCTTCTCTGCCTCCTGCCTCCCACATTTTCCACTAGCTTTCTCTATTTGAGTCCCTCCCCCCATCCGTTCTAGTTTAAAGTGAAGGAAATGGATAAGAAATTGTGTTCAACCAATTGATGACTTCTTTGACAAAGTAACTAGCATGTTAGATAACAAGGAAGCCAATGGATGCAGCAAATTTTGTTATACAAAATTTGGTCTGTGAAGTGCCACATAAAAGATTACCGCATTAGATAAGCACCTGTGGACTTGAACATAATAGGTTAAGTCCAGGGCGTCAGATATTGGGCTTTATGTGTGGGCCAGATATATTCTTAGTGCAGAGGGGCTAAGTGTAAGGCTAAGTGTGCATCCAGAGTCAAGGTCTGGAATAGTACTAGGTGTGTAGTCAAAGCTGGGACAATGGGGGTGTTCAGCACTGGGAACCTAAGCAGGTAAGCAGCTATGATCAGGGTAGATTAGGGGACCAGCTGTAAGGCTGGACTCGGGGTCAGGAATGAGAGAAGGTATGCAACTGGAGTCAGGGTCAGGAGTAGTACCAGGTATGCAGTGCAGTTGGTCAACATGGGCCAAGTGATTGATTATAATCTGATTTCCATACATGAATATACTAAGATCATTCATGTGCTGCACCTGTTGATCAGAGCCTGGCTCTACTGTGGAATGTAATTAGGAATGTAATTTAGCCTAACCTTATTCATAGCTAATCCAATTTAAAGCATAAATATTGCATTCAAGTGTAAGTTAAAAGACTCACTACAGTATGCACCAGATAGCACAATTTCACGCTGAAAACTGCAAAAGCACCGTACCAATGGGAGGGGGGACACACCCCTCCCACACCCTCTCCCATACCCCGCCTCGGTCGCTACGCTCCCTCAGGCTTGGTCTCTCGCAATTTCTCACTCCTAACTCTCACCCAATGTTGGCAGCCCTGGCGAAAAGCTACGGCGATGCCTGTTCTGAGACTCTTCATAAACCTGGGAGACCTGAAAGAAGGCAGACGAGAGATGGTCAGAAGCGGTAAAGAGAGATCAGTCCCCTCCCTCTCTCCCTCCCTTCTCCTCTCCTCCCTCATCACCCCTACTTCCCTCTTCTCTCTCACTACATCTACCCCTCTTTCCCTCCTCTCCCTCAACATTTCTCCCACCCACTCTCTCCCCCATCACCCCGCTCTTTCACTCACCTTCCTTTCTCTCCCACCTCCACACGTTATAACATATAACCATATAACAATTACAGCACGGAAACAGGCCATCTCGGCCCTTCTAGTCCGTTCCGAACACTTATTCTCCCCTAGTCCCATCTACCTGCACTCAGACCATAAACCTCCATTCCTTTCCCGTCCATATACCTATCCAATTTATTTTTAAATGATAAAATCAAACCTGCCTCCACCACTTCCACTGGAAGCTCATTCCACACAACTAGAGTAAAGAAGTTTCCCCTCAAGTTACCTCTAAACGTCTGTCCCTTAATTCTCAAATCATGTCCTCTTGTTTGAATCTTCCATATTCTCAATGGAAAAAGCTTATCCACATCAACTCTGTCTATCCCTCTCATCATATTAAAGACCTCTATCAAGTCCCCCCTTAACCTTCTGCGCTCCAAAGAATAAAGACTTAACTTGTTCAACCTTTCTCTGTAACTTAGGTGCTGAAACCCAGGCAAGATTCAAGTCAATCTCCTCTGTACTCTCTCTATTTTGTTGACATCTTTCCTATAATTTGGCGACCAAAATTGTACACCATACGCCAGAATTGGCCTCACCAATGCCTTGTACAATTTTAACATTACATCCCAACTTCTATACTCAATGCTCTGATTTATAAAGGCCAGCACACCAAAAGCTTTCTTTACCACCCTATTTACATGAGATTCCACCTTCAGGGAACTATTCAGTTATTCCCAGATCCCTCTGTTCAACTGCATTCCTCAATTCGCTACCATTTACCATGAACGTCCTATTTTGATTTGTCCTGCCAAGATGTAGCACCTCACACTTATCAGCATTAAACCTCTCACACATTGTCCCATTTCCCTCCCCTCTTTCTCCTCCGTCTCCTCTTTTTCCTCATTCCCTTGTCCACAGTCCTGCCCCTCTCCCTCCTGCTCTCTCCCGTTTACCCCCCCCCCCTCCCCTCCGTGCTGACCCCCCAATGTTGTCCCACCACCTCCCCCTCCCCCATGCTGCTGCACACTATAGCCCCCACCCCGCTGGTAATCCCGTCACTCACAATGGTGGGCCTCTTTCTCCGCAGCTCCAGTAAGGAAGTGGTCACGTAGGCGGAGAGAGAGACGATGTCATCGACTCCCCCCTGGGAGAGAGTGAACAGGTCATCATTTAGTCTCCGCCGCTCCCAGGAGACCCGCCAGTTCCCGGTGCTCCCTCACATCTCCCCACCAGCTCCCTCCTCACACCTCCCCCCGCCACCTCCGCTGCCCTCGCCTCCCCTCCTTTCCGTACCCCCCCCCCTCCCCTCATGCCCCCATACCTCCACTCTCCCCCACACCTCCACCCTCCCCGACACCTCCACTCTCTGCCAATAACCCCACCCCCTCCCCTCCCCCTCCTCTCGGCCAGATGCCCACCTTGAGGGAGCGGTGGAAGAGCTGCCCTATGCTGGCGAAGCAGCCAGTGGGCAGGCGGTGGGCGATGAGGAAGGCGGCAGCCTCATGCAGCACCGCCTCGTCAATGAAGATGTAGGGCCGGGCTTGGATGAAGGAGCGCAGCACGAAGGCTGTCAGCCTGGGGGAGGAGAGGCAGATGGAGGAGAGGCAGGGGAGCTGGGGGGGGGAGAGGGAGGGGGAGGGAGAGATGGGGGAAGAAGGGAGGGGGGGAGAAGAGAGGCAGATGGGAGAGAGGGGGGAGAGAGGGGGAGGAAGAGAGGGGAGGAAGAGAGGGGGAGAGAGAGAGGGGGAGGGAGAGAGGGGGAGGGAGAGGGGAGAACAGAGGCAGATGGGAGAGAGGGGGAGAGAGGCAGATGGAGGAACGGGAGAGAGGGGGGGGGCGGCCCGGACAATATGGGGAGAGGGGAAGGGGCAGAGGAGGGAGCTGGAGGATTGATGGGGAGATGGCAGGAGAGTGCAGGGCAGAGAGGGCAGGGGAAAGGGGAGACGGAGGAGACAATGGGAAGAGTGTGGAGAGAGGTATAGGGAAATGGAGAGAGTGGGGGAGATGCAGGATAGAGAGAGGAGCAGGGGGGAAGCAGGTGAGAGGAGGGGGGGAGGTTGCAGGAGTGGAGAGAGGCCGAGGAGAGAGGATGTGGGAGAGGACAGGAGAGACGAGGTGGGGAGAGAGAGGGGATGGGGGTGGGGATTGGGGTGGGGACGGGATAGGGTCAGGCTGTGGTCTGGACGGGGCAGGAAGCTGCCCTCCCCATCACCATGTGTTGCCCTTGGAGTCGCTGGGTCCGAAGGCGCTGAAGGAGCCGTCTTGGTGCTTGTAGTTGAGTTGTCGCTGTGGACCTGGGGGAGGGGGGGTCAGTGGGGGGGTTATCGCTGCATTGCCCATGGGGGGAGGGGGTTACACACGCACATGGGGTCACGCACACACAGGTGGGATTCAGTCTCTGCAGGGAGGTCACACAAGGGCTTCCACACGGGGTCAGGCACGCTCATGGGATCACACACACGGGGTCACGCACGCACACGGGGTCACGCACATCCACGGGGTCACGCACGCGGGGTCTCACACGCACACACGGTCACACACACACACGGTATCACACACACACATACGGTCTCACACACACAAGCGGTCACACACATACACGGTCTCACACACACACACACGGTCACACACACACACACACAAAGCGGTCATACACACACACGGTCTCACACACACAAGCGGTCACACACACACAAGCGGTCACACACACACACAAGCGGTCACACACACACACAAGCGGTCACACACACACACAAGCGGTCACACACACACACGGTCTCACACACACACGGTCACACACACGGTCTCACACACACACACACGGTCTCACACACACGGTCTCACACACACACACGGTCACACATGGTCTCACACACACACACGGTCTCACACACACGGTCTCACACACACACACGGTCTCACACACACAAGCGGTCTCACACACACAAGCGGTCACACACATACACGGTCTTACACACACACGGTCTCACACACACACACGGTCTCACACACACACACGGTCACACACACACACACAAGCGGTCATACACACACACACGGTCTCACACACTCAAGCGGTCACACACACACACAAGCGGTCACACACACACACAAGCGGTCACACACACACACAAGCGGTCACACACACACACAAGCGGTCACACACACACACAAGCGGTCACACACACATACAAGCGGTCTCACACACGGTCACACACACACACACACACGGTCTCACACACACGGTCTCACACACACACACGGTCTCACACACACACACGGTCTCACACACACAAGCGGTACACATACCCCAGTTTGCATTGACGGTGCCAAATTCGAGATGGTTAAAACTTAAAATTCTTAGGGGTCAATATCACCAACAACATCTGGACCACCCATATTGAAGCAACGACCAAGAAAGCTCACCAACGCCACTACTTCCTAAGAAGGCTTAGGAAGTTCAGTGTGTCCCCATCAATTTCTACAGATGCGCCCTAGAAAGCATTTTATCAGGATGTATCACAGCTTGGTTTGGGGACAGCTCCATGCAAGACCGCAAAAAATTGCTGCGAATTGTGGACGCAGCCCAGACCATCACACAAACCATCCTTCTTTCTATCTCACTTCTATTGACTCAATTTGTACCTCACGCTGCCTCAGTAATGCCAGCAACATTATCCAGGACGAGTCGCACCCTCTCCCATCAGGGAAAAGGTGTTGGAGTGTGAAAATACTCTCCAGATTCAGGGACAGTTTATTCCCAGCTTTTACCTTCGGACTATCCTTGCTTGGACTTTGCTGGCTTAACCTTGCACTAAACGTTATTATTTGTATGTATACACTATAAATGGCTCGATTGTAATCATATATTGTCTTTCTGCTGACTGGATAGCATGGAACAAAAGGTTTTCACTGTACCTTGGTACATGTGACAATGAACTAAACTGAAACACAGGGTCACAAATACTCACACAAACGGACACACATACAGACTCACAAACGCACACACATACAGAGACTCACACACACAGACACTCACACAAACGGACACACACACACAGAGACTCACACAAACGGACTCACACAGACGGACACACACAGAGACTCACAAATGCACACACAGACACTCACACATACGGACACACACAGAGACACTCACACAAACGGACACACAAACGCACACACAGACACTCACACAAACGTGCAGACTCACAAACGCACACAGATTCACACAAACGCACACACATGCACACACACACACACATCCACACACACACACACACAAACGCACACAGACACTCACACAAAAGCACACAGAGACTTACAAACACACACACACATGCACTCACACAAACAGACACTCACACAAACGCACGCACACACTCACACAAACGCACGCACACAGACATTCACACAAACGCACACACACTCACACAAACGCACAGAGACTCACACAAACACACACACACGCACACACACACAGACACTCACACAAACGCACACACAGACACAAACACACAGACACTCACACAAACGCACACAGACACTCACACACACGACACTCACACAAACGGACACACACACGACACACACACAAACGGACAAACACACAGACACTCACACAAACAACATTCACACAAATGCGCACACACAGACACACACAAACGCATGCACACAGACACTCACACAAACGGACACACACAGAGACTCACACAAACGGACACACACAGACACTCACACAAACACTCACACAAACGGACACTCACACAAACGGACACACAGAGACACTCACACAAACGGACAGAGACCCACAAACGCACACACAGATAGAGATTCACACAAACGCACACACACGCACACACACTCACACAAACGCACACACACACACAAACGCACAGACACTCACACAAACGCACACACACACTCACACAAACGCACAGACACTCACCCAAGCACACACACAGAGAATCACACAAACGCACACACACGCACTCAGACACTCATACAAACGCACAGAGACTCACACAAACGCACACACACATAGACACACACAAACACACAGACAATCACACAAACAGAGACACACAAACGCACGCACTCACAAAAACGCACACACATACACAAACGCACACTCAGACACTCACACAAACGCACGCAGTCACAAAAACGCACACACATACACAAACGCACACTCACAGACACTCACACAAACGCACGCACTCACTCACACAAACGCACGCACAGACACTCACATAAACACACACACACGACACTCACACAAACGGACACACACAGACACTCACACAAACGACACTCACACAAACGGACACACAGACTCACAAACACACACTCACACAAACGCACAGACACTCACACAAACGCACAGACACTCACACAAACGCACGCAGACACACACAAACGACATTCACACAAACGCACACACACTCACACAAACGCACGCACAGACACTCACACAAACGGACACACAGACACTCACACAAACAACATTCACACAAACGCACACATACACTCACACACACACACACTCACACAAACGCGCACACTCATATACACACAGACACTCACACACACACTCATATACACACACAGACACTCACACAAACAACACATAGACACAAACATGCAGGTACTGACACACAGACATACACAGATGCACATACACACAAATGCAGACACACGCAACGTACAGAAACACAGACACACAGATTAATACAGACACACACACACACCTCGCACACTAACACGCATACACAACACGTAGACACAAACACGGAGATACAAACACATTCAGTCAAACATAGACACACATGTACACATTCATGCATGGACACATAGAGCCACATACCCACAAACACCTCTATCCCCCCATCCCCCATTCATACACCTCCTCCGTGCCCCCAACCCTTCCCCCCATCCGACTCCCCTCTTCCCGTCATTCCTAACCCTCCCCAGCCCCTTGTCTGACCCTACCCTCCCTTCCCTGCTCTCCTTCCTTCTCCCCCTAATCCCCTCTGCACCCTCTGTTCCCCTGACCCCCTCCCCACTGCCCCCTCCCTCCCCCTGGGTGCCAGCCCGTAGTGAGTGTAGAACTCGCTGGCAGCAATCGATACCTGTCTGCAGGAAGCCCACAGCTTTGGACCTGATTTTGGGAGAGAGCTGGTGGGTTTTCTCCAGGTAACTCAGCACCACGATGTTGGGGGTGAACTTCACCATGTTCTGCTCCCCGCAGCCCGTGGGGAGTTGCAGCAAACTGTCCAGGTTCTCCATGGCGCTGCCCATCAGGTCCCCTAGGGGTCAGAGAGGGCCAGAGGGTCACTGACCCCCCCGGTGCTCCGCAACAGCCCACCCCCCTCCTGTTGGGACCCCAACCCCCTCCCTCCTTCCCAGCGAGTGTGACTGCCCCCCCCATTCCAGTGGCCCTCATTTCACTGCCCCCCTCCAGTGGACCCACCCTCCAGTGGAACCTCCCTCCGGTGCCCCACCCTCCGGTGGACCCTCCCATCTGTGGACCCTACCTCCAGTGGACCCACCCTCCAGTGGAGTCTACATTCAGTGGACCCACCCTCCAGTGGACCCTACCTCCAGTGCCCAACCTTTCCCTATAGCTCTGGTCCTCGAGTCCTGGCAACATCCTTGTAAATCTTCTCTGCATTCCTTCCAACTAAATGGCATCTTTCGACAGGAGGGTGACCAAGATGACACACAATAGCCTGTGCTGCCTCACAGGAGTCTGGTAAAGCTGCACAACGTCCCCACCTCTGTACTCAATCCCTGACTGATGAACGCCAGTGTGTTGGTGGTGAGCTCTAATTAATGAACACATAAACAGTACACCCCAGCAACAGACTCTCCCTCCGGCCCACAATGTCTGTGTCAAACATGATGCTGACATAAACTAAACACGTTCTCTGCAAACACATGTCCAATCTAAAAGCCTCTTAGGCATCATAATCATAGTTGCCTCCATCACCACCCCAGGCAGCAGGTTCCAGACACCCCACTCTCTGTAGAAAACCTGCCCCTCGTACTGTCATAGCATGGAAACAGGCCCATGCTGACCAAGATGCCCCATCTACACTAGTCCTACCTATCCACGTTTGACCCATATCCCTCTAAATCATACCCAGGTCCCTGTCCAAATGTTCTTTAAATGCTGCTATAGTACCTGCCTCAACTACCTCCTCTGGCAGCTCATTCCATATACCCAACATTCTCTGTAGGAAAACGTTGGCCCTCAGGCTCCAATTAAATCATTCCCCTCACCTTAACCTGTCTCCTCTGGTTCTTGATTCCTAAATGTTCCTACATCTCCTTTAAACTTTGTCCCCTTCATTTTAAATCGATGCACTCTCGTGTTTGACATTCCCACCCTGGGAAAAAAGGTTATGACTGTCTCTCATAATTTAATCAGGTCTCTCCTCA
Organism: Malacoraja senta; assembly: GCA_038087875.1. Classification (NCBI taxonomy): domain Eukaryota; kingdom Metazoa; phylum Chordata; class Chondrichthyes; order Rajiformes; family Rajidae; genus Malacoraja; species Malacoraja senta. The sequence goes on from JAXLNO010004314.1 coordinate 263,417, forward strand.
ACCGCCGTCATTCCAGCCAAAACAATCTACGTCTCCTGCCCTCCCAGATATAAAATCCCGGTCTGCCCAACCTCTCCCTGTAGCGCAGGCCCTCGAGTCCTGGCAACATCCTTGTAGATTTTCTCTGCACGGTTTTGAGCTTAACATGGTTAATGTAGCCTCACCAATGTCTTCTACAACTGTAACATAACGTCCCAACCTGTACTCGGTTCCCTGAATGGGGAAGCTAAGCAGGGTGGCACAGTGGCGCTGCAGTAGAGTTACAGACCCAGAGACCCAGGTTTGATCCTGACTATGGGTGTTGTCTGTACAGTTTGTACATTCTTCCGTGACCTGCATAAATTTTGTCCGGGTACTCCGGACTCCTCCCACACTCCAATGACGTACAGGTGTGTAGGGTAATTGGCTTGGTACAATTAGTGTGCGGAGATCGCTGGTAGGCACGGACTCGGTGGGCCGAAGGGCCTGTTTCCACACTGTATCTCTGAACTAAACTATGGAGAAGGGTCCCGAGCCGCAAGGTTTCATATCCGTTGCCTCCAGGGATGCTGCCTCAGCCGTTGAGTTAGTGCAGCACATTGTGTTTTGGGGCCAGCCAGTGTAGGTGTGAGGCCCCTCGTAGATGGGTGTCGGTGTAGCGTGAGACGCCCCTGCTCCCCCACATTGCCGGGGCATGAACACAACCCCAGCATCTCTGCTTACCCAGCACCGTGACGGAAGCTCGTGCTGACCCTTCCACCACATCCTCTGGGACTTGCAGCTCGATTTCCTCCGTCACGCTTTGACCTGGAGCGGGACACATGGACAGGGTGCAGAGGTAGAGACTGGAGAGTAGGGAAACAGGCCCTTCGGCCCAACTATGCTTACCAACATGCCCCACCTACACTAGTTCCACCTACCCGCGTTTGGCCCATATCCCTCAAAACCTACCCTATCCAGGCACCTGTTCAGGTGCCATTTAAATGCTGTTACAGTCCTTGCCTCAACTACCTCCCCTGGCGGCTAGTTCCATACACACACCACCCTCTGTGAAAACCTTGCCCCTCGGGTCCCTTCTCACCCTAAACCTATAGAAAAACACAAAGTACAATAGTAACTCAGTAGGTCAGGCAGCATCTGTGGAGGAAGTGGGGACGGGTGATGTTTCAGCTTGGGATCCTTCTTCAGACTTGAAACAATATCTATCCATTTCCTCCACAAATGCTGCCTGATCCACTGAGTTACTCCAGCACTTTGTGTTTTACTCAGGATTCCAGCATTTGCAGTTCTTTGCGTCTTGACCTTAAATCTTTACTCTGTCCCTGTCTACAGACGCTGTTGGGTTCCTGCGTTCATCTCCGATCTCTTTGGGAAGTTTATCAAACCCCCCGTGAGGGATGAAGCTGACACAGCGAGGGAAGAGGTTCACAGACGGACAATAGAAAGACGGAGGAAGGCTGAGGGAGCAAGGGGCAGAAGGGGAGAGACTGGTGTGGGTGTGGGTGAGGGAGCGATGAGCAGAGGGTCGGCTCTCACGCCCAGACCCAGAGCACATCCACATATACATACAATACCTGCACGGGCACGGGGCACTTACCTGCAGGGCAGAGCAGCGAGCTGTGGGTCAACTCTGTCTCCGAGCCTTCCGGCTGTGGAGAGAGGGAGGCAGAGGTGGGGAGGGGAGGGGGAGAGGGGAGAGGGAGGGGGAGAGGTAGGGAGGGGAGGGGGAGAGGTAGGGAGGGGAGGGGGAGAGGTGGAGAGAGGGAGGCAGAGGTGGTGAGGAGAGGTGGAGAGGGGAGGGGGAGGCAGAGGTGGTGAGGGGAGGGGGAGAGGTGGAAAGTGGAGGGGGAGAGGTGGTGAGGGGGAGAGGTGGAGAGGGGAGGGGGAGAGGTGGTGAGGGGAAGAGGTGGTGAGGGGAGGGGGAGAGGTGGTGAGGGGAAGAGGTGGTGAGGGGAGGGGGAGAGGTGGTGAGGGGAGGGGGAGAGGAGGCACTAAGGGGAGGGAGGGAGGAGAGAGAACAGTAGTTGGTGAGGGGGGGGGAGTGTCCCGGGTAGAGGGGTGCAGTGAGGGGTAAGGGGGAAGCGGTAGAGGGGGTGGGGAGATGGAGGAACACAGGGGGGGCTCCCAGGTACTGTGGGTGGGGGGAAGTGGTAATTGGGGGAGGGGAGTGTGGAGGGGTACAGTTGTGGGTGAGGCGGTAGAGAGGGGTCGTGGGGGAGGAGGGAAGGATGTGGGGAGTACGGGGGGAAGGGCATGGGTAGTAGGGGAGGAAGGGCGTGGAGAGTACGGGGGGATCCCGGGTATTGTGGGTGGGTACAGGTGGAGGGAAGTGGTAGGTGGAGGGAGGGGAGTGTGGAAGGGTACAGTTGGGGGTGAGGCAGTAGAGGGCGTGGGGTGTACGGGGGGGATGTACGGAGGGCATGGGGAGTACGGGGGGGCACTGACCTGGATGAGCAGCGGTCTGCGTACTGTGTCCACGGCCCCTCTCTCGGGCACGTACACCACCTGGTTCCCGCACAGAGTGGCGGAGAGCACGGACTCAGCGGCCACCGTCACGTTCACCTCCCCTACAACAGCGGCACAGTGAGGGTGGGGAGAGGGGCAACACCGTGGCACAGCGGACAGAGACCCCGGTTCCATCCTGACTACGGGTGCTGTCTGGACGGGGTTCGTACATTCTCCCTGTGACCACGTGGGTTTTCTCCGGGTGCTCCGTGCCTCCCACACTCTAAAGACGTGCAGGGTTGTGGGTTAATTAGCTTTTGGTTGTAAATTGTCCATATTGTGTAGGATCGTGCTCGATAAGAGTACTATCGTTAGCCTGCGCACTCGGTGGGCTGAAGGGACGGTTCCCGCACTGTATCTCTAAACTAAACTGCGGGGAGGGCGAGACAGAGTGAAGGGAGGGGGAAAGAGACGAGTGCAAAATGCAATTAGTCGAGAATCGGAGGCAGGGACCTGGGACAGACCCACCCCCACCCCTCTCCCTCCCTCCCCCTCTTTACCCTCCCCACCCGTCTCCCTCCCTCCCTCCCCCTCTTTACCCTCCCCTGTACCCCAACTCGGCCACATCCCTTTCCTTCTTTCCCCCTCTCTCTCCTCCCTTCCCTTGCTGCCCCAGGGGTGGGGCAGAGGCAAGTGTGACCCGGTCACTAACTCACCCAGCCCGGTGGCTGTAAGGTTCCAGCTGACAGTGACGCTGTCTGTGGATAAGACGCACACTTGAACTTGGCTGTCTGACGACTTCAGCTCAAAGCCCTGGGCTTCCTGCAGCGTGACCTTGACCTTGAGACGGGGTGAAAAGGTGAACGGGTCAGTGTGTGGCCGACTGGGTTCGCAGAGAGGTCACCAGTCCCTGTGCTCACACTTCAGCAGATCTGCATCGGGAGATTCACATATCGGTACGGAAACAGGCCCTTCGGCCCATCCTTCATGCTGACCACGGTGCCTTGGCTAAGTGAAGCCCACCTGCCCATATCCCTCTGCACCTCCCTTGTCCATGTACCCGTCCAAGTATATTTTAAATGCTTCTATGTTCAAGACACCTCAGACACTCTCCGTCGTCTCCGCGCATTCCACTCTCTAGGCCCTCACCCCCTCATCTTCACCATGGACGTCCAGTCATTGCACACCTCCATCCCCCACCAGGATGTTCTCGAAGCCCTCCGTTTTTTCCTCGACCGTAGAAGCAACCTATACCCGGCCACTGACACCCTCCTCCGCCTAGCGGAGCTGGTCCTTACACTTAATAACTTTTCATTTGACTCCTCCCATTTCCTCCAAATACAAGGCGTAGCTATGGGCACACGCATGGGCCCCAGCTACGCCTGCCTCTTTGTCGGGTACGTAGAACAATCCTTGTTAAATGCGTACCAGGGCCCCGACCTCTACCTCCGCTAAATCGATGATTGTTTTGGTGCCACATCCTGCACCCACACACAACTGACTGACTTCATCCGCTTCACCACCAACTTCCATCCGGCACTCAAATACACCTGGACCATTTCCGACACTTCCCTACCATTCCTTGACCTCACTATCTCCATCGAAGGTGATAGACTCCTTACCGACATCCACTACAAACCCACCGACTCCCATGGCTATCTGGACTACACTTCTTCCCACCCTGCTTCCTGTAACGACTCCATCCCCCACTCCCAATTCCTCCGTCTACGCCGCATCTGCTCCCAGGATGAGGCGTTCCACACCAGGGCATCTGAAATCTCCTCATTCTTCAGGGAACGGGGGTTCCCCTCCTCCACCATAGATGAGGCTCGCACCAGGGTCTCTGCCATACCCCGCAACACTGCTCTCTCTCCCCATCCCCCCACTCACAAGGGCAGAGCCCCCCTAGTCCTCACCTTTCACCCCACCAGCCGTCACATACAAGTGATCCTCCGTCAGTTTCGCCACCTCCAACGTGACCCCACCACTCGCCACATCTTCCCATCTCCCCCATGTCTGCCTTCCGCAAAGACCGCTCCCTCCGTAACTCCCTTGTCAATTCTTCCCTTCCCTCCCATACCACCCCCTCCCCTGGTACTTTCCCTAGCAACTGCAAGAGATGCAACACTTGTCCCTTCACCTCCCCCCTCGACTCCATTCAAGGACCTAAGCAGTCGTTCCAGGTGCGACAGAGTTTCACCTGCATCTCCTCCAACCTCATCGATTGCATCCGCTGCTCTAGATGCCAGCTGATCAACATCGGTGAGACCAACTCCTCCGGTCGGTCCGCAATAACCAACTTGACCCCCCGGTGGCTCAGCACTTCAACTCCCCCTCCCATTCCGTATCTGACCTCTCTATCCTGGGTCTCCTTCATGGCCACAGCGAGCAACACCGTAAATTGGAGGAAATGCACCTCATATTCCGCTTGGGCAGTCTACATCCTGGGGGCTTGAACATTGAATTCTCCCAATTCTGCTAGCCCTTGCTGTCCCCTCCCCTTCATCAGCCCTCTGGTTGTCTCCTCCCCTCCCCCAGCCCTCGGGCTCCTCCTCCGCCTTTTTCCTTTTTTCCTTTCTTCTCCCCACCCCCTATCAGTCTGAAGGGTTTCGGCCCGAAACGTTGCCTTTTTCCTTCGCTCCATAGATGCTGCTGCACCCGCTGAGTTACTCCAGCATTTTTGTGTACCTTCGATTTTCCAGCATCTGCAGTTCCTTCTTTAACATATTTTAAATGCTGTTATGCGACCTGCATCAACTACCTCCTCTGGCAGCTCGTTCCAGATACCACTCACGATGTTGCCCCTCAGGTTCCTATTAAATCATCCCCCTATCACCTTAAACCTATGTCCCCTGGTTCTTGATACCCCTACTCTGGGTATTCACCTTATCTATTTCCCTCATGATTGAATAACCTCTATAAGATATCCCCTCATCCTCCTGCACTCCAGTGAATAAAGTCCAAGCCTGCTCAACCTCTCCCTATAGTTCAGGCCCTCAAGTCCTGGCAACATCCTCAGAAATCGCTGCCATCTTTCCAGCGGAATGGCATATTTCGTGTAGCAGAGTGATCAAAGTTACACACAGTACTGTCTTGTAAATGACGTCCCCACCTCGGTACTCAATCTCTGACTGATGAACGCCAGTGCGTCCAAAGCCTTCTGCACCATCCTGGTGGTGAGCTCACATTAATGAACACAGAACATAAACAGTGCAGCCCTGGAACTAGCCCTTCCTCTGGCCCACAGTGTCTGTGTCAAGATAAACTCATCTTATCTGCCCAAACATGATACATATCCTCCATTCTCTGCAAATCCATGTGCCTCTTAAACACCACTATCGTATCTGTACCACCACCACCCTGGCAGCATGTTGCAGGCCTCCACCACTCTCTGTAAACTACTTTCTCCTGTCACCTTATAACTATGCATCTAATCTTTGACATTTCCATCCTGGGAAAATGGTTCTAACTGCCCACCATATCTACATCTCATAATTTTATATATTTCTATTAGGTCTCCCTCCAGGCTCTGCGTTCCAGAGAAAACAATCCAAGCTGTCCATCCTCTTCTTAATAGCCTCTAATCCAGGCAGTGTCATAGTAAAACAAAGACACAAAGTGCTAGAGTAACTCAGTACGTCAGGCAGCATCTCTGGAGAACATGGACAGGCAAGATTTTGGGCTGGGACCTTTCTTCAGATTAAGGTAAACCTCAGCTGGAAAAGCCCCTCTGTCCCGTCTCTAAAGCCTCCTTATCCTTCCTACAATTGGTGAATTGGCACGGGGTGGCACCACCAGCAGTGGCTGCCTCGTCAACAATCTGTCTGTCCTTTCTTCTTTTTGAAATTTGTAGTATGCGTTAAAAAATTTGTTTTAGTGTTCCTTGTTTTTTTATGTGGTTGGTGGGGGGAAAGTTGGGGGAAACTTCAACGGAGATGCGATTTTTCCCCCCGTATCGTATCTCCATCCCCACTGCGACCTAACATCGTGGAGTTGGCGCCCTTTCCTGTAGACCGACGGGCGCTCCAAGCCGCAGGAGTCTGCGGGACTTTAACATCGTGGAGCTTGCGATCCCTTTGCCGGGGATCAGCTCCTTCCGCGAGCCTGTGGACTGAAGCCCGCGGTCTCTGGTAAGAAGAGGTCGACTCGGGAGCTCAATGCTGCGGAGAGTTTCAACCGCCCCGACGCGGGAGTTTCGATCACCCCGACGGGGGCTTCGATCGCCCCAACTAGGGATGGTTCGACACGGGTGAACAAAGAGGAAGAGGTTTGAACTTTATTGCCTTCCATCCAGTGAGGAATGTGGAATCCACTGTGATGGATGTTTATGTTAACTTCTATGTGGTTGTGTGTCTTGTTGCTTATCACTTAGTATGGCTGTATGGTAATTCAAAATTCATTGTGCCTTTACTGGTACATGTGACAATAAACTGACCGTGAAACCTTGAACTGCACACATTACTCCAAATGCAGCGTAATCGAAGTCCATGACTTCCTGACTCTTATACTGAATGCCCCAAGCAATGAAGGCTGGCATACCATACGCCTTCTTTACATTTAATCTACTTGCCATCATCTACTAGTGAGATTGTTTTCAGGGGAACGCTGCACCTGTACTCATCAATCCCTCTACTCCACAACACTCCCCAGGCCCCAACGTTCACTGTCAATGTCTGACCCTGGTTTGACTTCCTGTAAAAGCACCATAGAGCTCTAAAGTGAAAGGGGCAAAGTTGAAAGGAGATGTGCGGGGTCAGTTGTAACACAGAGAGTGGTGGGTGTCGGGAACACGCTGCAAGGGATGTTTGTGGGCAGATACGATGGTGGCATGAAAGAAGCTATTCGACTGGCTCATGGATAAGCTGTGAATGAAGGGACATGGATCACGTGCAGGCAGAGATTAGTTAAACTTGGCATCATGATGGGCATGGAAATTGTGGGCTGAAGGGCCTGTTCCTGTTCTGTACGGTGCCGTATTGAGACATATCCAAATCCCTTTTGCCCAGCTGATGAGTATGCCACTGTAATTTCTTGGACTCTTCCTTCATTCTCTGCAATACCATCTGTTTCAGTGTCAACTGTAAACTTACTAATCATGTCATGCACATTCTCATCCACATCGGTGATATCAACCACTAACAATAATGGGCCCAGCAATGATCCCTGAGACACACCACTAGTAACTGACCTGGGCGAGGCGGTGAGGAGGGAATGTGGGAACGGTTATGGCCGGCACCAGACACTCTTGCTCTCCCCCCCAGGCCCATGGGTGCCTCCCCACCCGTGGGTGCCCCCCCAACCCGTGGGTCCCCCTCACCATGAGACTGTGGGCCAGGTAGTTGAAGAGCTTGGCTTTGAGGGTGAAGCCCTCGCTCCTGACCACGGCGTAGGGTAGGGCCAGCTCCAGGAAGAAGGGCTTGAAGGTGGTGAAGGAGGCGGTGGGTGAGAGGCCGAAGCCGGTCTCCCCGTTGCAGAACACGCTGCCCTTCAACTCCGTGATGGTGTCCGGGATCGTCAGCTCCACCGAGGCCCGGCCCTCTGGACTGTGACACAGGGAAGGCCTATCAACCCATCCTCTCCCTGCTGTCCCACCCGTCCCAGCTCCCTCGGAGCCACACCACCCCCCCTCCCCCCCACCCCTGAAAACTAGTCTCTGTATTCCCCCTGCAGCCCCTCACCCCTCCCAATCTCCGTAACCCTCTCCGGCCCATACAGCCATCCCCGTCTCTGTATCCCCCTGCAGCTCCTCACCCCCCCCATCTGTAAGCCCCCCTTTGCCCTTACACCCTTCCCCGTCCATGTTACACCCCTGGCCACTACACCATAGCCCGTCTCTGTAGCTCCCTCCATTCCTGCAACCTCATCTCCCCATCTTAATAACCCGTCTGGCCCCTACCCCCCCTCCCCGTTTCAAACCCTCTCCATCTCCTACACACCTATCCCGATCTCTGTGAACCCCTTCCCTCCCAATCCCCCTCCCATCTCTGACCCTCTCCCACACTGATTCCTTTGGGTAGTTTACCCAGGTGAGGTGAGGGAGGGGGTCAGATGACAGACTGTGTGGTGCGGTGATCCTACCCGACTAATCAGGTCCCAGCGCCAGGTCTCGGGAAGTACTGGCGGACCTGGAGCTGCTTGGGCCCCGTCGACACTCTCGACCGTCCCGGCGCCACCATGTTGTGCATGTTGCTCATGGCTAAAGGTACGGTTTGCATTCCTTCTGGTGGTGACAATCCCATGATAATGCTGGTTGTGCATGGAGCGCCGTGCTGTGGGAGGGGCGGTGAGGGAGTGTCGCTTTGTCTCCCAGTCTGGGAGTATCATAGGCACACCAGGGTCACGGATGGTCAGGGTGTCACGGTGGGGGAGGGGGTGTCACGGAGGGGGAGGGGGTATCACGGCGGGGGAGGGGGTATCATGGTGGGGGTCACGATGGGGGAGAGGGTGTCACGGCGGGGGAGGGGGTTTCACGGCGGGGGAGGTGGTATCACGGTGGGGGAGGGGGTATCACAGTGGGGGTCATGGTGGGGGAGGGGCTGTCACGGAGGGGGTCACGGTGGGGGAGGGGCTGTCACGGTGGGGGAGGGGGGGTCACGGTGGTGGAGGGGGTATCACGGTGGTGGAGGGGGTATCACGGTGGTGGAGGGGGTATAACGGTGGGGGTCACCGCGGGGGAGGGGGTATCACGGTGGGGGTCACAATGGGGGAGGGGTGTCACGGTGGGGGAGGGGGTCACAATGGGGTAGGGCGGTCACGGTGGGGAGGGTGTGTCACGATGGGGATGGCGGAGTAAGGGCGGTGGTGATGGCGAGGGTCAGCAGGTCACGGTGGGATCAAGGCAGGGGGGGATGGGTCACGGTCTGGGGGACAGCACGGGTGTCAACGGGGTGGTCAACTGGCAGTTCAACGGGGGTCATAGCGAGATCATTGAGGGGTCAGTAGCTGGTTAGCAGGCATCACTACTCACTAAAATATGATCAAACGACTCGTACCACTTCGCAGTTGAGGGGCACCTGGTAGTCGAGGTCCGTGAAGACCTTCAGGCCCAGGCCCTGTGTGGAGGGCAGAGGTCAGGGTCTGCCCCAGTAATTGCCTGTCACCCCTGCTCCCTCCTCTCTCTCCCTCAACCTCTTCACCCTCATTCCTTCCTTATCTCACACTCCCTCCCTCCATCGCACTCTCACCCCCTCCCTCCCTTATCCCCTCCCTCCCTCACACTCTCACCGCCCCACACCCTCTCTACCTCACAGTGTTCGCCAATCCCTCTCCAATACTCCATCACGCACGCCTCCCTCACTCCCTCCCTTCACCCCTCCTCAACCTGCAATTTGAGAGGGAGAGGATGATCTTGGATGTGCCGGCATTGCAGCTGAGCAAAGGCAGCTGTAAAAGAGGCGTTGAACTACAGTGGCATGATGGAGGAGCTGGCCAAAGTTGACAGGAAAGGAATCCTAGCAGGAATGACGGTGGAACAGCAATGGCAGGAATTTTGGGGAATAATCTGGAAGATGCAGGATCTTTTCATTTCAAAGAAGAAGCAAGATTCCAGGGGAGAAAGAGACGGCCGTGGGTGACAAGGGAAGTCAAGGACAGTATAAAACCTGGGCGCATGGTGGCCCAGCGGTAGAGTTGCTTCCTTACAGTGTCAGAGACAGTGCCAGTTCCATCCTGAATATGGGTGCTATCTGTACGGTGTTTGTACGTTTCCCCCTGCATGGGTTTTCTCCAAGATCTTCGGTTTCCTCCCACACTCCAAAGACGTACAAGTTTGTAGGATAATTGTCTTTGTATAAATGTAAAATAATTGTCTCTAGTGTGTGTAGGGTAGTGCTATAGTGCGGGGTTCGCTGGTCGGCGTGGACTCAGAGGGCTGAAGCGCCTGTTTCGGCACTGTATCTCTAAACTAAACTAAAAGAGAAGGCATATAACACTGCAAAGGATAGTGGGAAGCCAGAGGATTGGAAGCTTTTGAAGAACATCAGCTAGGATGCTAGGAATCTGCAGGTGACTTGGATAGGTTGGGTGAGTGGGCAAATGCATGGAAGATGCAGTATAATGTGGATAAATGTGAGGTTATCCACTTTGGTGGCAAGAACAGGAAAGTAGACTATTATCTGAATGGTGGCCTATTAGGAAAAGTGGAGATGCAACGAGACCTGGGTGTCATGGTACACCAGTCATTGAAAGTAGGCATGCAGGTGCAGCAGGCAGTGAAGAAAGCGAATGGTATGTTAGCATTCATAGCAAAAGGATTTGAGTATAGGAGCAGGGAGGTTCTACAGCAGTTGTAGAGGGCCTTGGTGAGACCACACCTGGAATATTGCGTACAGTTTTGGTCTCCTAATCTGAGGAAAGACATTCTTGCCATAGAGGGAGTACATGAAGGTTCATCAGACTGATTCCTGGGATGGCAGGAGGTTCATATTAAGAAAGACTGGATAGACTCGGCATGTACTCGCTGGAATTTAGAAGATTGAGGGGGGATCTTATAGAAACTTACAAAATTCTTAAGGGTTGGACAGGCTAGATGCAAGAAGATTGTTCCCGATGTTGGGAAGTCCAGAACAAGGGGTCACAGTTTAAGGATAAGGGGAAATCTTTTAGGACCGAGATGAGAATTTTTTTTTCACACAGAGAGTGGTGAATCTGTGGAATTCTCTGCCACAGAAAATAGTTGAGGCCAGTTCATTGGCTATATTTAAGAGGGAGTTAGATGTGGCCTGTGTGGCTAAAGGGATCAGTGGGTATGGAGAGAAGGCAGGTACAGGATACTGAGTTGGATGATCAGCCATGATCATATTGAATGTGGTGCAGGCTCAAAGGGCCGAATAGCCTACTCCTGCACCTATTTTCTATGTTTCTATGGTTCTGTCAGAAGGTAACTAAAAAGGCAATACGGGAAGAATAGATGAAATACGAAGATAAGCTATCTAATAATATAAAAGATGATAAGAAGAGTTTTTTCAGTTCTTTAAAGAGTAAGAAAGAGGCAAGAGTGGACGTTGGACTACTGGAAAATAATGCGGGGGGGGGTGATAATAGGGAGTGAAAAAATTGCAGAGTTTAATACATTTTTGCATCAGTCTTTATAGTGGAAGACACCAGCAAAGTGCCTGATATTCAATAGAGTCAGGGGGTGGAAGTTAGTGGAGTGGCTGTTACTAGGGAGAAGATGCTTGGGAAGCTGAAATGGCTGAAGGTGGATAAGTCACCTGGACCGGATGGACTACACGCTAGGGTTCTGAAAGAGGTGGCTTTAGAGATTGAGGAGGCATATTTCAGGAATCACTACAGTCAGGTGTGATTCCAGATGATTGGAAAATCGCCAATATTACCACGCTGCACAAGAAGGGAGCAAAGCACAATAGTGGGAACTGACTTGCAGGTAATAAGCTTCCTGTTGGAAGCCAGAAGATCAGCCACAATTGAATGGCGGAGTTGCTCCTGTTTTCCAATGTTCTATGGATTCTGGATCAGGTCCTGTGGATTGGATGGTAGTGAATGTTATCCCACTTTTCAAGAAAGAAGGGAGAGAGAAAGCAGGGAATTATAGACCAGTTAGCATGACATTGGTGGTGGGGAAGATGCTGGAGTCGATTATCGCCAATGTAATAGCAGCGCATTTGAATAGCAGTAAGAGGATCGGTCATAGTCAGCATGGATCTACGAAGAGAAATCATAGTTGACAAATCTTCTCAATTTTATTGAGATTGTAACAAGTGAAATGGACAAGGGAGAGCCAGTGGATGTAGTGTATCTGGACTTTCAGAAAGCCTTTGATGAGGATCTGCTTTGGGGTGAGGGTGAATTGTACAAAGGGACGGGTTGCACCTTAACAGGCGGGTACCAGCATTCTAGCAGGCAGGTTTGCCACTGCTACACAGGTGGGTTTAAACTAAATAGTTGGGGCGGGGGTGGTGATGTAGAGTCGCTGTGGATAGGATTGAGAAATTGTAAAAGTAAGAAGACACTAATGGGAGTTAACTACAGGCCCCCAAATAGTAGCCTGGATATGGGGTGCAAATTGCAGCAGGAGTTAACATTGGCATGTAACAAAGGTAATGCCACTGGGGTTATGGGAGATTTCAACATGCAGGTAGACTGGGAAAATCAGGTTGGTTCTGGACCCAAAGAAAGGGAGTTTGTAGAGTGCCTCCGAGATGGATTCTTAGAGCAGCTTGTACTGGTGTCTACCAGAGAGAAGGCAATTCTGGATTTAGTGTTATCTAATGAACCAGGTTTAATAAGGGAACTCAAGGTAAAGGAACCGCTAGGAGGTAGTGACAATATGATAAGTTTTAATCTGCAATTTGAGAGTGAGTAGGTTAAATCAGAAGTGTCAGTGATGCAGTTGAACAAAGCGGACCTTGAAGGCATGAGAGGTGAGCTGGCCAAGGTCGACTGGAAAGGGATACCAGCAGGAATGACGGTGGAACAGCAATGGCAGGAATTTCTGGGTATAATCCAGAAGATGCAGGATCATTTCATTCCAAAGAGGAAGAAAGATTCTAAGGGGAGTAAGAGGCAATCGTGGCTGACAAGGGAAGATAGGGATGGAATAAAACTAAAATAAAAGGTGTATAACATAGCAAAGAGTAGTGGGAGGCCAGAAGATTGGGAAACTTTCAAAGGACTCCCAGATGTACTAGATGTACTAGCGGACAGAGGATCTAGGGAGACAGGGGAAATTAAAGAAATTTGCATTTGGTGAGAAATAGTATTGGGTAGACTGATGGGACTGAAGGATGATAAATCCCCAGGGCCTAATGGTCTGCATCCCAGGAGGTGGCTCTAGAAACGGTGGATGCATTGGTGATAATTTTCCAATGTTCTATAGATTCAGGATCAGTTCCTGTGGATTGGAGGGCAGCTAATAACCATATAACCATTACAGCACGGAAACAGGCCATCTCGGCCCTTCAAGTCCGTGCCAAACACTTTTTTTTCTTTTTTTCCCCCCTTCTTTCTTCTTACTTCCCCCTAGTTCCATCTACCTGCACTCAGACCATAACCCTCCATTCCTTTCCCGTCCATATACTCATCCAATCTATTTTTAAAGGATAAAATCGAACCTGCCTCCACCACTTCCACTGGAAGCTCATTCCACACAGCTACCACTCTCTGAGTAATGAAGTTCCCCCTAATGTTACCCCTAAACTTCTGTCCCTTAATTCTCAAGTCATGTCCCCTTGTTTGAATCGTCCCTACTCTCAATGGGAAAAGCTTATCCACGTCAACTCTGTCGAACCCGCTCATCATTTTAAAGACTTCTATCAAGTCCCCCCTTAACCTTCTGCGCTCCAAAGAATAAAGACTTAACTTGTTCAACCTTTCTCTGTAACTTAGGTGCTGAAACCCAGGCAACATTCAAGTAAATCTCCTCTGTACTCTCTCTATTTTGTTGACATCCTTCCTATAATTAGGCGACCAAAATTGTACTCCATACTCCAGAATTGGCCTCACCAATGCCTTGTACAATTTTAACATTACATCCCAACTTCTATATTCAATGCTCTGATTTATAAAGGCCAGCACACCAAAAGCTCTCTTTACCACCCTATCTACATGAGATTCCGCCATCAGGGAACTATGCACAGTTATTCCTAGATCCCTCTGTTCAACTGCATTCCTCAATTCGCTACCATTTACCATGTACGTCCTATTTTGATTTGTCCTGCCGAGATGTAGCACCTCACATTTATCAGCATCCATCTGCCATCTTTCAGCCCACTCTTCCAAACGGCCTAAATCTCTCTGTAGACTTTGAAAATCTACTTCATTATCCACAACACCACCTATCTTAGTATCATCTGCATACTTACTAATCCAATTTTCCACACCATCATCCAGATCATTGATGTACATGACAAACAACAGTGGACCCAACACAGACGCCTGAAGCACCCCACTAGTCAAAGGCCTCCAACCTGACAAACAGCCATCCATCATTACTCTCTGGCATCTCCCATTCAGCCACTGTTGAATCCATCTTGCTACTCCACCATTAATACCCAACAATTGAATCTTCTTAACCAACCTTCCATGAGGAACCTTGTCAAAGGCCTTACAGAAGTCCATATAGACAACATCCATTACTTTACCCTCATCAATTTCCCTAGTAACCCCTTCGAAAAATTCTAGAAGATTAGTCAAACATGACCTTCCAGGCACAAATCCATGTTGACTGTTCCTAATCAGACCCTGCTTATCCAGATGCTTATATATATTATCTTTAAGTATCCTTTCCATTAATTTGCCCACCACTGACGTCAAACTAACAGGTCTATAATTGCTAGGTTTACTCTTAGAACCCTTTTGAAACAACGGAACAACATGCGCAGTACGCCAATCCTCCGGCACTATTCCCGTTTCTAATGACATTTGAAATATTTCTGTCATAGCCCCTGCTATTTCTACACTAACTTCCCTCAATGTCCTAGGGAATACCATGTCAGGACCTGGAGACTTATCCGCACCTCCTCTTCTTTGAATCTCATAGTTTCCATTGCTACTCTGCTTGTTTCCCTTACCTCACATAATTCCATATAGTTCTCCTTGGTGAATACCGAAGAAAAAAAAATGTTCAATATCTCCCCCATCTCTTTTGGCTCTGCAGATAGCTGTCCACTCTGACTCTCTAATGGACCAATTTTATTCCTTGTTATCCTTTTGCTATTAATATAGCTGTAGAAACCCTTTGAATTTACTTTCACCTTACTAGCCAAAGCAACCTCATATCTTCTTTTAGCTTTTCTAATTTCTTTCTTAATATTCTTTTTACATTCTTTATACCCCTCAAGCACCTCATTTACTCCATGCTGCCTATAATTATTGTAGATCTCTCTCTTTTTCCGAACCAAGTGTCCAATTTCCCTTGAAAACCATGGCTCTTTCCAATTTTTACTATTTCCTTTCAACCGAACAGGGACATAAAGATTCTGTACTCTTAAAATGTCACCCTTAAATGTCCTCCATTTCTCTTCTACATCCTTCCCATAAAACAACATGTCCCAATTCACTCCTTTTAAATCCTTTCGCATCTCCTCAAAGTTAGCCTTTCTCCAATCAAAAATCTCAACCCTAAGTCCAGTTCTGACCCTCTCCATAATTATATTGAAATTAATGGTATTGTGATCACTGCACCCGAAGTGCTCCCCAACGCATACCTCCGCCACCTGCCCTGTCTCATTTCCTAACAGGAGGTCCAGCACTGCCCCTTCTCTAGTAGGTACCTCTATGTATTGCTGCAAAAACTATCCTGCACACATATTACAAACTCCAAACCATCCAGCCCTTTTACAGAATGTGTTTCCCAGTCTATGTGTGGAAAATTGAAATCTCCCACAATCACTACCTTGTGCTTACTACTAATATCTGCTATCTCCTTACATATTTGCTCTTCCAATTCTCGGTCCCCATTTGGCGGTCTATAATACACCCCTATAAATGTTGCTACACCTTTCCCATTTCTCAGTTCCACCCAAATAGCCACCCTAGACGAGCCCTCTAATCTATCCTGCCAAAGCACTGCTGTAATATCTTCCTTGACAAGCAATGCAACACCCCCACCTCTTGCCCCTCCAATTCTATCACCCCTGAAGCAACGAAATCCTGAAATATTTAGTTTCTAATCACAGCCCTCCTGCAACCATGTTCCACTGATCGCCACAACATCATACTTGCAGGTGTCAATCCAGGCTCTAAGCTCATCCACCTTTCTTACAATGCTCCTAGCATTAAAATATACACATTTCAGAAACCCACCACCACTTATTCTCTGTTTATTATCTTTTTTCTTCTTTCTCCCCTACATTTTGGGTCCGAGTGCTTCCCTTCTCTGCCTCCTGCCTCCCACATTTTCTACTAGCTTTCTCTATTTGGGTCCCTAATGTTATCCCACTTTTCATGAAAGGAGCGAGAGAGAAACTTATAGCGCAGTTAGCCTGACATCGGTGGTGGGGAAGATGTTGGAGTCAATTATTAAAGACGTAATAATGGCGCATATGGATAGCATTAAAAGGATTGGTCCAAGTCAGCATGGATTTATGAAGGGGAAATCCTGCTTGACTAATCTTCTGGAATTTTTTTGAGGATGTGATAAGTAAAATGGATGAAGGAGAGCCAGTGGATGTAGTGTATCTGAAGATTTTCATAAGTTCCCACACAGGCGATTAGGGGGCAAAATTAGAGCACATGGTATTGGGTGTAGGGTATTGACATGGATAGAGACTTGGTTGGTAGACATTAAACAAAGAGTAGGAATAAACAGGTCCCTGTCAGAATGGCAGGCATGGCGAGTGGAGTGCTGCAAGGCTCGTGCTGGGGCCGCAACTATTTACAATATATATTAACGATTTAGATGATGGGATTAAAAGTAACACCAGCAAATTTGCAGATGACACAAAACTGGGTGGCAGTGTGGACTGCGAAGAGGATGCTTGGAGGTTGCAGGTTGACTCGGACAAGTTGAGTGAGTGGACAGATGCAGTATGATGTAGATAAATTTATGGTTATCCACTTTGGCGACAAGACCAAGGGGGGGAGATTATTATCTCAATGGTGTCGGATTAGGAAAAAGGGAAGTGCGATGAGACCTGGGTGTTATTGTACACCAGTCAGTGAAAGCAAACATGCAGGTACAGCAGGCAGTGAAGAAAGCTAATGGCAAGTTGGCCTTCATAGAAACATAGAAAATAGGTGCAGGAGTAGGCCATTCGGCCCTTCGAGCCTGCACCGCCATTCAATGTGATCATGGCTGAGCATCTGATAACGAGAAGATTTCAGTATAGGAGGAAAGAGGTCCTTCTGCAGTTGTACAGGGCCCTGGTGAGACCACATCTGGTGTATTGTGTACAGTTTTAGTCTCCTAATTTGAGGAAGACATCCTTGCCATTGAGGCAGTGCAGCGTAGGTTCACGAGGTTAATGACTGGGATGGCGGGACTATCGTATGAGGAAAGATTGGAAATACTAGGCTTGTATTCACTGGACTATAGAAGGATGACAGGGGATCTTATAGAAATGTATTAAATTGTTTTAAAAAAAGGACTGGACAAGCTAGACGCAAGAAAAATGTTCCCACTTGGGAGAGTCCAGAATTAGGGGCCACAGTCTAAGAATAAAGGGGAGGCCATTTAAAACTGAGATGAGTAAAAACCTTTTCACACAGAGAGTTATGAATTTGTGGAATTCTCTGCCTCAGAAGGAAGTGGAGGCCGATTCACAAGATGCATTCAAAAGTGAGTTAGATAGAGCTCTTTGGGCTAGCGGAATCAAGGGGTGTGGGGAGGGCAGGAATAGGCTACTGATTGTGGATGATCAGCCATGATCAGATTGAAGGGCCGAATGGCCTACTCCTCCACCCATTGTCTATGTAAATTTGTATCTATGTATCACTTATGATCTTTTGACCCCCTTCTCCCCTCATTCCCTCTGGCCCTTTCCCGTGTGCTCTCTCCCTCACTCCCTCCCACACCCCTCCTCCCTTGCCCCCTGCATTACCCCCCTCGCTCTAACCCTCCACATCTCAGCCTTCTCCCCTTTCCCCTCCCTTCTGCAGCCCCTGTTCCATGCCTCCCCCGACTCCCTGGGTGGCACCTGCAGCAACTGAGCCACGTCAGTGACAGAGTTCATGTTGTCCATTGTGAGCAGTGAATCGTCAGGCTCAGGAACACAGTTCTCAGAGTCATAGTCACGCACTGACATGTGGTAGTCGTTCAGGTCAGTGACCGGCAGCATGGAGTAGACCTGTGGGGACAGGGGGAGGAACAGAGGGGGAAGATGGAGAGCATTGCGGAGGGAGGTCACGAGGGGATGAGGGAGGGAGGGAGAAAGCAAGGTGGAGGGAAGAAGGGAGAGGGATGGGGGGGGAGAGAGCGGGGGGGAAGGAGAGATGGGCGAGTGGGAGGAAGAGTGGCAGAGAGCATTGAGGGAGGGAGGAGGGAAGAAGAGAGAGATGGGGAGGGAAATGAAGGGGGAGGCGGCAGAGGGGAGAGAGAGTGAGGAAACGGATTGAGAGAGGAAGAGAGGAGTGCGAGAGTGAGGGGAGAGCGAGGGGGAAAGTAGGTGAGGGTTAAGGGAGGGAGAGTCAGGGGAGTGGGAGAGAGGCAGGGGAAGGGAGAGTGAGGGAAAAGGAGGAAGAGAGAGGGGAGGGGAGAGAGAGAGCGACAAGTGTGGGTGAGAGAAATATAAATTACAGCTGACAAAGATCAGGGGCAGGGATCGGGGAAACTCATTCCCCCGCCCTCCTCCATCACCCCCTCCTCCCCCCTGCCCCAAACCCCCCTCCTCCCCCCTGTCCCAGCCCCCCCTCCTATTCCACCCTCACCTCACTCCCTCCAACCTATCCTCTCCCCCTCCCTCCACCCCCTCCGTCAACATTTCCTACCTCCCTCACTCCATCTATGCCCCCTCCTCTCTGCACCCCAGGGTGGGGCTGGGCCCCGGTCTGCACCCCCCGGTCTGCAACCCAGGGTGGGGCTGGGCCCCCTCCCCCCGTCTGCACCCCAGGGTGTGGCTGGGCCCTCCACTCTGCACCCCAGGGTGGGGCTGGGCTCCGGTCTGCACCCCAGGGTGGGGCTGGGCCTTACACTTTGTGCTGTGAGCTCCTTCTCGGGTTTGAGGAGCAGCACACTGTGGTCGACGATGCGGAGACCGCAGAGGGAGCCTGGGGCGGCGTCGACGTGCAGCGAGACCTGGCTGCCCGGCAACTCCTCTGGCACGGAGAAACCCAGCTGCACCTGCAACGGGAGAGAGCACGGTGAGGTAGCGGTAGAGAGCGAGGTGAGGTAGCGGTAGAGAGCACGGTGAGGTAGCGGTAGAGAGCGAGGTGAGGTAGCGGTAGAGAGCGAGGTGAGGTAGCGATAGTGAGTGCGGTGAGGCAGCGGTAGAGAGCGCGTGAGGCAGAGATAGTGAGTGCGGTGAGGCAGATAGTGAGTGCGGTGAGGCAGCGATAGTGAGTGTGGTGAGGCAGCGGTAGAGAGCGCGTGAGGTAGCGGTAGAGAGCGCGTGAGGTAGCAGTAGAGAGCGCGTGAGGTAGCGGTAGAGAGCGCGTGAGGTAGCGGTAGAGAGCGCGGTGAGGCAGAGATGGTGAGTGCGGTGAGGTAGCGATAGTGAGTGCGGTGAGGTAGCGGTAGAGAGCGCGGTGAGGCAGCCAGTGAGTGCGGTGAGGTACCGGTAGAGAGCGCGGTGAGGTAGCGGTAGAGAGCGCGGTGTGGTAGAGATAGTGAGTGCGGTGAGGTAGCGGTAGAGAGTGCGGTGAGGTAGAGATAGTGAGTGCGGTGAGGTAGCGGTAGAGAGCGCGGTGAGGTAGCGGTAGAGAGCGCGGTGAGGTAGAGATAGTGAGTGCGGTGAGGTAGCGGTAGAGAGTGCGGTGAGGTAGCGGTAGAGAGCGCGGTGAGGTAGCGGTAGAGAGCGCGTGAGGCAGTGGTACAAAGCGAGGTGAGGGAGTGCAGTGAGGGAGCAGGAGGCAGATGGAGGGGGAGAGGTGGGAGGTAGAGGCGGAGAGGTGTGGGAGGGAGAGCGGGAGAGGAGGGGTGAATGGGAGGGAAGGAAAGTGGCAGGAGGGGTGGTAGGGAAGTGGGGTGAAAGGGGGAGTACATCCTTGATGGGGGGGAGATTCCTCACCTTGTTGCGGAAGCACTTGTCCATACGGATGTGTGTGGAGTGGGCCACCATCTCGCCACTGGGCAGGACGGTGAAGACCAGGAGCCTGGCGGTGGAGCCAGGAGGGCAGGCAGGCGGAGCAGCAGCATCTGCACCCCCTGTGCGGCTGGAAGCAAGCCGTTACACAGTGTGATCCCACACTGTATCGTTACACAATGTCATCCCGCACAGTCCCGTTACACAGTGCGATCCCACACATCCCCGTTACACAGTGTGATCCCACACATCCCCGTTACACAGTGTGATCCCACACAGTACCGTTACACAGTGCGATCCCACACATCCCCGTTACACAGTGTGATCCCACACTGTACCGTTACAGTGTGATCCCACACAGTCCCGTTACCATATAACTATATAACAATTACAGCACGGAAATAGGCCATCTCGCCCCTTCTAGTCCGTGCCGAACACTTACTCTCACCTAGTCCCATCTACCTGCACGCAGACCATAACCCTCCATTCATTTCCCGTCCATATACCTATCCAATTTATTTTTAAATGATAGAAACGAACCTGCCTCCACCACTTCCACTGGAAGCTCATTCCACACAGCTACCACTCTCCGAGTAAAGTAGTTCCCCCTCATGTTACCCCTAAACGTCTGTCCCTTAATTATCAAATCATCACAGTGTGGGATACACAGTGTGATCCCACACTGTACCGTTACACAGTGTGATCCCACACATCCCCGTTACACAGTGTGGTCCCACACTGTACCGTTACACAGTGTGATCCCACACCGTCCTGTTACACAGTGTGATCCCACACATCCCCGTTACACAGTGTGATCCCACATATCCCCGTTACGCAGTGTGATCCCACACAGTCCCGTTACACAGTGTGATCCCACACTGTACCGTTACACAGTGTAGGTATGTTACAATACTTATCTTCAGCGGCGCTGCAATTCTGGCACTGGCGTTGTGCGCGACTTTGGCGTCTTTGAGGGAGGGGGGGCGGCGGGATTAAAATGCCGTTTTCTCCTGCCTGTATATATTTTCTCGGCCTGCCAGCTGATGCTGAAAAATTGTTCCGACTTGCCTTCTCGGAAGTTTTTTTTAAATCGCGGGACAATTTAATCGCTGGAGTAAAATAAAAATGCGACTTCTAACGCTGTCAACGCCGTCAACGCCAACAACAGGACGGATCTCACGTAGGGGACAAAACATAAGGTAAGTCGTTTATCAAAATTTCATTGTGGAAAATGTGATTATGTAAATATACGAACCGGCAGTGTTTTTCCTACCGATATGCGGTTAAAATTCACCGCAAACTGCAACTTTCCAATCGATCGCGTTCCACCAAAACCCACTCGCAAGATGATTAAAATGGCCAATAATTTACGGGAATTAAACATTAAATTCCTTCCATTTGGCATATAAATTCATGACAATGAGATTTAAAAATCATGTTACATTTTGAATTCTTGTGTGAATGTTATTTGGACACTTAGGCTATTTCAAAATTTTAATCTTTTCTTAAGAAATGGATAGATGTTTAGATCTAGTAATTTAATTTTGTAATTAGCTACAATTAGGTAACTAACTAATTATATGCTTTAATTTCAGGTCATCCAAGTAAGATTGTTTCATATTTGTTTCAGAATGCTTCAATCTATAATAACTGAAAATTTCATTCAGTTCTCTTAAAGGCCTGTCTCACGAGTCTGCGGTCTATGGCGGCGAAACGGGAAGAATCTGCCGCCATAGACCGCGCACTCGTGAGAAAGTACAATTCCCGGGCCGTGCGGCGGTGTTCCCAACACCGCGCGGTGCTAAAATAAAATCAACAATGTCCAAAACTAAATACTCACCGCACAACCTCCACCAGTGATGCACAAGTGCGGCACGGCCGCTCGCACGGGCCGCCGCCAGTATGGCTCGAGCGCCGTGCGTCAAACCTCCACTGCCACAGCCTCCGCCAGTGAGGCACGTGCCGCCGCCAGTGAGGCACGTGTGCTGCACGGCCGCAGGCACAGCCACCGCTGCAGCGCCGCGATCAGGATGGCCGCCGCCACAGCCGCCGCTGGTGAGTCACGTGCGGCGGGTCGACGTTATCGCAGTCGGCCCGCCCTTTTTTTACTTACGGCAAGCACGTGGGACCCGCCGTGTTTGAATTAACTCGGCCCCCGCGCAGCATCCGTGCGGCGCTCCGGTGGATAGGCTCGACGCTCTCGCCGTTGCCGCGCGGTCCTCGCTACCGGCGACGCCGCGCTTCATCGCCGATGACCGCAAACAGGTAAGACAGAGCCTTTAATTGTTAAGTTATGGGGTTTTGACTGTCCTCGATCACAGCTTTTGTGTTGTGAATGGAAAAGCAAAAGGGAACAAAATGCTAATTTCCGAGTATGAAAATGGCCATCATTTTTTTTAATACTGAAGATATGAAAGTGAATTAGGTGTCAAATTAAACTTCTTTTTATGCTTCATCTGATGGGATAAATTGCAGACGATTTTTAAAATCTCAAAATTTTGTAACATTGCTACACTGTGTGATCACACACATCCCCATTGCACAGTGTGATCCCACAAAGTGTGATCCCACACAGTACCGTTACAGTGTGATCCCACACTGTACTATAAAACAGTGTGATCCCACACAGTACCGTCACAGTGTGGTCCCACACTGTACCGTTACAGTGTGATCCCACACAGTCCTGTTACACAGTGCGATCCCACATATCCCCGTTACACAGTGTGATCCCACACAGTACCATTACACAGTGTGAACCAACACTGTACCGTTACACAGTGTGATCCCACATATCCCCATTACACAGTGTGATCCCACACAGTACTGTAACACAGTGCCATCCCACACTGTACCGTCACACAGTGTGATCCCACACTGTAATGTAACACAGTGTGATCCCACACTTAACTGTAACAGTGTGATCCCACCGCCCTTTCACACCGTCTGATGCCTAATTATCGCGTTACAGTGCAAACCCACACTGTCTACCCTAAGTTTCCCACCCGGACTCCACCCTCCCCACCCCCCACACCTGTTCCATCCCCTACCCCACCCTCCCCAGCCTGCCTCCCCTCCCCAGGCTGTCCCCTCCCAACCCCATCCTGCCCCCCCTCCCCACACCCTCTCCACCCCTGTCCCCACACCCCATTCCACCACACCCTATCCCACCCCACCGCGCCCCCCCTTCCCCACCTCCCCAGCCCGAATCCCTCCCCGTACCGTGCGCCCCCCCGACGATGAGGGGGGTGCTCTCCAGGCTGATGATCTTCCCTTTGGCCATGACCTGTGGGGGGAGAAAGGAGAGACCGAGTGAGCGCTCCGTGCCGCAGTGGGGGGGGAGGGCAGTGGGGAGGGGTGAGGACAACAGGGAGGTGTTGATGAGGGGTGCGGTCTTGACCCAGGGGAGCGGGGTCTCGATTGATGGGATGAGGACATGATAACTGCGTCATTTTTAACTGAGGTGTGGAGGGAGTCTTCTCTCGTGGGGGGAGGGGGGAAGGGACAGAGAAATCAACATAGAACAGTACGGCAGAGGAACAGGCCCTTCGGCCCACAGGGTCTGTGCTGAACACGATGACAAGACCGACTCTTATCTGACTGTACATGAACCATGTGCCTCCATTCCCTGCATAAACACCACTTTGAACCTGTCTGCACCACCACCCTTGACTCCAGGTACACATTTGACCCACATATCACCTGAAAAGCTATCCGTGAAAAACTTTCCGACTGTCTACCTGTGCATGCCTCTCACAGTTTTATATAATTCTACCAAGTCTCCCAGCAGTCTCCGTTGTTGCAGAGAAAACAATCCAATCTGTCCAACGTCTCCCTGTAGCTAATACACCCTAATCCGGGCATAATTCTGTTATCCTCCTCTGCACCCTCCACATCCTTCCTGTAACGGGGTGACTGGAACTGCCTAACCAAAGTCCTATAGAGCTGCATCATGACTTCATGACTAATACTCAATGCCCCGATCTATGAGAGCAAGCATACCATACACCTTCTTTACCACTCTATGCTTGTGTTGCCACTTTCAGGGTGTTATGGACTTGGACCCCAAGATCCCTCTGCACATCAATGCTGTGAAGGGTCGTGGCATTAATTGTTGGTCATCCCAAAGTTCAACACACTCTAGTTTACAGATACAATAGACAATAGGTGCAGGAGCAGGCCATTTGGCCCTTCCAGCCAGCACCGCCATTCAATGTGATCATGGCTGATCGTCCCCAATCAGTACCCCGTTCCTGCCTTCTCCCCATATCCACTGACTCTGCTATTTTTAAGAACCCTATCTAGCTCTCTCTTGAAAGCATCCAGAGAACCTGCCTCCTCCGCCCTCTGAGGCAGAGAATTCCACAGACTCACCACTCTCTGTGAGAAAAACTGTCCAATCTCGAGCTCATTCTGCTGTTCAATGCTGCGTCCCGAACCTGTGTGGTGAGGAACATGTTGATGGTCCTCTACAGGGTCACCAACTGCAATCCATATTGATCCGGGTATTTGCACGTGGCTGCAGCAATCATGGGCAGGAAACGTCCTGAACAGGAGAACCGCAAGATATCCCTCCCCCACCAACACAACCTCACCCCCTGCCCCCATCTTCCCATCGGGTCAAGCTCAAGGTTTCTGTATCGATCTCTGCTGCCTTGCCATTTTCCAGTCATGTGAAAATAATTGTCATCAATTCCACAATCCTTAATCTTCTTTAAAACCTTTAGAATTGGAACTTTGTCAAATCAAAATAAATTATATCTATTGGATTGCCTTTCTTCACTAATGCAATCACTCACTCTATAAATTACAGCAGATTAGCTAGGGGTGGCTGACTTTGAAATCCACAATGCGTCACTTCGGCTGGCTCATTTGCTAGGAATGACAACAGGAACAGAGTTTTGTAAACTGAAACTACTTGGAATAGGACTTAAAAAATATGTAAGGAAAATACTTCACCAGGTATTGTAGAATGAATTATATTTCAAATAAGCAGCATATAGTGAAGGGTCCTGACATGAAACAAACCTGAGTATCTGGTGCTGTGAAGCAGCAACCCTACTAGCTCCTCCACTGTGCCAACCTGATATATCCTTTCAAATAAAATGGGATCCATAGGCGTGCAGTTATAATGTGCTTGGTGGTTTTAGATCAGAAATTACTACGTAATTCAGACACCAGTATGTACTTGTAGCATAAAATACTGAATATTCCCTTTCACATTCTTACGAGATCCCAGCTGAACATTATTTAATAAATTAAGTAATTTTGAAGGGGCTTCATTCAAATTCTCTATATCATTCACAGCTTGAAATTCAGTGTAATTACCCTTACTAAAGAAATTAGACATGCAAGTATAGAAGGTACAGACTCCTGGAGAGAGAGAGAGAGAAGGGTCTGCACGATGGAACACTTGGTGCTTTGGCAGGTCTGCTGGAACTTCCGTGGGAAGTCAAGGGGCATAGAAACTCCAGCTGCGACCTGCAGAGAGTTAGAACAGAATTTATCGTCCTTTCCATGCGGAAATGGGGACAAATCCAACTGCACACGTATTGGTATTGGTTTATTATTGTCAAGTGTACTGACAGTGAAAAACTTTTATTTTGCACGCAATGCAGTCTGATCTTACCATACATAAGTCAATCAAACCACATATAAGAAGGGTCCTGACTCAAAATGTCACCCATTTCTTGTCTCCAGACATGCGGCCTGATCCGTTGAGCTATTCCAGCTTTTACAAAGTGGTAAAAGGCCCTTCAATTCAATTCAATTCAACTCAATTCAACTTTAATGTCATTGCACAAATACTGAGTATGGGTACAACGAAATGCAGTTTTGCGTCAGTCCGTAGTAGTAGTGCAATATAGAAATTTAAAAAAAAAGAGGATACAGAATAATCAAAAATACAGAATAATTAACAATGGGGACGGAGGGACCGGAGGAATCTATCGGCGGGACTCCGAGTTCAGCAATGCGACGGTATAATTGTAGAAGCTGTTCCTCATCCTACTGGTACGAGACCTGAGGCTCCTGTACCGCCTCCCTGATGGGAGGAGGGCAAAGAGTCCATGGTTGGGGTGGGAGGGGTCTTTAATGATCTTCCGAGCCCGTTTCAGACACCGTTTTCGGTGGAGGGCATCCATGGCAGGGAGCGGGGCACCGATGATGTGCTGCGCGGTTTTCACCACCCGTTGTAGTGCCTTCCTGTCCGCAACAGTGCAGCTGCTGTACCATACCGTGAAGCAGGTGGTCAGGATGCTCTCGATGGTACACCGGTAGAAGTTGGTCAGGATCTGGGGGGACAGGTGGGCTTTCATGAGCCTCCTCAGGAAGTAAAGGCGCTGCTGTGCCTTTTTGATCAGCTTGGAGGTGTTGAGGGACCAGGACAAATCCTCCGAGATGTGTACCCCGAGGAATTTGTAGCTGGAGACGCGCTCCACCGCAGTCCCGTTTATATGGATGGGGGTATGTCTGCCCCCTCTGACCTTCCTGAAGTCGACAATAATTGCCTTCGTCTTCTTGGAGTTGAGGACGAGGTTATAGTTGGCACACCAGGTTGTCAGGTGCTGGACCTCCTCTCTGTAGGCTGACTCATCGTTGTCACTGATCAGTCCTACCACCGTGGTGTCGTCAGCAAACTTAATGATGGCGTTGGATCCGTACTTGGGGATGCAGTCGTGGGTGAAGAGGGAGTAGATGAGAGGGCTGAGCACACAGCCCTGTGGCACGCCGGTGTTCAGTGTTATAGTGGAGGAGGTGAGGTTGTTGACCCTAACAGACTGTGGTCTGTTGGTGAGGAAATCCAGTGTCCAGTTGCAGAGGGAGGTGGAGATGCCAAGCCCGCTGAGTTTGGTGATCAAGCTGGCGGGGATGACAGTGTTAAAAGCGGAGCTGAAATCAATGAACAGCAACCTGATGTAGGAGTTGTTGTTGTTCAGGTGGGTCAGGGCAGAGTGTAGGGCCGCCGATATGGCGTCCTCTGTAGACCTGTTGGCCCGGTAGGCAAACTGATGGGGGTCCAGTGTGGGGGGGAGGCTGGCTTTGAGGTGAGCCAAGATCAGCCGCTCAAAGCACTTAGCAATGACAGGGGTGAGTGCCACTGGGCGGAAATCGTTGAGGCTCCCTGTGGCTGACTGTTTGGGCACTGGCACGATGGTTGATGTCTTGAGGCAAGTGGGGACAACACCCTGGGCCAGTGAGAGATTGAAAATGTCGGTAAAGACTGGGGATAGTTGTCCAGCACATGCCCTAAGCACCCGGCCAGGGATGCCATCGGGGCCGGCAGCTTTGCGCTCATTCACCTTGCTCAGTGCATCTTGTACAGCAGAGGTGGAGAGACTGAGGGGATGTTCATTTGGGGGTGGAGCAACTTTGATGGCTGGGGTTTTGTTATCCCGGTCAAAGCGAGCATAGAAATGGTTTAGTTCGTCAGGAAGGGTGGCGTTGTCTGGGGGAGGGGTGTTAACTTTCTGGTAATCGGCAAGGGATTTGATTCCTTGCCACATGCGCCTGGGGTCAGAGTTGTTTTGGAAGTGCTCCTCAATCCGCCGTTTGTGATTGAGTTTGGCATTCCTAATTCCCATTTTCAGATTGGCCCTGGATGAGCTGTATCGCTCAGCGTCGCCAGATCTGAAAGCGGCATCGCGAGCCTTCAGTAGGAGTCTGACCTCCCTGCTCATCCACGGCTTCTGGTTAGGGAAGGTCTTTATTTCTTTGTGGGTAGTGACATTATCGGTGCAGAATTTTATATAGTCCATAACTGTTGAGGTGTATGAGTTGATGTCCACTTGTGAATTGAAGGTGGACTGAGTAGCAAACAGACTCCAGTCTGTCTGCTGAAACTGCTGCTGTAAAACAGAGACAGCCCCCTCAGGCCAGACCTTCACTGTCCTCGTGGTAGGTTTCACACGTCTGATCAGAGGTGTGTATTTAGGGAGCAGGAACAAAGAGAGGTGGTCAGACTGACCAAGGTGGGGGAGGGGGAGGGCTTTGTAGGCTTCAGTAATATTAGTGTAAACTAAGTCCAGAATATTGTTTCCTCTGGTTGGGCAGGAAACATGCTGATGGAACCTGGGGAGTACAGTTTTAAGGTCGGAGTGGTTGAAATCACCCGCAACAATAAATGCCCCCTCAGGGTGAGCAGATAGATGTTTGCTGATAGCAGCTTGCAGCTCTTCCATTGCTAGCCTGGCATTAGCGTCCGGGGGTACATAGACTGCCGTGATAACAGTCGATGTGAATTCTCTGGGCAAATAGAAGGGCCTGCACTTTAACATCAGGTATTCCAGGTCAGCAGAGCAGTGACTACCAATCCTAACAACGTCCGTGCACCATGTGTTATTCACATAGATGCACAGTCCGCCGCCCTTGGTCTTACCGGAGTCCTCCGCTGTTCTGTCGGCCCTGAAGACAGTGCGCCCCTCCAGCTCGATGACGTTGTCCGGGATGTTGCCGTTGAGCCATGTTTCAGTAAAGACCATGGCGTTGCAGTCGGCGATCCGTCTGTGTGTGGTGATCCGCAGCCTTAGTTCATCGATTTTACTCACCAGGGACCGGACATTCGCGAGGAAAATGCTGAGCAGAGCTGGCTGGTGAGGATTTAATTTCAGCCTAGCTAGATGTCCTCCCCGCTTCCCACGTCTTTGATTGCGGTCCCTGCGCCGCCTCCGGGCACTTCCTGCCGGGGGAGCTGGCCCGCTAGACCACGGTGTCCTGGCGATCTCCGGCGGCAGTTGAAAGTCGCTTCTGGGGCTCGTTACGCAGAGAGGCCGAGCTCTAATAGCTCCTGACGGCCGTATAGAGTCTTCGCTCGGGTGCTCCGGGCGAAAACTAAGGTAATTATTAACAGAAAAATAACTAAATTACAAAAACTACGGAGACGCAGAGCCTCGCGTTGTGCACGCGACGCCATCTTGGCATTCCACCGAGTCGGTGCCAACAAATGATCAGCCATACACGAGTTCAAAATTATCCCAGTTTCACGTACTACACACAGGTGGCAATGTACAGAAGCCAATTAACCTACCAACCTGCATGTCTTTGTAATGTGGGAGGAAATTGGAGCAACTGGAGGAAACCCACGCGGTCACAAGGAGAACGTACAAACTCCGTACAGCCAGCACCTGTAATCAGGATCGAACCCCGGTCACTGGCGCTCTAAGGCAGCAACTCCACCGCTGCGCCACTGTGCCGCCTTTAGGCAAATTAAACTCCATCTGACATTTCTCTGCCCATTTCTGTAGCTGATGTACATCCTACTGTACACCTTGACAGTCTTCCGCGACCCCAACTGTTTTATGTTCATGTGCAAGTCATTTATATATATATATCACAAACAGCAGAACTCCACTGGTCACAGACCTCCAGCCACAATATATTTCTTCCACCACAACCCTCTGTCCTATGAATAAACCAATTCTGAATCCATACTACTAAGTCACCGTGAATTTGTACATCTTAATCTTCTGGATCAACCAAACATGAGGGAACTTCTCAAAAGCCACTAAAATCCATGTACACAACATCTACTGCCCTACCTTCATCAATCTCCTTTGTTACCCCTTAAAAAACGCAATCTAGTTCATAAGACCTACCGCATACAAAGCTGTGCTGGCTATCCCTACTTAGTCCATTCGCTTCCAAATGGGAGTAAATCCTATCTCAAAGAATTCTCTCCAATAGTTTCCCTACCGCTGATGTGAGGCTGTAGTTCCCTGGATTCTCTCTACTTCTTAAACAAAGGAACAACATTGACCACTCTCAAGACTTCTGGGACCTCACCTGTGGCAAGAGAAGAAACAATGATCCTTGTCAAGGCCCCCACAACCTCTTCTCTTGCCTACCTCGATAACCTGGGATAGATCGCATCAGTCCCAGGGGACTTATCCGCCTTAATGTTCTTCAAGAGCCTCCACACCTCCTCCTCCTCAATCTCAAACCCAAGCATATTTGTATTCTCCACACTGATTTTGCTGTACTCCAAGGCGAGCTCCTCAGTGAATACAGATACAAAGAACTCGTTTAATACCTCACCTACATCCCCCAACTCCATAGATTCCCTCCTTTATACTTGATCAGTCCTACCTTCTCCCAGGTCACCCTACTGTTTTGAACCTATGTAAAAAAGACTTGGGATTTTCCTTAATCTGGCTCGCCAATGAGATTTAATTGGCCCTTCTAATCGCCCACTTTAAATTCTTCCCTACACAATTTATATTCCTTATAAGCCCCATCCGATGCCACCTCCTTAAAACTGACATTCGCTTCCTTTTTCTACCCGATCAAGTTTACCCGACCATGGGGTCTCCTCCATGGCCAAAGCGAGCAACACCGGAAATTGGAGGAAATGCACCTCATATTCCGCTTGGGTAGTCTGCATCCCGGGGGCATGAACATTGAATTCTCCCAATTTTGCTAGCCCTTGCTGTCTCCTCCCCTTCCTCAGCCCTCGGGCTGTCTCCTCCCATCCCTCAGCCCTCGGGCTCCTCCGCCGCCTTTTTATTTTCTTCTCCCCACCCCCCATCAGTCTGAAGAAGGGTTTCGGCCCGAAACGTTGCCTATTTCCTTCGCTCCATAGATGCTGCTGCACCCGCTGAGTTTCTCCAGCATTTTTGTGTACCTTCGATTTTCCAGCATCTGCAGTTCCTTCTTTAACAAGTTTACAACCTCCTTGGTCATCCATGGTTCCTTTACCTTGCTGCCCATATCCCTCCTCCGTACTGGAACATGCTGATCCTACACTTTGATCAGCTGGCATTTAAACAACTACCAATCTACCCTCCTGAGCTCCTGCCTAATGACATTGCAATCTGTCTTGCCCCAATTAAGTACCTTCCCCCAACATCCAGACCTTCCACCGTAACACCAGTCACCTGGCCAGGCTCGTTTCCCAACATGGTCCAGTATGGTCTCTCCTCTGGTTGTATGGACCATCCACACACTGTTCAAGGAAACCTTATTGGATGCCCCGAACAAATTCTGCCCCATCTAATTCTCTTGCCCTGATTAAGTCCCAGTCAATATTGGGGAAGTTAAAGTCATCCACTACAACCCTGTGGTTCATGCATCCTTCCGTAATCTGTCTACATGTGTGATGCTCTATCTCCCACTGGCTATTGGGCCTATAATATAATCCTAGAGTAATTGCTCCTTTCTTCTTTATGAGCTCTACCCATTCCACCTCAGTAGACGAACCCTCCAGTACGTCCTCTCTGAGTGCTGCCATCACAGTCTCCCTGATCAGTAGTACAACTCCTCCACCTCTTTGTTCCTCCCTCTCGATCATGTCCGAAACATCAAAACCCCAGAACATTGATCTGCTGGTCACGACCCCCCCACAACCTCAACCACAATAGCCACAACATCATAGTCCAAGCATCGATCCAGGCTCTACAGCCATCTGCTTTCTCCACAACTCCTTGCATTGAAATAAACACACTTCAGCCTATCAGCCTCACCTCTCCCTGCCTGTCCCTCCCTCCATAAGACTTTCTAGTCAGAACCTCTACCTCCCATGACTCCATCACATTTCTGACCCACTTTGCTGGTTTCCTCTGTGGAAATAAAAGTTGTTTTTAAAATTGAATAGGCAGGAGATCTAAAGAAGCTGGATTCTGATTGGCTAGGGAAGAGACAGATTGACCAAAAAAAGGACAGAAAGTTTAGCGAAACGGCCATTGGGAGCGGCCGTGTTGTGGCCAAGTGCAAGATGGCGGCTTTGACTCGAGAGGCTTTGGTGAAGAGCTGAGGAAGGGAGAGAGGAGCTGGGAACCCAGAGGTGGAGCAGCAGCAGTGGGAACTTGGATAATTGCCCCGTTCCAATTGCCCAAAGTGTAGGTGAGTTGGAGAATCTGGGGACAATTAAAGTTAGGTATGTGAGATAATTAGCATATGTGATGTCTGGTGCACGTACACATGCGCGGGGGAGACTCAAGGTGTCGTCCTGGAATAAAGAAGCTTGTTAGTGTACTCCCGTGTCCGAGTGTTATTTTAAGTCTGTTCCAAGCACCCAAATACACAATAATGGTTTTGGCGAGAACTGAGCCATTAAAGCCTCCATACACTCCTCGTACGTTGTATCCGTGGGCTTTGCTGGCCGCAGTAACGTACGTAAGGTGTGATAACCCTCTCGTCCTAAGCCTACTATGAACCAATCTCTCTTCTTCTCTCCAGTGATATCGAAGAAATTTATTTTCTTCGGTATTCACCAAGTACAAAGATATTGAATTATGTGAGGTAAGGGAATCAAGCAGAGTAGCAATGGGAACTATGAGATTCAAAGAAGAGGAGGTGCGGACACTTTTGAAAAATATGAAAACGGATAAGTCTCCAGATCCTGACAGGATATTCCCTAGGACATTGAGGGAAGTTAGTGTAGAAATAGCAGGGGCTATGACAGAATAGGGAAATTGCCATCCAGTGGGCAACCCTAACTATTCAAGCTGCATTCAAGGGTATGAAGATACGGAGAGAGATCTGGAACAGAAGGCAGCAATGGTAATACAAGCAGCATTTAGAATGCACAGAGTATACCGTCTGTACAAGGCAATGAGAGTGGCAGCTATAATAGTACAAACCCATTATAGGACACACCTTCAAATGGAACGTGATCGCAAGACTTACATGAAGGTACACAGCAGTGTTGTGCTGCTTCAGGCTGCCTACCGTGGAATGGTTGTTCGATAGCAATTATGCAAATCTGCCAAGGTCATACAGACTTATTATCAGATGCATAAACAGCGTCAGTATTTCAAGAAACTATGCTGGTCTGCCATTGCCGTACAGCAACAATACAGAGCTAGCCAGATAAGAGATGTCCAAGAGAGACATTATAATAGTTTGAGAAAAGCAGTGGTTTGTATTCAGGCCTTCTACCGCGAGGGCAAAGCCAGAGTATTGGTTGAGAAAATCAAGGCAGCACGCCATTATATTAAGTCATTCATAATGATGTGCATTACAAGAAAGCATTTCTTGATGCAAAAGGCGGCTGTAGTCACTCTGCAAGCTGCATACCGTGGTTACCGATCAAGGGTACGCTACAGAGCAATGCTAGAAGCTATCATTTCGATCCAGAGATGGTACAAAGCATGCAAAATAGGGCATTCCCAGTTTGTGCAATATCAGTCAATGAGGTATGCAACCATTACCATTCAGGCTTCCTACAAGAGTATGGTGGTTAGGCAGTGGGTTAAGCAAAAGAGGGCTAAACAATAGACAATAGGTGCAGGAGTAGGCCATTTGGCCCTTCGAGCCAGCACCGCCATTCAATGTGATCATGGCTGATCGTCCCCAATCAGTACCCCGTTCCTGCCTTCTCCCCATATCGCCTGACTCCGCTATTTTTATGAACCCTATCTAGCTCTCTCTTGAAAGCATCCAGAGAACCTGCCTCCACCGACCTCAGAGAATTTCACAGACTCACCACTCTCTGTGAGAAAGTGTTTCCTCGTCTCCGTTCTAAATGGCTTACTCCTTATTCTTAAACTGTGTGGCCCTTGGTTCTGGACTCCCCCAACATCGGGAACATGTTTCCTGCCTCTAGCGTGTCCAAGCCGTTAACAATCTTATATGTTTCAATGAGATCCCCTCTGATCCTTCTAAACTCCAGAGATGTTTAAGAAAGAACTGCAAATGCTGGAAAAATCGAAGGTAGACAAAAATGCTGGAGAAACTCAGCATGTGAGGCAGCATCTATGGAGCGAATATATGGAGCTACTATAAAAGTGCAGTCAGTACTCCATACGAGTTGGTATAGGAAAGATTTAAGAAGACAAATGGATGAACAACAGAAAAGACTTAAACGATACAAAAGGCTTAAACGATATAGGAAAGACTTCCTCAAACTGAAATATACAGCAATTGTAGTGCAGTCTCACTACCTGGCTTATGAAGCAAGAAAACTACACAGAGCACAAATCAAAGCCACTGTTGTATGGCAAAGACAATATAGACCCTACTTCTAGAAAGGTGACTTAAGAAGACAAATAGATGAACAACAGAAAGGCTTAAACAATACAAAGAAAGGTTAAATAAATGTGAGACAATGAGTAAAAAGCTGCTAATAGAAAAGTCTAAAGAAGAGAGGCTTGTCAGTCAAGACAAAAGTATGCAGGACCGATTGCGATTAGGACACTTCACTATAGTCCAGCATGGAGCCTCCTTCACTGAGCAATGGACAAATGGTTATGCATTGCAAAATCTCATTAAACCACAAGAGCAGATAAATACGCAGCGGCAGGAAATTGAACAACAGAGGAAGCTGCTAGAAAACTAAAACTTGTAGCCATGGGTCAGATCCCACCTACGAATCGGAAAACAAAGCAAATACATGAACCAGAAAATGAAACGCAGAATATCAGGAACAGGAAGAAATTTGCAAATTAGATTAGGACATTTAAAATGGAAGAAGTAGAGATACAGGCAGAGCTAGAGCGATTAGACAGTATTCGTAATTTACACATAAAGGAACGGAAAATGATCACACATAAAGCAAGGGTAATGTATTTGGTTTAATGAGTGCTGGTTTAGATAGGATTATTTGGGTGGAATGATAAGTGCTGGTTTAGATAGGATTATTACAGTTAGGAGGATGTATTGTGAGATGAATGTAATAATACCATTTTGTACCAGTGTATTAATCAATGATATGTGAAGTAAAAAGCATATACCGTGCAGGTGAAATTGAGTTAAAAGGGGAGAAGTGCGGTGTATGTAATAGAAATGGTATTACCTGCCTCCAAGTTAAAAGGGGAGGAGTATTAGGTATGTGATATAATTAACATATGTGATGTCTGGTGCAAGTACGCATGCGGGGGGAGATTCAAGGTGGCGTCCTGGAATAAAGAAGCTTGTTAGTGTACTCCCGTGTCCGAGTGTTATTTTAAGTCTGTTCCAAGCACCCAAATACACAACATAAGGGCAGAGTGTTGAGCTGGCAAGTGAGTCCGTTTCTTGCCCAGAGGCTGCTCAGCAGCAGTGGGGAGTTTCAAACGGAGCCATTGGGAATAGATAAAGTTGGGATGCAGGATCATTTAGTCTTGGTTTTTTTAGTATAGATATACAGTGCGGAAACAGGCCCTTCGGCCCACCGAGTCCGCACCGGCCAGCGATCCCCACACACTAACACTATCCTACACACACTAGGGACAATTTTACATTTATACCAAGCCAATTAACCTACAAACCTGTACGTCTTTGGAGTGTGGGAGGAAAACGATGATCTCAGAGAAAGCCCACGCGGGTCACAAGGAAAACGTACAAACTCCGTACAGATAGCTCCCATAGTCAGGGTCAAATGCTGTTCTCTGGCCATCTAAGGCAGTAGCTCTACCGCTGCGCCACCGTGCCGTCCTGTGATGTGTTGTAGCTGCATGATTTGTTGACGACCTGGAGTCTGAGCTTCAAACACTGCGGCACATCAGGGACAGGGAGAATTTCCTGGATGTGTTTCTGGATGCAGTCACACCCATTAGAGTAACTATTCCCAATTTGGTCCGTGGTCAGGAGGAGGAGTGGATGACTGTGAGTGAGGCAGGTTGGGGACACAAGAGGCAGTATTGGAGGAACCTCAGCCCTTGAGCTTGTCTAACAGGTCTGAGAGACTTTCTCCCTGTGTGGATGAGAGTGGGGGCTATAGCAAGGATGAGCAACCAGGATCAGCACCATGGATCAGGGGAACCATTCAATAGGGGAGAGAGAAGAGACACGTTGTCATCATTGGGGATAGTATAGTGAGGGGAATGGTCACAATACTCTGTCACGAGGATCGAGAGTCCTGAAGGCTGTGTTGCCTGCCTGGTGCCAGGTTCAGGACATCTCGTCTGACCTGCAGAGGAACTTGGTGGGAGGGGAAAGATCCAGTCGTTGTGGTCTATTTGGGTATCAATGACGTAAGTAGAACAAAGAAAGAGGTTCTGCTGAGGTAATATGAGCAGATAGGGACTAAATTAAAAAGCAGAACCAAAAAGGTGATCATCTCTGGATTGCTACCTGAGCCACGAGCAAACTTGCACAAGATCGATGTGAATAGAAAGTTAAATGTATAGCTCAAAGATTGGTGTGGGAAAAGTGGGTTTGAATTTGTGGGACATTGGCATCAGTGTTGGGGAGGGAGGGAGCTGTTCTGACAGGATGGACTCCACCTGAACCCTGCTGGGATGATGGTCCTGGTGAATCTCATAACTAGGGCTGTAGATAGGGCTGTAAACTAAATAGTGAGTGGGTAGGTGGATGCGACAGATTGGATAAGTATGGATAAAGGTAAAGGGAAGGAGCGAGCAGGAGGTCACCAAAGTCTCCAGAATAAGATGGTACAGGAAGTTTAGAAAGGGATAAGACTCTACCGTTGGGCAACATGGGGACCAGTTTGAAAAGAGGGGTGGTGAATACAGAACTGAAGGTGTTATATCTAAATGCAGGCAGTCTATGAAACAAGGTGGGTGAGCTTATAGCGCAGTTACAAATGGCAGGTATGATGTTGTTGGCATCGCAGAGTCGTGCGTGAAAGAGGATCAGAGCTGGGAGCTAAACATCCACTGATACACATCCTATTGAAAAGACAGGCAGGTGGGCAAAGGGGGTGGGGTGGCTCTGTTGGTGAGGAATGAAATCTAATCTTTAGCAAGAAATGACATAGGATGAGAAGAGGAATCCTTGTAGGTAGAGTTAAGAAACTAAGGGTTAAAAGACCGTGATTGGAGTTATAGACAGGCCCTCAAATGGTAGTCAGGGTATCGGGTACAAATTACATCAGGAAATTGAAAAGGCGTGTAAGAAAGGCAATGTTACAGTGGTCGAGGGATTTCAATGTGCAGGTAGGCTGGGAAAATCAGGTTGGGACTGGACTCTAAGAGAAGGAAGTTGTAGAATTCCGAGGAGATGGCTTCTTAGAGCAGCTCATGGTCAAGCCCACTAGGGAAAAGGCAATTCTGGATTTGGTGTTGTGTGATGAACAAGATTTAATTAGGGAGTTGAAGATGAAGGAACCCCTAGGCAGTGGTCATAATATGAAAGAATTCAACCTGTAGTTTGAGAGGGAGTAGCTGTTACCAGATATATCGGTATTGCTGTTGAGTAAACATAACTACAGAGGCATGAGGGAGGAGTTGGCTAAAATTGATTAAAAGGGGAACCTTGCAGGAATGATGGTGGAGCAGGAATGGCAGGAATTTCTGGGAGAAATTTGGAAGACACGGGATCTTTTCATCCCAAAGAGGAATAGAGTTTCTTAGAGGAGAATGAAGTGACTGTGGCTGACAAAGGAAGTCATAGACAGCATAATAGCAAAAGAGAATTATACAACATGGCAACAATTAGTGGAAAGCTAGAGGATTGGGAAGTTTTTAAAGACCAATAGTAGGTATGTTACAAAACTTACCTTCAGTCGCGCTGTAATTCTGCCACCTGCCGTGTGCGCGATTTTGGCGCCTTTAAGGGGGGGCGGGGTTAAAACGCGGGTTTCTCCTCTCTTGTCCTGGTTAATATTTTGTTGGAGTTCAAGCGTTGGCTGACAAATCGTTCCTAGTGGCATTTTGTGTATTTTTTATTTTTATTAAATCGTCAATGTCAGCGCTAGAGTAATTTTAAAATCAGCTCCTGAAGCGTCAACGCCGATAACGGGGACGGATTTCACACACGGGACAGGTAAACGAAAGTGGTTTCTTTAAATGTATAAAAGTGCTTCTTAAGAAGCCTTTAATTCACATTTTTTCATGCGACACGGTGATTTTATTCCCCGAACTAACGGCAGTATTTTTCATGCCAATACGGGGTTAAATTCACCGCAAATGAACGTTCCAAAAGATCGCGTTCCAGAAATCCTCACTCTCAAGATGATTTAAATGCCCATTAATTTACAGGTATTAAACATTCAATTCCTTCCATTTGGCCTGTAAATTCATGAAAATTAGATTTAAAAATTATGTTATATTGTGAATTATTGTGTGAATGTTATTTGGACACTTAGGCTATTTAAAAATGTTAATCTATTCTTAAGAAATTGATAGATGTTTAGATCTAGTAATTGAATTTTGTAATTAGCTACAATTAGGTAACTAACTAATTATATGCTTAACTTTCATGTCTTCTAAGTAAGATTGTTTCATATTTGTTTTAGAATGCTTCAATCTATAATAACTGAAAAATTCTTTCAGTTATCTTAATTTTTAAGAAAGTTATGGGCTTTTAACTGTCCTCGATCACAGCTTTTGTGTTAAGTCAATGGAAAAGCAATAGGGAACAAGATGCTAATTTTCGAGTATAAAAATGGCCATAACTTCTTTAATACTGAAGATATGAAAGTGAATTAGGTGTCAAATTAAACTTCTTTTTATGCTTTATCTGATAGGATAAATTGCAGACTTTATTTTTAAAATCTCAAAATTTTGTAACATTGCTACCAATAGATGGGAGCTTAAATATGATGGTAGGCTAGAAAATAATATAAAAGAAGACACCAAAAGCTTTATCAGATATGTAAAGAGTAAAAGAGAGGTAAGGGTGGACATTGGATCGCAAGAAATTACGCTGGAGAAGTAGTAATTGGGAGAAAAGAAATGCGGATG
The DNA here is from genome assembly GCA_038087875.1 of Malacoraja senta. NCBI lineage: Eukaryota > Metazoa > Chordata > Chondrichthyes > Rajiformes > Rajidae > Malacoraja > Malacoraja senta. The sequence continues at coordinate 302,037 of JAXLNO010004314.1, forward strand.
AAATTAATACGTTTTGGGGGTTCTTCACAGTGCAAGATGCCAGAAATCCAACAGCCAGGGGGGCAGAAGTGAGTGCAGCAGAAGGAGAAGGTGCTTGGGAAGCTGAACGGTCTGAAGGTGGATAAGACCCCAGGAACAGATGGACTACACCCAAGGGTTCAGAAAGAGGTAGCTGTAGAGATTGTGGAGGCCGTGTGTGGACGTGGCGCCGATGGACGAGAGGCCGAAGCAAAGAAGTCGAAGCCAAAGAACGGAATGGAAACGAGGCCGAAACGCCAATATACCGAAAGAGTACGAAGACGAAACGCCTTACTAACCGAAAGGATGGGACACCTAAATGCAAACTAACCGAAAGGATGGTACGCCTAAATGCAAACTAACCGAAAGGGTGGGACGCCTAAAAGCCAACGAACCGAAATGCTGCGTCACCTAAAAGCAAACTTACCGAATCGGCGCTCGGTCAAAACGCCACCTACTCGAAAGGCAGCGTCGCCAACAAGCCTGTCACTCAACCGAAAAGTCCAATAATGGACATGACGTTGCCGGGGGGGGGGGTGGGACTTGTCAGCGATTGGTCCAGACCCCTGCGTCCATCACATCACTGTGAAGGGATAAACATTGTCCCACACCTCCGCTCCACCCGACCCGCAGTCCGCAGAGGGTGGCCGTGGGAGAGTGGGGGTTGTCCCGAGGGATGCGCACCTTCGGCCGCTTTGAACTTGGTGCTTGGGTTCAGATTGGCCAGTCACCTATGGCTTGTGTGGGAAAAGGACCTCCACGCTCCCGTCTCCCCCTTCTCTCTCCCTTCTTCTCTCTCTCCCCCCTCTCTCCCCCTTCTCTCGCCTCCTCTCTCTCCCCTCTTCTCTCCCCTCTTCTCTCTCTCCCCCCTCTCTCCCTTCTCTCTCCCTTCTTTCTCTCCCCTTCACCCTCTCTTCTCTCTTCCCCTCTCACTTCTCTCTTCCTCCCTTCTCGCTCCCTCCCTTCTCTCTCCCCCTACTCTCTTCCCCTCCCTCTCCCTTCTCACTCTCCCCTTCTCTCTTTCTCTCCCCCTTCTCTCTCTCCACCGGCGGGAACGTCCCACAGTCACTGACCGCGATGCACTGCCATCAGACCCCAACCCCCACACCAGGGTGATTCCCCCACCTTCCCCTCCGACTTCAAACAAGTGCGCTCAAATTGAAAGCTCACATCTTTGCCTTTCATAGTGCCTTCATTTTCACACGGACGACTGCCACTTTTTGGTTAATTAACTGGTGGCATTATTTCCCTGTCCTAACGACCTTTGCTTTAGCCGATAATTACATCCATTCCATCCCTCCCTCGCAAAGATGTGAGATTTCAATTTGAGCGCACTTGTTTGAAGTCGGGGGGGGGGTGATCACCCTGGTGTGGGGGTTGGGGTCCGATGGCGGTGCATCGCGGTCAGTGACTGTGGGACGCTCCCGCCGGTGGAGACGGAGGAGGGAGAGAAGGGGGAGAGAAAGAGAGAAGGGGGAGAGAAGAGAAGGGAGGGAGAGGGGGAGAGAGAAGGGAGGGAGAGAGGCAGAGAGAGAGAAGGAAGAGAGAGATGGGAGAGAGAGAGGGGGAGAGAGAGAGGAGGAGAGACAGAAGAGGGGAGAGAGAGGAGAAAGAGAAGAGGGGAGAGAGAGGAGGAGAGAGAAGGGGGAGAGAAAGAGAAGGGAGAGAGAGAGGGGGGAGAGAGAGAAGAGGGGGAGAGAGAAGGGGGAGACAGGAACGTGGGGGTCCTTTTCCCAGACAAGCCATAAGTGACTGGGCAATCTGAACCCAAGCACCAAGTTGAAAGCGGCCGAAGGTGTGCATCCCTCGGGACAGCCCCCACTCTCCCACGGCCACCATGTGGGTCGGGTGGAGTGGAGGTGTGGGACAATGTTCATCCCTTCACAGTGATGTGATGGATGCAGGGGTCTGGACCTATTGCTGACAAGTCCCGCCCCCCCCGGCAACTTCATGTCCGTTATTGGACTTTTCTGTTGAGCGAGTCGGTTCGCTGCCTTTCGGGTAGGTGGCGTTTCGTCAGAGCAGCCATTCGGTAAGTTTGCTTTTAGGCGACGCAGCTTATCAGTTCGTTGGCTTTTAGGCGTCCCGCCCTTTTGGTTAGTTTGCATTTAGGCGTCCCATCCTTTCGGTTAGTAGACATTTCGTCTTCGTAATCTTTCGGTTTATTGGCGTTTCGGCCTCATTTCCATTCGGTTCTTTGGCTTCGACTTCTTTGCTTCGGTTTCTCGTCCGTCGGCGCCACGTCCAGGTACCTGTGGAGGCATTGCTAGCGATCTTTCAAGAATCACGAGAGTCAGGAATGGTTCCAGAGGACTGGACAATTGGAAATGTAACTGCACTGTTTAAGAAGGGAGCGAGGCAAAAGAAAGGAAATTATAGGCCGGTTAGTCTGGCTTCTGTGGTGCGTAGAATTTTAGTGTCCATTATTAAGGTTGAGGTTTCAGAGTACTTGGAAGCACATGATAAAATAGGCCAAAGTCACCATGGTCTCGTCAAGGGGAGATCTTGCCTGATGGATCGGTTGGACATTTTTGAGGATGTAACAAGCAGGATAGACGAAGGAGAGTCAGTGGATGTTGTTTACTTTGATTTTCAGAAGGCTTTTGATAAAGTGCCACATGTGAGGCCGCTAAACAAGTTAGGAGCCCATGGTATTAGAGGCGAGGTACTAGCATGGATAAAAGATTGGCTGACTGGCAGAAGGCAAAGAGTGGGAATAAAGGGGGCCTTTTCTAGCGTTGGCTGCCGGTGACTTGTGGTGCTCTGCTTGGGTCCACTACTTTTCACGTTATACGTTAATGATCTGGATGATGGAATTGATGGCTTTGTGGCCAAGGGTGTGGATGATAAGAAAATAGATGGAGGGGCAAGTAGTATTGAGGAAGCAGGGAAAAGTTGCGAGACGGGGTGGAGAAGTGCAGGGCTGCCAACTCTCACGCATTGAGCGTGAGAATCACGCATTTGGCCAAATTCTCACGCTCTCACGCTGATCACAAATTTCTCACGCTCTGTTGTGAAAAATTTTGTGATCAACGAGAATTTCAAAACACATATCCACTGCATGGGCCGCGGGTGTTGGAGAGCCGGGGCTGAGGGAGGGATAGAAGCAGAAGCAGCGGCGGTGGCAGATGCGGACGGGGAGCCGGGGCTGGCGAGTGTTTGCTGGGCTGGCGAGTGTTTGCCAGGCTGGCGAGTGTTTGGGGGGATGGCGAGTGTTTGCAGGGGCTGGCGAGTGTTTGCTGGGGCTGGCGAGTGTTTGCTGGGGCTGGCGAGTGTTTGGCGGGGCTGGCGAGTGTTTGGCGGGGCTGGCGACTGTTTGCGGGGCTGGCGAGTGTTTGCTGGGGCTGACGGGTGTTTGCCGGGGTTGGCGAGTGTTTGCCGGGGATGGCGAGTGTTTGCTGGGGCTGGCGAGTCGCTCGCTGCAGCTCCGGCCATGGAGCATCCTCAGTGCAAGAGTCCCGGGCCGTCAGAGGCGTCGGACGCGTTGCGCCGCTGCCGTGAGAGTCTCTGTGCCGAATTCTCTCTGGTGACCGGCATGGACCAGGCTGCGGCTTGCTGCATCCTGCAGGACAACCCATGGCTGCTGGAAGTAGGTACCAAGCACTGGGTAGAAGCGGTGGAAGATAGGGGACTTCAAATGTAAGTGGTTGGAGAAAACATCCTGCTTGCCTGCTAGATTTTCACTTACTGTGACTGCAGGAAAAATGTTCCCGATGTAGGGGAGTCCAGAACCAGGGGCCACACACAGTTTAAGAATAAGGGGTCGGCCATATAGGACCGAGATGTGGACAAACTTTCTTCACCCAGAGAGTTATGAATCTCTGCCACAGAAGGCAGTGGAGGCCAATTCGCAGGATATTTTCAAGATAGTTACATTTAGCTATTGGGGCTAGCTAAATCAAGGGATATGGGGGAAAAACAGGAATGGGGTGCTGATTTTAGATGAACAGCCATGATCATATTGAATGGCAGTGCCGGCTCGAAGGGCCGAATGGCCTACTCCTGCACTTATTTTCTATGTTTATATGTTTGCGTATATGGCAATAAAACTCGACCGCTTGATTTTGAAGCATTCATGCATGGTGGAGGTATAATGTAGTCATAGAGTGATACAGTGTGAAAACAAGCCCTTCGGCCCAACTTGCCCACACCCGCCAACATGTCCCAGCTACATTACCTGCTTTTGGTCCATATCCCTCCAAACCTGTCCTATCCATGTATCAGTCTAACTGTTTCTTAAATGTTGGGATAGTCCCTGCCTCAACTACCTCCTCTGGTAGCTTGTTCCATACACCCACCATCCTTTGTATGGGAAAAAGTTACCCCTTAAAAGGTTACCTCTTAAAAATACTTTAAACAAAAAACATTGAAATCATGCTTCTACAATGCACTAAACCATGATTTTAATACATCAAATTTCAAAAAGCACCCCCCTCCCATACCCTCCCCCCACTTGATCGCTCCACTGCCTCGCCGGGTACCTCCAAGGCCAGTGATCAGTGATCGCTCAGCCCTCCCCCCCCATTTCAAAAATGCTCTGCGGCCCCTGCCAGATGTGAGCGGGCAACTGAGGCCTTTGTCCATGATGGCTGGATCCCAATGCTCAGCGCATCGTGTTTCGGAGTCGGCTAATGTTATTGATTTGTAATTAGCCTGATTTGTAATTAGTTGGCAAAACCTTAATTTATTAATCCGGAATATCCAGGGGGATGGGCTAAGTGTAATATTAAAATTACATGCAAGATGACATGCAAGGTGTCAGGCTGTCTGTAATCAGTGTAATCAGATGGAAACTGATACAGATGCGATGTTTAAGAGCTTGTTCAAAGAAGTGGCATATTTTAAAGGAGTGACAGAGATACTTGCAGGGGAATGTGTGAGAAGGTTATTATTTGTTTTTAGTTTTAGCTTGAACCAGGACATCTGAAGATTCAGTTTAATATAGTAATTGTGCTGATACTGACTCCAACCAACCACATAATGAATTTCATCCATTTTGGAGGTTTTATTTTTCTGATGCCATTTAAACTTCACTTGGATTTCAATCACTTCAATGTAAAAGTAATTGGGAATGGGGAGTATTGGAACAAAAATTTGCCGTCGGTACATATTAACTGTAATTTATGCATGTATTAATATAACCATATAACAATGACAGCACGGAAACATGCCATCTCGGCCCTTCTTGTCCGCGCCGAACACTTACTCTCACCTAGTCCCATCTACCTGCACTCAGACCATAACCCTCCATTCCTTTCCATATATCTATCCAATTTATTTTTAAATGATAAAATCGAACCTGCCTCCACCACTTCCACTGGAAGCTCATTCCACACAGCTACCACTCTCTGAGTAAAGAAGTTCCTCCTCATGTTACCCCTAAACTTTTGTCCCTTAATGTTGGTAGGTGTAATCAAAACAAAGATCATTTTTATCATTGTTGTGTTATGAATACCACAGAAAATATTATGCACTTATGCAAAAAATATTTACTTAAATATATATTGTTATTGGACTTTGCATTTTGGAAAAGTCACAGCTGAGAGGAAGACAGCAAAATACTGAAAATATTCGGGGTGAAAATGACTTCAGGACAGTTTGTTAAGAAAATGAAGGAAATGGTAACAGAATACATACAGCTGAGTGAGTATAATTTTATGGATGGGAAATTGTGTTCAACCAATTAATGACTTATTTGACAAAATAACTAGCATGTTAGATAACAAGGAAGCCAATGCATGTAGCAAATTTTGTTATACAAAATTCGGTCCGTGAAGTGCCCCATAAAAGATTACCGCATCAGATAACCACCCGTGGACTTGAACGTAATAGGTTAAGTCCAGGGAGTCAGATATGGGGCTTTATGTGTGGGCCAGATATATTGTCAGTGGAGAGGGGCTAGGAGCAAGGCTAAGTGTGCATCCAGAGTCAAGGTCTGGAATATTACTAGGTGTGCAGTCAAAGCTGGGACAATGGGAGTGCTCAGCACTGGAAACCCAAGCAGGTAAGCAGCTATGGTCAGGGTAGAACAGGGGACTCAGGGTCAGGAATGCAACTGGAGTCAGGGTCAGGAGTAGTACCAGTTGTGCAGTGAGACCCAGGTTGGTCAACATGGGCAAAGTGCTTGATTATAATCTGATATCTATACATGAATACACTATGATCATTCATGTGCTGCACCTGTTGATCAGAGCCTGGCTTTACTGTGGAATGTAATTTAATTAGGAATGTAATTTAGCCTAACCTTATTCATAGCTAAATATTGCATTCAAGTGTAAGTTAAAAGACTTGCTACAGTATGCACCAGATTGCACAATTTCAAGCTGAAAAATGCAAAAGCTCTGTACCCCTCCCGCCCAGGGTGGTTCTTGATATTAGTAAGGCTATCAAAGGTTACGGGGACAAGGCAGGAGAATGGGGTTGAGAGGGGTAAATAGATCAGCTATGATTGAATGGCGGAGTAGACTCGATGGGCCGAATAGCCTGCTACTGCTCCAATGTCTCTGGTCTTCCCGCCCCCTGCCTCCGCAGTTTAAAACCAGTTGTTGAGGACCGGGAGTGGTGCGGAGATCAGCATCTTCCACGGTGATGATAGGGGTGGTTAGAGGGGCCGAGCGGCCGGCTGCTTCATGCGTGTACATGAGGGAGGGCCGGGGACGGAGGGAGGGATGGTGGTGAATGAGAGACGAGGTCCGGTGGGGGTAAGGGAGCGACGGGGGGAGGGGGTGGTGAGAGAGGGAGGACGGGGTGGGCGGCACAACATCGGGGGGAGTAGAACATTCCGGCGGATCCGGCATCTACAGGTCAACTCACCAGCTGAAAGAGGTCGAGGTGGAGAGGAGCTCCCTGCGGAAGGTTCTGGAACACATAGGTGACGGGCAGGTCCAGCTGGGAATCGCACGGCATCTTCCTGCCAACCTTCCGATGGAGATGAAGCTACCCGACTTGGAGTAGAAGGGTTTGATGGAATGGCGGGCGGGAGTGTGTCTGGGAACGCTGGCTGAATAGTGGAGTTCCTCAGGGAGCAGCTGGTAAATGGCCTGTGGGGAGCAGATGGAGACATTATCCCTGAACTGCCCGGAGGAGAGAGAACTATCCCGGGAGTGGGACAGGACAATGTAGCCCAGAGGGAGAGAGAAGGGGAGGGAGGGAGAGAGAGGGGGAGGGAGAGAGAGAGAGAGAGGGAGGGAGAGGGGGAGGGAGAGAGAGGGGGAGGGAGGGAGGGAGGGAGGGAGGGAGAGAGAGGGGGAGGGAGGGAGAGAGAGAGGGGGAGGGAGGGAGGGAGGGAGGGAGGGAGAGAGATAGGGGAGGGAGGGAGAGAGAGAGGGAGGGAGAGAGACGGGGAGGGAGGGAGAGAGACGGGGAGGGAGGGAGAGAGAGGGGAGAAGGGGAGGGAGGGAGAGAGACGGGGAGGGAGGGGGAGAGAGAGAGGGGGTTGGAGGGAGAGAGAGGGAGGGAGAGAGAGGGGGGGGAGAGAGAGGGGGTTGGAGGGAGAGAGAGGGAGAGAGAGAGGGAGGGAGAGAGAGAGGGAGGGGGGAGACGGAGGGAGAGAAAGGGGGAGGGAGGGAGAGAGATGGGGAGGAAGTGAGAGAGGGGGAGGGAGGGAGAGAAGGGGAGGAGGGAGAGAGAGGGGGAGGGAGCGATAGAGGGGGAGGGAGGGAGGGAGATAGAGGGGGAGGGAGAGAGAGAGAGGGAGAGGGAGGTGGAGGGAGGGAGGTAGAGGGGGAGGGAGAAGAGAGAGAGAGAGGGGGTTGGAGGGAGATAGGGAGGGGAGGGAGGGAGGGAGGGGGGAGGGAGGGGGATGGAGAAAGAGTAAGGCGAGGGGATAGGATGGAGAGGTTTGAGGGGGAGGGGAGAGAGAGAGGAAGGGAGTTAGAGAGAAAGGGAGGGAGAGTGGGAGGTTGAGGGACAGGGAGGGAGTGAGAGAGATAGTAGTGAGAGAGTGATAGTGAGAGATGGAATGATAGTGAGAGAGAGAATATATGGCTGCCCTTGCAGACGGACCTAGTCCAGACTCACCATGAGTTGCACATGCTGCATCTCCCAGGTGGAGGTGTTGAAGGTGAACGTGGCCATTCCTCTCTTGTCCGCAACAACCTGCTGTGCCCCCGGATATTGGGAATTGAACAAATATATCCGTGCGTTTGCAAACGGGCGGCCGGAGACATATTTCACCTTCACCTGTCGATCAGACGAGAGAAATCTGATGGAGCTTCTGACAAGGAGTCGTTACAAGCAGAATGGTGACTGTCAGTGAGTTTCCCCTGTACCTCCCGTGTAGGGGTGTATCTCACCGTGTGTATCACACCCCGTGTTTGTGTGTGTATCACACCGTGTGTGTGTGTGTGTGTGTATCTCACCGTGTGTATCACACCCCGTGTTTGTGTGTGTGTATGTATCACATCTTGCGTGTGTATCTCACCATGTGTATCACACCCCGTGTGTGTGCGTGTGTGTATCTCACTGTGTGTATCACACCGTGTGTGTGTATCAGTGTGTGTGTGTCACACTGTGTGTGTGTGTGTGTGTGTCACACTGTGTTTTAGTGTGTGTATCACATCATGCGTGTGTATCACATCATGTCTGTGTGTGCGTGCTTATGAATGTTATGAGTTGAACAGGTACTTTACATCCGTCTTCACTAGGGAGGACACAAACAATCTTCCTGATATAGTAGTGGCCAGAGGATCTGGGGTGACAGAGGAACTGAAGGAAATCTACATTAGGCAGGAAATGGTGTTGGATAGACTGATGGGACTGAAGGCTGATAAATCCCCAGGGCCTGATGGTCTACATCCCAGGGTACTTAAGGAAGTGACTCTAGAAATCGTGGATGCATTGATGATACTTTTCCAATGTTCTATAGATTCAGGATCAGTTCCTGTGGATTGGAGGGTAGCTGATGTTATCCCACTTTTTAAGAAAGGCGGGAGAGAGAAAACAGGGAATTATTGACCAGTTATCCTGACATTGGTGGAGGGGAAGATGCTGGAGTCAATCATAAAAGATGAAATAGCCGAACATTTGGATAGCAATAACAGGATCGGTCCAAGTCAGCATGGATTTACGAAGGGGAAATCATGCTTGCCTAATCTTCCGGAATCTTTTTTGAGATTGTAACGAGGAAAATGGACAAGGGAGAGCCAGTGGATGTAGTGTACCTGGACTTTCAGAAAGCATTTGATAAGGTCCCACTTAGGAGATTAGTGGGCAAAATTAGGGCACATGTTATTGGGGGTAGAGTGCTAACATGGATAGAGAAGTGGTTGGCAGACAGGAAACAAAGAGTGGGGATTAACGGGTCCCTTTTAGAATGGCAGGCAGTGACTAGTGGGATACCGCAAGGCTCGGTGCTGGGACCGCAGCTATTTACAATAATGATTTAGATGGATTCAAAGTAACATCAGCAAACTTGTAGGTGACACAAAGCTGGGTGGTAGTGTGAACTGTGCTATGAGAATGTAGGGTGATTTGGACAGGTTGGGGGAGTGGGCATTTGCATAGCAGATGCAGTTTAATGTGGATAAATGTGAGGTTATCCACTTTAGTAGCAAAAACAGGAAGGCAGATTATTATCTAAATCGTGTCAAGTTGGGAAAAGGGGAAGTACAACGGGATCTGGGGGTCCTTGTTCTTCAGTCAATGAAAGCAAGCATGCAGGTGCAGCCGGCAGTGAAGAAATCGAATGGCATGTTGGCCTTCATAACAAGGGGAGTTGAGTATAGGAGCAAAGAGGTCCTTCTGCAGTTGTACAAAGCCCTGGTGAGACCACATCTGAAGAAATGTGTGTGGTTTTGGTCCCCTAATTTGAGGAAGGACATTCTTGCTATTGAGGGAGTGCAGCGTAGGTTCACAAGGTTAATCTCAATCGACAAGGTCTGTGGATGGCGGGACTGTCATATGCTGTGAGAATGGAGCGGCTGGGCTTGTATACTCTGGAATTTAGAGGATGAGAGGGGATCTTATTGAAGCATATAAGATTATTAAGGGTTTGGACAAGCTAGAGGCAGGAAACATGTTCCCGATGTTCGGGAAGTCCAGAACCAGGGGCCACAGTTTAAGAATAAGGGGTAAGGCATTTAGAACGGAGATGAGGAAACTCTTTTTACACAGAGAGTTGTGAGTCTGTGGAATTCTCTGCCTCAGAGGGTGGTGGACGCTGATTCTCTGGATACTTTCAAGAGAGAGCTAGATAGGACTCTTAAAGATAGCGGAGTCAAGGGATATGGGGAGAAGGCAGGAATGGGGTACTGATTGTGGATGATCAGCCATGATCACATTGAATGGCTCGAAGGGCCGAATGGCCTACTCCTGCACCTATTGTCTATTGCTTGTGTGTGTATCACACCGCGGGTGTGTGCACATGTATGTGTGTGTGGGAAGTGTCGCTCTGTACCTCCCCGTGTAGGGGTGTACCACACCATGTGTGTGTATCACAATGTATGTGTGTGTGAGTGCGTGTATCACACTGTGTGTGTGTGTGTGTGTGTGTGTGTATGCGTGCATGTGTGTGTGGGGAGTTTCCCCGTGTAGGGATGTACCACAGTGTGTGTGTGTTTGTGTATCACACCGTGTGTGTGTGTGTGTGTGTACATGTACATCTGCGTGTGTGTGTGTGGGGAGTTTCCCCGTGTAGGGATGTACAAACAGTGTGTGTGTGTGGGGGGATTTTCACCCCCTGTTGCGGTGTACCACAAAATCACCACACCGTACCTTTCCTGTGTACGGGATCCCGGTCTTGAAGTAGTTTTCCACCTTCTCAAAACTGATCGTGGTGACCTCTGACGATACCTGACAGCTGCCCGAACCTTCCCTCCTTATCCCTGTGGATGGTGTCAAACAGTCACTCAGAGGTGAGGGAGGGAGGGAGAGAAAGTGGAATGAAGGAGAGGATGGAGAGAGCGAGTAAAGGGGTATTGGGAGAGGGAGAGGGGGTTGAAGGAGAGGATGGAGACGGAGCGAGGGCAGGTTGAAGAGAGGGAGCGATGGAGTGGGGGATGAAGGAGAGAGGGATAGAGGGAGTGGGGGATGAAGCAGAGTTCGGCAGTCTCACCCGTCCCCTCCTCAGACACCACGAAGTGTGCGTGGATGCTCCCAGAGCGCCGGTTGGTCCTGATCCGGATGGTGTCCATGGACAGATCCCTGGAGAAGCAGCCGTCTGTATCCGTCTGAGGGTGTGAGAGGGGGAGAGTGAGACCCAGGGGCAAGTGCTGGGCTGGGAAATTCATCCACACCCTCCTGTCCCACCCCCACCCCCACCCTGTATCCGTGTGTGTGACAGAGAGTGGGGAAGAGAGGGCAGAGAGAGAGAGCGGAAGAGAAGGAAAGACAGAGAAGGAAAGACAGAGAGAGGGAGAGTGGCAAATAAAAGAAAGTGCAAGGGAGGAAAGGAAGAGGATGAAAGAGTGTGAGAGAGAACGAAAGAGGAAAGGGGATGGGAAGAGAAAGCAGAGAAAGTGTGTATGTGTCGTTGAGCCTGGCTCTATGGTGATCCGGGTTCGATCCTAACACCCACCACTGTCTATCTGAGGGGAGCTTGCACGCTCTCCCTGTGACTGCGTGTGTCTGCTCCGGGTGCCACAGTCTCCTGCCCAGTGGGCTCAAGGGTTTAATGGGCCGCTGTGTATCGGTCCCAGTGTGTGGGTGAGGGGCAGAAGGTGGGAGTTATAAGGGGATGGGATAGCTGCATAGACCACCGGGACATCCATCCCCTTTCCCTTCCCCTAACCCGCTGGCCCCAGCCCTGTCACTCCCCTCACGCCCACCTCTCCCACACCCCTCATCCCCTGCTTCACTTCCCTGGGCCTACACCAGATCAGAACCAGAGCAGGGGGTAGTGTCCAACACTCACTCATCCAACTAGTTTCACTGTCATCCTGTTGATTTTCACTGTCTGTAAATAAATTGGAGGAACATCACTTCATATTTCGCTAGGGCACCTTACAACCCAGCAGTATCAATATTGATTTCTCCAACTTCATGTATCCCTTGCATCCCCTCTCTCTCCGTCCCTCCCTGCCCTAGTCCTTGTACTTGTGTCACTGTCATCCTGTTGAGTTTCACTGACTGCACACCTTTTCATTATCGTTGCTTTTTGCATATCTTCCATTCATTTATCTCTCGTTACCCTTTCTTCTGTCTCTCAGTCTGAAGAAGGGGCTCAACCTGAAACTTCATCTACTCCTTTCCTCCAGAGATGCTGGCTGACCCACCATTACTCCAGCTTTACTTGTCTCTCTTTAGTTGAAACCAGCATCTGCAGTTCCCAGCAAACCCACCCTTCCTCTCTTCCACTCTCATTCCTTGGTGTCACGGGCAAACTAACTAACCAACCTGTCTATGTTTAAGAAAGAACTACAAATGCTGGAAAAATCGAAGGTGGACAAAAATGCTGGAGAAACTCAGCGGGTGGGGCAGCATCTATGGAGAGAAGGAATATGTGACGTTTCGGATCGAGACCCTTCTTCAGACAGAAGAATCATGAGAGGAATTGGTTAAACAACATTTGAAATATTACATGCAGTTCTGTTTGAAGATAGACACAAAAAGCTGGAGTAACTCAGCGGGTCAGGCAGCATCTCTCAGGTTAAAGACAGGCAAGGTTTCGGGTCGAGACCCTTCATCAGTCTGAGATGATAAAGGGTCAGTCTAATGAAGGGTCTTGACCTGAACCATCTAGAGCTTTTCTCTCCAGAGATGTTGCCTGACCCGCTGAGTTACTCCAACGGTTTATGTCTATCTTCGGTGTAAACCAGCATCTGCAGTTCTTTCTTGCACATGCAGTTCTGGTCGCCCCATTACAGGAAAGATGAGGAAGCTTTGGGGAGGGTGCAGGGGAGGTTTACCGGAATGATGCCTGGATTAGGGGGCATTGACTGCAGGGACTGACTTTATAGTAATAGTCATACAACAGGCAAACAAAACAAGTCCTTCGATCCAATTTGCCCATGCTCCATCTCCACTAGTACTGCCTACCTGCATTTGGCTCATATTCCTCTGAACTATTCCTGCCCATGTAATTGTCCAAATGTCTTTTGAAAGAGAGGCACGGTAGCACAGTTGTAGAGTTGCTGCCTTACAGTGGCAGAGACCCGGGTTAGATCCTGACTACAAATGCTGTTTGTATGTTGACCCTGTGACTGCGTGGGGTTTTTCCGGGTGATCTGGTTTTCTCCCCACATTCCTAAGATGTACAGGTTTGTAGTTTAAATTGTCAATATTGTTTAGGTTAGTGCTACTGTACACGGTAATCGCTAGTAGGCTCCGATTCAGTGGGCCAAAACGCCTCTGTTACACCTCATATACCCACCACCCTGTTTGAATAAGGTACACCTGTTTCCAATTCAATCTTTTCTCTCTCACCTTAAACCTTTGTCCTCTGGTTCTTGATTCTCCTACTCTGGGTAAAAGACTATGCACCTCATGATCTTTTACACTTCGCCCCTTAGCCTCCTGCGTTCCAAGGAATAAAGTCCTAGCCTGCTCAAACACTCCCGTTAGGTCAGGCCATTAATTCCTGCAACATCCTGGTAAATCTTCTCGGCATTATTTGCAGGCTTAACAACATCTTTCCTGTAACAGGGTGACCAAAAATGAACACAATACTCCTCATGCGACCTCACCAATGTCTTGTACAACTGTAACATAACATCCCAACTTCTATACTCAGCACCCTGAGTAATGAAGGCCTATGACCAAGCCTTCTTGACCAACCTATCTACTTGTGACACCATTTCAAGGAACAATGTACCTGTACTCCTAGACCCCTCTGCTCTGCAACACTCCCCAGGGCCCTGTCATTCACTGTGTAGATCCTGCCTTGGTTTGACTTCCCAAAATGCAACACTTGCACCTATCTGTATTCAACCATTCCTCAGCCCACTTGCTCAACTGATTAAGATCCCACTGTAATTTTTGATAACCATCTTCACTATCTACGATGCCACCCACTTTAGTGTCATCTGCAAACATACTAACCATTCTCGTACATTCTCATCCAAATCGTTGATATAAACCACAAACAGCAATGGGCCCAGATCCGATCCGAGGCACACCACAGGTCTCCAGTCCGAAAAACAACATTCCATCACCCTCTGCTTCCTTCCATGAAACCATTCCATATCTAGTCGGCTAGCTCTCCATGGATCCCATGCAATCTATCCTTCCAGAACAGCCTACCAAGTGGAAACTTATCAAATGCCTTGCTGATGTCCATATAGACAATGTCTATGACTTGGCCCTCATCATCCTTTTTCATTGCCTCTTCAATAAACTCAATGAGATTCGTAAGACACGAACTCCCACGTACAAAACCATGCCAACTATTTCTCAGCAGCCCCAATCTATCCAAAATGCATGTATATCTTATCTCTCAGAATCTTCTCCAGTAATTTGCCACTCTCCAGTGTTCCAGCATCTCAGCATGATTTGACTGGACAGTACACAAACAAAACATGGTGCAGGTGACAATAATAAACCAATACCAGGTACTGACCTTGCCTGTCATGATGTGACAGTTACTCTGAGAACGGTAAACTGGTTGCAGGCAAACAGTGCCATTAACATCTCCCCGCATGGGTTTACCATAGGTGTATCTGCAAAACATTCACAGCACCGGTCATTGACAGAGAGCCTCTACCCCGTCCCACATTCCCGGCATCAGACAGGAAAGAAACACCCTCTACCCTGTCCCATCACACAGACAGACAGGAGCTGTTCTGATGGCAGACGATTTGAAGCAGAATTTCAGAAGAAGTTGGGAGATCATGTTGCATTTGTATAAGACCACATTTAGAATATTGTGTTCAGTTCTGGGCACAATGTTATGGGAAAGGTATTGTCAAGCTTGAAAGGGTTCAGAAAAGATTTACGAGGATGTTGCCGGGACTAGAAGGTGTGAGCTATAGGGAGAGGTTGAGTAGGCTGGGTCTCTATTCCATGGAGTGCAGGAGGATAAGGGGTGATCTCATAGAGGTGTATAAAATCATGAGATGAATAGATCAGGTAGATGCACAGAGTCTTTTGCCCAGAGATGGGGAATTGAGGACCAGAGGACATAGGTTCAAGGTGAAGGGGAAAATATTTAATGGGAATCCAAGGGGTAACTTTTTTACACAAAGGGTGGTGGGTATATGGAATAAGCTGCCAGAGGCTGGGACTATCCCATCGTTTAAGAGACAGTTAGACAGGTACATGGATAGAACAGGTTTGGCGGGATATGGACCAAGTGCAGGCAAGTGGGACTAGCGTAGCTGGGACATTGTTGGCTGGTGTGGGCGAGTTGGGCCGAAGGACCTTTTTCCACACTGTATCACTCTATGACTCCATGAGTCATTGTGGAGGGGGAACAAAGGCAGCGAGAATTTGGAGCTTGGATTATCACCAGACTTCAGAGGCTTTCTTTTAAAAAAGGATTTCTTCAATTTGTGAGGAATTTGACTGTGTCTCCTTGAAAGTTGTAGGAGCGGCAGTAACTGGCAGATTGCCAAGAGCACTTAGAAACAGGGGAGCTGAGATTTGGATTGATGTTGTGGCTGTTTACATCGAATACCTCCCTCCCATGCAGATTTACCACGTCCAGGTTAGCTGGTAAAGAGGGGAACTGGTTTTTTTTGGTTGCCAGTGAAGCTGAAATGGTTCAAATGGACCTGGGGTCAAAACCTTCAGAGTTGCAACTTCGACAGGGAAGATCAACTCGGACACTCCTTGTTTATCTTATTTAGCCTTTGTTGCTTTTCTGGGTACTTGTGGCGCCACTCACTATGCGAACCCTCGGCAGTAGGGGGTAGGGTCATGTACGCGTCTGGGTAATGGCGGGAAGGCGTTGTCACGAGGTTTAGGGGTGTGCCCTAGTATAAGTATAGAGCCCCGGGTCAGCCTTCCCCCATTCGCATGTGTGTTGTTCTCTTTAATTCATCAATAAAAATCTCTTTGATTCACCACGTGTGGCTTGCTTATTCGCCCGCCATGCACTTCTTAATTAGATTGTTAATTAAATGTTGAAAAGCACCGTTTACAGCAGCAACAGCAGTAAGATTTTAATTTATTAAGTACCTATAACTTTTGTCATGCCACTCCTCAAAGATGGCGACCACTCAGAGCTACGCAGCTACTGAGCCTTGACCGTTGTTTGAGTTGATGAGGGGTAAAAATGGCGTTAAAATGAAGATACAAAATAATCTGACTTTTGCCTTGAAAGACAGTGGGAAGTCTGTTTTCATATTAAATTCTGCACAGGCGGTGGCTATAGGTGGACTACTCCTCAAGTTTTGGCTGCTGTTCAGCCCGACACCTCTGAATGTTTTCAAACTGCTAACTGGCAGTTTTGATCGATCCAGTACTTGGAAGAGTGATTGTTTTAACTGGGAATGTGTTATTTACAGTAACAGCAGTGTGGGAGATGATGTTAGTTCTGTCGACAGTGAGTTGTCAGAATGCCCGGATCCCAGCTCGGTGTCTCGAATGGCCGAAATCTGGGAGTTTCGGGAGTTTCTGCGAGACTCCAAGGGCAGTAAGAATAAAGTCCAGTTAGCTGCCAACCGGTGGTCGGATCTACCGGGACTTATCCGGTCACTTGATACCATCCTTCATAATAAGAGGGGCAGTATCCTCAGGGGTGAACGGTGCCAGTTCCATGATCTTTTGAAGCTCCTAAGAGAGGGGCAGAGGGCAAGATTTGGCTCCACTCCCGTGAAGAGTGCTATTAAAAAAAGCTAGTGTGTTTTCAACATGAAGATTACAGCAGCTAGCCTAAACATTAATGGTGGTGGGGGGATCTCTGTAGATTTCACCACCTATCAGTCAGAGAGGGGAAGTACACAGTGAGCTTTCTGCAAAAAACGCATACTGTTGCCAAAGATTAACCCACCTGGCTCCTGGAGTGGGAAGGGGGAGTCTACATGAGCCATCTCAACACTAATTCGAGTGGGGTGGCCTTCCTGTTGGCCCCGACTTTCCAGCCGGTGCAGGAAATTGTGCCGGGCCGTTTGTTGTATCTCACCATGTGCCTGGATGGCGTGCCGTTATATTTTATTAATGCAGGCGTACTTACTGCAGGAGGTGACTGCTCTGCTGAGCACTATTGATTGTGGGGAGTGTGTCTTTCTTGGGGGGGTTTCAATTGTACCCTTGAGGTGAGATATCGCTCTGGTACTCAGCGTGCCCCAGCAACAGCAAAGAAGTTGAGAGAGTTCATTGATTCCTTTGAGTTGGTTGTTGCGTGACGGTATCTCCACCTTGATCCCAACGCTTTCTCGTGGAGGTCAGAGGGGGGTGGTTCCCGTATCGATCGCATGAATATCTCCAGAGCGTATATCTCTCGTGTCTCGGTGGTCTCTATGCGACCGGTGCCGTGCTCGGACCACAGCCTGGTGCGAGTGGACTTTATCCCAGCGCTCACACGGGCAGGGTCCGCGTACTTGCAATTTAATAACTGGCTGCTGGAGGATCGCTGATTCCAGGATTCATTCAGACAGTTTAGGGCAAAGTGGAGAGAGGCAGAGGGGCTTCACTTCCCTTAGGCAGTGGTGGGATGTGGGAAAGGTGTTCATCTGTCTCTTTTGTCAGGAGTACACGAGGGGGTCGACCAGGAGGCAGAACGCTGAGGTTGAACGACTCGAGAGAGAGTTATTTAACTCAGAGTCTGGCTTGGGTCAGATCGGTGAGAACTCCTGTGAGTGGGGAGTTTATCAGGAGAGGAAGGAAGCGCTGAGGGTCCTGCAGATTGAGCGGTCCCGAGGCGCTTATGTGAGCATGCGAGTCCAGATGTTGCACAATCTGGAACGTGCTTCACATTTCATTTTCTATCTAGAGAAAGGGCGTCGAGCTGCTTGCGGATGATGGCTCCTCTGTCACTGATCCAGAGAGTAGTGCTTTAGCTCAGTCCTTTTACGGGACTCTGTTCTCTGCAGATGGTTTTAGCGGGGAGGCTCAGCGGGTCCTGTGGGAGGGTCTACCGACTGTAGATTGAGAGGAGGTTGAACTCCGTGATGACCAGTTAACATTGGAGGAATTGACTGGTGCCCTGAACCAGCTCAGGAGGGGCAAATCCTCAGGGCTGGATGGGCTGACTGTAGAGTTTGTTCGTGCCTTCTGGGATGTCCTATGGGGAG
Source organism: Malacoraja senta (assembly GCA_038087875.1). Taxonomy (NCBI): domain Eukaryota; kingdom Metazoa; phylum Chordata; class Chondrichthyes; order Rajiformes; family Rajidae; genus Malacoraja; species Malacoraja senta. The sequence goes on from JAXLNO010004314.1 coordinate 320,165, forward strand.
ATTACACGAAGGTACTGGTGGAGAGCCTGGTGACCGGGGAGATGCCCCTCTTGTGGCGTAGGGCAGTCGTTGTCCTGCGTACGACAGTCCCGCCATCCCAGGGATCAATCTCGTGAACCTACGCTGCACTGCCTCAATCACAAGGATGTCCTTCCTCAAATTAGGAGACCAAAACTGTACACAATACTCCAGATGTGGTCTCACCAGAGCCCTATACAACTGCAGAAGAACCTCTTCACTCCTATACTGAAATCCTCTTGTTATAAAGGCCAACATTCCATTAGCTTTCTTCACAGCCTGCTGTACCTGCAGGCCAACTTTCAGTGACAGGTGTACAAGGACACCCAGGTCTCGTTGCACCTCCCCCTTACCTAACCTAACCCCATTGAGATAATAATCTGCCCCCTTGTTTTTGCCGCATAAGTGGATAACCATATAACATATAACCATAACAGCACGGAAATAAATACTTCCCCCTAGTCCCATCTACCTGCACTCAGACCATAACCCTCCATTCCTTTCCCGTCCATATACCCATCCAATCTATTTTTAAAGGATAACATCGAACCTGCCTCCACCACTTCCACTGGAAGCTCATTCCACACAGCTACCACTCTCTGAGTAAAGAAGTTCCCCCTAATGTTCCCCCTAAACTTCTGTCCCTTAATTCTCAAGTCATGTCCCCTTGTTTGAATCTTCCCTACTCTCAATGGGAAAAGCTTATCCACGTCCACTCTGTCTAACCCGCTCATAATTTTAAAGACCTCTATCAAGTCCCCTCTTAACCTTCTGCGCTCCAAAGAATAAAGACCTAACTTGTTCAACCTTTCTCTGTAACTTAGTTGCTGAAACCCAGGCAACATTCTAGTAAATCTCCTCTGTACTCTCTCTATTTTGTTGACATCCTTCCTATAATTAGGCGACCAAAATTGTACTCCATACTCCAGAATTGGCCTCACCAATGCCTTGTACAATTTTAACATTACATCCCAACTTCTATATTCAATGCTCTGATTTATAAAGGCCAGCACACCCAAAAGCTTTCTTTACCACCCTATCTACATGAGATTCCACCTTCAGGGAACTATGCACAGTTATTCCTAGATCCCTCTGTTCAACTGCATTCCTCAATTCGCTACCATTTACCGCGCTACCATTAACCTCACATTTATCTATATTATACTGCATCTGCCACGCATCTGCCCACTACCTCAACCTGTCCAGGTCACCCTGCAACCTCCTAACATCCTCTACACAGTTCACACTGCCATCCAGCTTTGTGTCATCCACAAACTTGCTCGTGTTGCTCCTAATTCCCTCTCCCAAATCATTAATATACATGGTAAACAGTTGCGGCCCCAACACCGAGCCTTGCGGAAAAGGACCCGTTCACTCCTACTCTTTGCTTCCGGTCTGCCATTTTCTATCCATATCAACACCCTACCATGTGCTCTAATTTTAGTCACCAGTCTCCCGTGCGGGACTTTATCAAAGGCTTTCTGAAAGTCTAGATACACTACATCCACTGGCATCCCTTCATCCATTTTACTTGTCACATCCTCAAAAAATTCCATAAGATTAGTCAAGCATGATTTCCCTTTAATAAATCCATGTTGACTTGGACTAATCCTTTTACTGCTATCCAAATGCCCCATTATTACCTCTTTAATAATTGACTCCAGCATCTTTCCCACCACCAAAGTCAGGCTAACTGGTCGGTAATTCCCCTTTTTCTCTCTCGCTCCTTCCTTGAAAAGTGGGATAAGATTAGCTATCCTCCAATCCACAGGAAGTGATCCTGAATCTATTGAACATTGGAAAATGATCACCAATGCGTCCACTATTTCTAAAGCCACCTCCCTGAGGACCCTGGGATGCAGACCATCAGGCCCAGGGGATTTATCATCCTTCAGTTCCATTAGCCTACCCAATACTATTTCTCGCCTAATGAAAATTTCTTTCAGTTCCTCTACCCCCTTAGATCCTCTGTCCTCCAGTACATCTGGGAGATTGTTTGTGTCTTCCTTAGTGAAGTACCTATTCAACTCTTCTGCCATTTCCTTGTTGCCCATAATAATTTCACCCATGTCTGCCTTCAAGGGACCACATTTGACTTTGCTACTCTTTTTCCCTTAACATATTTAAAGAAGCTTTTACTGTCCTTATTTGTATTCCTGGCCAGCTTCCCTTCGTACTTCATCTTTTCAGCCCGTATTGCCCGTTTTGTTTCCTTCTGTTGTCCTATGAAAGCTTCCCAATCCTCTGGCTTCCGGTTACTCTTTGCTGTGTTATACATCTTTTCTTTTAGTTTTATTCTATCCACAACTACTCTTGTCAGCCACGGTTGCCTCCTACTCCCCTTCGAATCTTTCTTCCTTTTTGGAATGAAATGGTCCTGCGTCTCCCGGATTATGCCCAGAAATTCCTGCCATTGCTGTTCCACCGTCATTCCTGCTACGATCCCTTTCCAATCTACTTTGGTCAGCTCCCCTCTCATGCCTTCATAGAAACATAGGAAATAGGTGCAGGAGTAGGCCATTCGGCTCTTCGAGCCTGCACCGCCATTCAATATGATCATGGCTGATCATCCAACTAAGTATCCTGTACCTGCTTTCCCTCCATACCCCCTGATCCCTTTAACCACAAGGGCCACATCTAACTCCCTCTTAAATATAGTCAATGAACTGGCCTCAACTACCTTCATAGTCCCCTTTGTTCAACTGCATCACTGCCACTTCCGATTTAACCTTCTCCTTCTCAAATTGCAAATTAAAATTAATCATATTATGATCACTACCTCCAAGCGGTTCCTTTACCTCGAGTTCACTTATCATATCTGGTTCATTGGACAACACTAAATCCAGAATTGCCTTTTCGCTGGTCGGCTCCATTACAAGCTGCTCTAAGAATCCATCTTGGAGGCATTCTACAAACTCTCTTTCTTGGGGTCCTGAACCAACCTGATTTTCCCAGTCTACCTGCATATTGAAATCCCCCATCACCACAGTGGCATTACCTTTGTTACATGCCAGTTTTAACTCCTGCTGCAACTTACACCCTACATCCCGGCTACTATTTGGGGGTCTGTAAATAACACCAATTAGTGTCTTCTTGCCTTTACAATTCCTCAACTCAATCCACAGTGACTCTACCTCGTCAGTCCCTATGTCTTCCCTCGCAAGGGACTGAATACCATCCATCACCAACAGAGCTACCCCCCCTCCTCTGCCCACCTGCCTGTCCTTTCTATAGGATGTATAACCCTGAATATTAAGTTCCCAGATCCGATCCTCCTGCAGCCACGTCTCAGTAATCCCCACAATGTCATATCTACCAACCTCTAACTGAGCCTCAAGCTCGTCTACTTTACTTCTTATACTTCACGCATTCATATACAATACTTTTAATTCCTTACGCATCTCACCTTTCACATCGATCCCTATTACACTTGGCCATACACTCCTATCCCTTTGTTAGCTTCCTGTCCCGTTAATTCTGGGGTCATTAACCATCCCTTTACTCTCTTTCCCTTTAACTGCATCCTCGACTATCCCATTTGACACCCCACCCCCCTTATTCAGTTTAAAACCACCCGTGTAGCAGTGGCAAACCTGCCTGCCAGAATGCTGGTCCCCCACCTGTTAAGATGCAATCCGTCCCTTTTGTGCAGTTCCCCCTTACTCCAAAACAGATCCCAGTGAACTAAGAAACTAAATGCCTGCCCCGTGCACCAGTTCCTCAGCCACACATTCAAGCCAAGTATCTCCCTGTTCCTGCTCTCGCCAGCACGAAGAACTGGAAGCAAACCGGAGATAACATCCCTGGAGGTCCTGCTTTTCAGCATTTTTCTGAGCTCTCTATAAAGTCACGCTGCAGAATATTCATCCCCTTCTTTCCGACATCGTTTGTGCCGACATGCACTAACCTTCACCTTCGCCCTGGAGGATTTTCTGCACTCTGTCCATGACATCCTGGATCCTGGCACCAGGAAGGCAGCACACCATCCTCGAATCCTGTCTATTGCCGCAGAAACCCCTGTCCGTACCTCTCACAATGGAGTCTCCAACTACAATGGCGTTGTCTGACGTTGGCCTCTTTAGTTTTGGCTCAACTGCCCTTTTTGCTTCGCAAGTCAGTCCTCCGCTCAGTGTGATAACTTCTTCTGTCCCGTCAGCTTCTAAGTGGGTGAACCTGTTCACAAGAGGTACAACACCCGGGGACGTTTGCATTCCATGTTTCCCGTCTCACCGTCACCCACCTTCTCTCTTCCAGTACCTTAGGTGTAACAATCTTACTGTAGGACTTGTCGAGGAACGACTCAGTTTCTCGGACAAACCTGAGGTACATAGATACATAGAAAATAGGTGCAGGAGTAGGCCATTCGGCCCTTCGAGCCTGCACCGCCATTCAATATGATCAAGGCTGATCATCCAACTCAGTATCCCGTACCTGCCTTCTCTCCATACCCCCTGATCCCCTTAGCCACAAGGGCCACATGTAACTCCCTCTTAAATATAGCCAATGAACTGGCCTCAACTACCCTCTGTGGCAGAGAGTTCCAGAGATTCACCACTCTCTGTGTGAAAAAGTTTTTCCTCATCTCGGTCTTAAAGGATTTCCCCCTTATCCTTAAGCTGTGACCCCTTGTCCTGGACTTCCCCAACATCGGGAACAATCTTCCTGCATCTAGCCTGTCCAACCCCATAAGAATTTTGTAAGTTTCTATAAGATTCCCTCTCAATCTCCTAAATTCTAGCGAGTATAAGCCAAGTCTATCCAGTCTTTCTTCATATGAAAGTCCTGACATCCCAGGAATCAGTCTGGTGAACCTTCTCTGCACTCCCTCTATGGCTATAATGTCCTTCCTCAGATTTGGAGACCAAAACTGTACGCAATACTCCAGGTGTGGTCTCACCAAGACCCTGTACAACTGCAGTAGAACCTCCCTGCTCCTATACTCAAATCCTCTTGCTATGAAGGCCAACATACCATTCGCTTTCTTCACTGCCTGCTGCACCTGCATGCCTACTTTCAAACTGGTGTACCATGACACCCAGGTCTCGCTGCATCTCCCCATTTCCTAATCGGCCACCATTTAGATAATAGTCATCCACTTGCTTCTCGAGTTCCCCAACACGGTCCTTCAGGAGCTGTACCTGGATGCACTTCTCACATTTGTAGCAGCCAGAGGCACCAGCAGTGTTCTTGATCTCCCACATACTGCAAGCATCACACTGAATCAGCTTGCCTGCCATCTCCTTCTTTCGTCTCTCCCTCTCCAGCGTTTTGCGTAGCCTCCTCAGTCTCCTCGCCGAAGACTCTCGAGCCAAAGACTCACACTTTTCTCACAGGACTCTCGAGCCAAAGACTCACACTTTTCTCACAGGACTCTCGAGCCAAAGACTCACACTTTTCTCACAGGACTCTCGAGCCAAAGACTCACACTTTTCTCACAGGGCACTTTCCTCACAAGGCCGCTCCCTCACTGCCGCTCCCTAATTGCTTATATTGACTGATAAATTGCCTAATTTACCAATTTACAACCCAAATTCCTCAGTTTTAAACTGTTTTCCCCCTCTGACTGACTTCTAACTCTCCTCCCACGGGCTAGAGCCAATCAGTGTTTTCTCCTCCTTCTCTTTGTTGCTGTTGCTTCCAAATCCACGGGAGCTCTGAGTAGAGTCTGCCTGTGATTTGCCTCTCCTTTTCAACTGTTTTCCCCCTCTGACTCACTTCTAACTCTCCTCCCACTCGGGCTAGAGCCAATCAGTGTTTTCTCCTGCTTCTCTTTGTTGCTGTTGCTTCCAAATCCACGGGTCGATCGGGAGGGTCTCCTGGGCCTGGCCAAGATGGCCATTCGCGGAACCAGGCAGCGGGTAGTCGATGGTCACACCAGAGTCGGCTGTATGCCCCTCTTCCGGGCCTACGTCCGTGTTCACGTGTCCCTGGAGAGGGAACCACGGGGACTCTAGGGGCCTTCCGTGAACGTTGGTCGCCGCAGAGGGTTGAGTGCATTGTTGATACAGAAGCCACTATTGTATTATAATGATTCATTTGAACATTTTTGCACCTTCTGGTACACTGTAATATGCAATTTTTCTCCATCGATTGTCACCATGTCGTGGTGGAGAAGCTTGTGTGGACCTGAGATCCTGAGAGTGATGCCATCTGGAGCTATGCTCCTGGTAGGGACACCCATAGCGGTAAGGTCGAGGGGGAGGTCTCTGATAAAGAGAAATCCAACCAAGACCTCAATGGTGCAACAGGCGGAGGATGATGGCTGACTTTAATGGAGCATCACAAAGGCTGGGAAGGCAGATGAAGGCTGCAGCAGAAAAGAGTGCCGGTCGTTTTGGATTCATATAACCATATAACAATTACAGCACGGAAACAGGCCATCTCGGCCCTTCTAGTCCGTGCCGAACACTTATTCTCACCTAGTCCCATTTACCTGCACTCAGACCATAACCCTCCATTCCTTTCCCGTCCATATACCTATCCAATTTATTTTTAAATGATAAAATCGAACCTGCCTCCACCACTTTCACTGGAAGCTCATTCCACAAAGCTACCACTCTCTGAGTAAAGATGTTCCCCCTCATGTTACCCCTAAACTTCTGTCCCTTAATTCTCAAGTCATGTCCCCTTGTTTGAATCTTCCCTACTCTCAATGGGAAAAGCTTATCCACGTCAACTCTGTCGAACCCGCTCATCATTTTAAAGACTTCTATCAAGTCCCCCCTTAACCTTCTGCGCTCCAAAGAATAAAGACCTAACTTCTTCAACCTTTCTCTGTAACTTAGGTGCTGAAACCCAGGCAACATTCTAGTAAATCTCCTCTGTACTCTCTCTATTTTGTTGACATCTTTCCTATAATTTGGCGACCAAAATTGTACACCATACTCCAGAATTGGCCTCACCAATGCCTTGTACAATTTTAACATTACATCCCAACTTCTATATTCAATGCTCTGATTTATAAAGACCAGCACACCAAAAGCTTTCTTTACCACCCTATCTACATGAGATTCCACCTTCAGGGAACTATGCAGTTATTTATAGATCCCTCTGTTCAACTGCATTCCTCAATTCGCTGCCATTTACCATGTACGTCCTATTTTGATTTGTCCTGCCAAGATGTAGCACCTCACACTTATCAGCATTAAACTCCATCTGCCATCTTTCTGCCCACTCTTCCAAATGGCCTAAATCTCTCTGTAGACTTTGAAAATCTACTTCATTATCCACAACACCACCTATCTTAGTATCATCTGCATACTTACTAATCCAATTTACCACACCATCATCCAGATCATTGATGTATATGACAAACAACAGTGGCCCCAACTCAGATCCCTGAGGCACCCCACTAGTCACTGGCCTCCAACCTGACAAACAGCCATCCACCATTAATGGAAGGGTTTCTGCCCGAAACGTTACCTATTTCCTTCGCTCCATAGATGCTGCTGCACCCGCTGAGTTTCTCCAGCATTTTTGTGTACCTTCGATTTTCCAGCATCTGCAGTTCCTTCTTTAACACTTTGTCTACTCCACTGCGAAATCTCGTCAAGGTATGCCTACTTTGAAGAGGTTCTCCTCCTCTCTCCGGAGACTGTTCCACACCCAACTCTCTAAAGAAGGGTTTCGGCCCGAAACGTTACCTATTTCCTTCGCTCCATAGATGCTGCTGCACCTGCTGAGTTTCTCCAGCATTTTTGTGTACCTTCGATTTTCCAGCATCTGCAGTTCCTTCTTTAACACTTTGTCTACTCCACTGCGAAATCTCGTCAAGGTATGCCTACTTTGAAGAAGTTCTCCTCCTCTCTCCGGAGACTGTTCCACACCCAACTCTCTAACGAAGGGTTTCGGCCCGAAACGTTACCTATTTCCTTCGCTCCATAGATGCTGCTGCACCCGCTGAGTTTCTCCAGCATTTTTGTGTACCATCCACCATTACTCTCTGGCATCTCCCATTCAGCCACTGTTGAATCCATCTTGCTACTCCACCATTAATACCCAACAATTGAACCTTCTTAACCAACCTTCCATGTGGAACCTTGTCAAAGGCCTTACTGAAGTCCTTATAGACAACATCCACCGCTTTACCCTCATCAATTTCTCTAGTAACCTCTTCAAAAAATTCAAGAAGATTAGTCAAACATGACCTTCCAGGCACAAATCCATGTTGACTGTTCCTAATCAGACCCTGTTTATCCAGATGCTTATATATATTATCTCTAAGTATCCTTTCCATTAATTTGCCCACCACTGACATCAAACTAACAGGTCTATAATTGCTAGGTTTACTCTTAGAACCCTTTTTAAACAATGGAACAACATGCGCAGTACGCCAATCCTCCGGCACCATTCCCGTTTCTAATGACATTTGAAATATTTCTGTCATAGCCCCTGCTATTTCTACACTAACATCCCTCAATGTCCTAGGGAATATCCTGTCAGGACATGGAGACTGATCCACTTTTATATTTTTCAAAACTGTCAGTACTTCCTCTTCTTTGAATCTCATAGTTTCCATTGCTACTCTACTTGTTTCCCTTATCTCACATAATTCAATATCCTTCTCCTTGGTGAATACCGAAGAAAAGAAATTGTTCAATATCTCCCCCATCTCTTTTGGCTCTGCAGATAGCTGTCCACTCTGACTCTCTAATGGACCAATTTTATCCCTCGTTATCCTTTTGTTATTAATAAAGCTGTAGAAACTCTTTGGATTTACTTTCACCTTACTTGCCAAAGCAACCTCATATCTTCTTTTAGCTTTTCTAATTTCTTTCTTAAGATTCTTTTTACATTCTTAATACTCCTCAAGCACGGACAAGATTCCATGCCACTGGATTCTGACCCAGATCTGTCAAGGACCATGGGGTGGCTGTCTGTGCACCAGTCTCCCCACGTGAAACAAAGTCACGCACAGGCGTCCTCCATGAGAGGACAGTCATACTCGTTTCGAGTGGCCGCCGATGAATATGCAATTATTGAATAAAGTCCTTGGAAGGAAAAAAAGAGTGAAGCTCCCTCTGCATGGTCCCATCACACACTCCCGTGATCAGACACAGAGTGAGGCTCCCTCCACACTGTCCCCTCACACACCTGAGCTGACTAAGTTGTGGCTCAGAATTGTAAGCAGACCCCTGTTTACCTGCCACACACTTTGATGCGAATCGTTGTGTCTAGGATAGTGATCTGTTCGGGAAGATGAACCTTCAGTTCAAACTTGGGCAGCACTGCAAGACAGAGGGAGAAGGTCAGTGAAGCTGCATCCCCTCCCCAACGCGGTCCCCCAACCACCACCCTCCCAACCCCTGCACACTCCTCCCGCCCTGCCTCCCTCCCTCTGGCTTCAGCTCCCCGACACCCATCCACTCCTCCTCCAGAGACCCTTCAATGGCCCATGACCCAAACTCTCCCCCCAGCACCTCTTTCCACCTGGGAACTCTGTCCATCTGTCCCAAACTCCTCTCCTAGGACACGGACAAGGAGGAGGCATGAACATTGAATTCTCCCAACTCTGCTAGCCCTTGCTGTCCCCTCCCCTTCATCAGCCCTCTGGTTGTCTCCTCCCATCCCCCAGCCCTCGGGCTCCTCCTCTGCCTTTTTTCCTTTTTTCCTTTCTTCTCCCCACCCCCTATCAGTCTGAAGAAGGGTTTCGGCCCGAAACGTTGCCTTTTCCTTTGCTCCATAGATGCTGCTGCACCCGCTGAGTTTCTCCAGCATTTTTGTGTACCCAGGAGGATCCCGGTAACCTCTGACTTGGGACAGGTATAGGCAGCTGGGATCATGCATCCTTGGCCATTGGTCCTTTATCTCCTCACGTCTCCGAAATATCCACCGGCTTCAGCTCCTCCAGGGAGAAGGCCCCAATGCTTCATGGGAAGAGATCTCCCCCCTTCCCATTGGCTCCCCATCTCATTTCCTGGGGTAGCCTCCCCGAGGCTACCCCAGGAAAGAGAGCATCCTTCCTGCATCGCTTCCCTCGGGATATCAGAGGCAGGTCGAGAGATTCAAGCTCCTGGCCAGAAATATGTCCACAATCTATCCTGTACCAACCACATCAACGCTATGGCCAAGAAAGAAGACCAACACCTCGACTTCATCAGAACACTAAGGAATTTCAGCAGGTCTCCAAAACCCTTCTCAACAGAAACACAAATTGGAAACACAACAGTATCTCATATTTCACTTGGGCAGATTACAGCCCAGTGGAATGATTTTTGATTTCTCGAATTTCAAGTAACCCCGGCATTCCCTCTCCCTCTCCCTCTATCCCTCCCCCACCCAAGTCGCACCAGCTTATTGTTTTCACCCAACAAACAGCTAACAATGGCCTGTTTCATTTATCATCGTTACTTTTTTGCATATCTTTTATTCATTGTTCTTTATCTCTCTACATCATCTATATCTCGTTTCCCTTTTCCCTAACTAGTCTGAAGAAGGGTCTCGACCTGAGACGTCATCCATGCCTTCTCTCCAGAGATGCTGCCTGTCCTGCTGAGTTACTCCAGCTTTTTATGTATCTTTAGTTGAAACCATCATCTGCCGTTCCTTCCTACACAGAAAGCAAACTGTTGGGTTCCATCTCAGCTAGGTTTGACATAATGCAAGAACTTGCAGAGTGTTGTGGAGGTGATTCAGTCCATCACACAGACCAGACTCCACACTATCGAGTAGAGTCAAGAATGTTTAACTGTCAAGTGTCCCGAAGAGGAAGGATGAAATTCTAACTTGCAGCAGCATTGCAGGCCTGTAAACAACCTACTCATAGATAACGTCAAAAACAAAAAAAATGTCCATTCTTTGAAAACCCCAACAACGGTGCAAAAAGCCCGAAGTCCATCATGTAACCAAGACAGTTCGTAGTTCATAGATGGTTCATAGACTGTTCATGCTGTCTCAGGAAAGGTAGTTGTTATTGGGCAAGTCCACTTCTGGCATGTGGGAGTCATTGAAGGGTCATTTTAAGTTCAGGACTGACATGTTCCAGTAAGGATGGGGAAAAAGGATGGCAAAGTCAGGGATATTAGTCATGGATAAAGACAGGGCAGGCCCACGAGTTAAAAATCTGAATTGGGGCAAGGCCAGGTTTGATGGTATTCGACAGAAACCTGCTGAAGTTCATTGGAGTGGATTGTGTACGGGCAAGAGAACATCCGGAAAGTGAAATACTTTTATAAGTGTATAACAAGAGTTCAGGACATGCATGTTTCTGTTAGAGTGAAGAGCAAAGCAAGTGGGAGTAAGGAAGCTTGGATGACAAGAGGGATAAGCGAGTTCGGTATTCCGACTGCACATGCCCAGGTCATAGGTCACTCGCGATAAACATTCTCGGCAGCTGTCCTGCTGCGTTGTGTGCAGGCCTGCATTTCATCCGTGGTCAGGGTCGGGCCTGAGTCTCCGGCACTGCGGGCACTGTTGAGTTGCTGCTGGGCCTTCGCCGTCCCCTCCTGGGTGTCCTGTCCCTGTCCAAGGGCGGCCAGTAGTGTCCGGGGTGGCCCTGGGCTGGTGGGGTGCCGGCCCGGGGCGGTGATGGCCCCGGGCTTGCAGCCGGCGCTGGGGGAGGCGCTGACTCCAGCTCGGCTCTGCCTGTCCCGCCTGGTTGGCCGGCAGCCCTGGACAGGTGGGGCGCCGGCCCGGAGAGTTGGTGGCCCCGGGCTTGCTGCTGTCGCGGAGAGGGGGGGGGGGGGGTGCAGGCTCCGGCTCGGCTCTGCTCTGGCTCTCGGGGAGCCCATTCCCCGGCAGGCTGGGAACCATCGGCTGCGACTCTCGCCTTGTCCAGTGGCTGTCGGTTGGCCCCCTCGGTGCTAGCGAGGATGCACATGGGGTTAGCGGTGGCTCAGCGGGTACCGACCCGAAACATCACCCATTCCTGTTCTCCGGGGACGGTGCCTGTCCCTCTGAGTTGCTGCGGCATTTTGTGTGTCTCCCCGTTGATGGCTGGTGCTCGGCTTTCGCCGGCGGCCGCTGGGTGGGGCGGGAGGTGCAGATGGCGTTCTCGGGAGTTACATAGATACATAGAAAATAGGTGCAGGAGTAGGCATGATTCAATATGATCATGGCTGATCATCCAACTCAGTATCCCGTACCTGCCTTCTCTCCATACCCCCTGACCCCCTTAGCCACAAGGGCCACATCTAACTCCCTCTTAAATAGGAGCAGATTTGAGCTGGAGTGGGCGCTTCTTCTCCATACTGGCTCTAGGCCTGGGGCTGCCGCTGCTCCGGGCCGGTGTCCCTTCGGTCTCCGGCCACCACCTGGGCAGGGATGGGACACTCATGGAGGGGACGGAAACGGTCCAGTGGCGGTTCGGCAGCGTTTGCGGCGCTGGGGACCCGGGCTGCGGATGAGATGCGGGTTTGTGTGTGCGCAGCTGCCGAGAATGTCTCTCCGCTGTCCAGTCTCTCCCCGTCTCCCACTCGCACCTGCCCCCTCTCTCTGACTGTTACAACCCGCTCTCCTGCTACCTGGCACCCCCGTTCCTCAGATTAAATATATTTTTGCACATAAATTATGAATAAAGATAAGAATTTATACACATTTTATACAGCCAGCGCTTTGTTCGCTTTTTCTTTATCGCGAATGACCTTTGACAAATCCCATGATTTCTTGCATTTTTCGGAATACTAAACTCACTTATTGAGTCAGGAAAAAGGAGACTTGGGACAGGTATAGGCAGCTGGGATTGTGGATCATTGGAGGAATTTCTGGAACTGAGGAGCATAGTTAAGGAAATTAGAAGGACAAAGAGAGGATGGGAAAGAGCTCTGGCAGATAATATTAAGGAATATTCAAGGAGATTTTATGTACATTAAGAGAAGGACATTGAAGACTGGGGAACTTGGGACAGTTAATGGAAGTATTGTATTTTGTATTGTATTCAATTTATTGTCATTATCTCATTAAGAGACAACGAAGTAGCTTGACAGCAGTCAAAGTTACAAAGTTTGCAACTTTGTCGGCACCAGAAATGTGGCAACCCTTTGTGTACTCCCTAGGAAGGTGAAGCCAGAGTATGATTTCGCTGTATTCGAGGTACATGTCACAATAAAGTATCATTGAATCATTGACTCATTGTATTACAGTCGAGGAAGTGCTGAACATCATAAGGCCTATGAAGGTGGTTAAGGGCACTGTGATCCAAGGACACTGAAAAGCTAGCGAAGAAAAATGCAGGAGATGAGGCAAAGATACATGAATCATCATTAGATAGGGGTAGGTGTCAGCGGGTGACTAATTTTGTGCCTTTGTTTAAGCAGGGTTGCAAGGAAAAGCCTTGGAATGCCAGGGAAAGCCAGTGAGCATAATGTCTGTGAAAGGTAGGAAAATTATTGGAGAGGCATCAGAGGCGTTTTAATTATTGTGCTGTCTTGGTTATGCTGCTAGAGGAAGGACATTGTTAAGCTGGAAATACTCAGAGAAGATTTACGAGGATGTTGCCAGGTCTGGAGGGCCTGAGCTGTAGGGAGCTGTAGGGAGAGGTTGAGCAGGCTAGGACATTATTAATTTGAGTGCAAGAGGTTGAACGATGATCTTCTAGAATTACACCTCTATAAAGATCATGAGGGGACACTGAACACAATGTTCCAAATGATTGTTACGGCAGATGAAATCAGGGCATCGATAACTATGTACGACTGGGACGTTGGAGCTATTATGGAAACTTGGCAAAACCGATCCTTTGGCCCAACTTGCCCACACTGGCCAACATGTCCCAGCTACACTAGTCCCACCTGCCTGCTTTTGGTCCAGATCCCTCCAAACCTGTCTTATCCATGTACTTGTCTAACAGCTTCTTAAACATTGGGATAGTCTCGGCCTCAACTACCTTGCAGCTTGTTCCATACACCCACCACCCTTTGTGTGAAAAGGTTACTTACCCCTCAGATTCCTGTTAAATATTTTCCCCTTTACCTAAAACCTATGTCCTTTTGTTCTTGATTCACCTGCTCAGGGCATGATGCCTGATCTATTCCTCTCAATATTTATACACCTCTATAAGATCACCCATCATTGTCCTGCACTTCAAGGAATAGAGTCCCACCATATTCAACCTCTCCCTATAGCTCAGACCCTCGAATCCTGGCAACATTCTCGTAAATGTTTCATGTATTTTGTGCTTTTATGACTGTTGGCAGATCAATTTCACTCCTGGGATAAATAAAGTTTTATCGTATCGTAAATCTTCTCTGTACACTTCCCAGCTTGACAACGTCTTTCCTATAACATGGTGCCCAGAACTGCTAACCCTGCCATGCATGTTCTCATCCAAATCATTGATATAGATGACAAACAGTAATGGGCCCAGCACCAAACCCTGAGACAAACCACTAGTCACAGGCCTCCAGTTCGAGAAGCAACCTTCCACTATCACCCTATGTTTCCTTCCACGAAGCCAATTTTCTATCCATTCTGCTATCCCTCCTTCGATCCCTTGCGGTTTAACCTTCCAGTGCAGCCTACCATGTGGAACCTTGTTGAATGCGTGACTGAAGTCCATATATACCACATCTACAACTTTGCCCTCATTGACCTTTTTGGCCACATCTTCAAATCAATCAGATTTGTGAGACACGACCTCCCACATTTTCCTTGCAGCCCTCCAGTCTTCCGGCACCTCTCCTGTATTTAAAGACGACTCGTAATTTTCAACTAGGGCTCCCACAATTTCCTCTCTAGTTTCCCGCAATGTCCTCGGATATATCTGATCAGGCCCTGGAGATTTGCCTACCTTCCGTCATGATAGTACCTTCAGCACCTCTTCAACTGTAACACTGACTGCTGTCAAGACTGCTCTCACCTCAGAGGGTGGTGAATCTGAGGAATTATTTGCCACAGAAGGCTGTGGAGGCCAAGACCGGATATTTTCAAGGCAATGATAGATATATTCTTCATTAGTACGGGTATCCAGGGTTATGGGAAAAAGGCAGGAGAATGGGGAAAGATAGATAAGCCATGATTGAAGCGTAAAGTAGACTTGATGGGCGAAATGGCCTAATTCTGACCTTCTGAGGCAGAGAATTCCACAAATTCACAACTCTCTGGGTAAAAACATTTTTCCTCATCTCAGTTCTAAATAGCCTACCCTTTATTCTTAAACTGTGGCCCCTGGTTCTGGACTCCCTCAACATCGGGAACATGTTTCCTGCATCTAGCGTGTCCAATCCGTTAATAATTTTATATGTTTCTATCAGATCCCCTCATCCTTCTAAATTCCAGTGAATACAAGCCCAGTCATTCCATTCTTTCATCATATGACTGTCCCGCCATCCTGGGAATTAACCTGGTAAACCTACGCTGCACTCCATCAATAGCAAGAATATCCTTCCTCAAATTAGGAGACCAAAACTTCACTTATGAACTGATGAAGAAGGCCTTTGGTCATCATCAGTCAGGGCATTAAGCGTAGAAATTGAAAAGATAGAGGGGAGAGGTGGGAGTTGGAAGGGAGGGTACAGGGAGCGGGGAGAGAGGAGCATGTGCCCGGTCCCCTGGTGATGAACAGTAACAGTCTGGTCCATTCCAAACGTCCTGCCATTGATTTCTCTGCTGCTTTCCTGCAGCAGCAGAATGCAGGGATGTGCGGAGGGTGTGTGAATGGGGAGAGGGAGATGTCTGGATCCCGTGGCCGGGACTGCTCACCGTATTCCTCCACGGTGAAGCTGTGGGTCACTTTCCCGCTGGACTTCTGCACTTGGATCATGTACGAGCCCATCGGGGTGTCGGGAATCAGGTCGAAGCTGAGATCCACGATCCCATGCCTGCCCTCCACGTCCAGCCACTGGCCAATCCGATACTGCGCAAGGTCCTGAGGATCACAACATCTCCAGCAGTTCACTCCCTCTCTGTCTCTCCCTCATCACTCACTATCCTCCCCATCTCTCTCTCGCTCATCACTGCCTATTCTCCCTCTCGTCCCTCGCTCTCTCTCCTCCGCTTCTCCCTCCCACCCTCTCACCCCTTCCCTCACTCCCGCTCCACCTCAGCCTCCTGTCTATTTCTTACTATCACTGCTTTTATTTATTCTATTCTCTCTTTCAATGCACCCTTGTGTGTGTCTCTCTCTCTCTCTTAATCTTACTCCCACTTGTAATTATCTCTCACCGCCCCTCCCACAGCGCGGCGCTCCTTCACCGCCCCTCCCACAGCGCAGCGCTCCTTCACCGCCCCTCCTACAGCGCAGCGCTCCTTCACCGCCCCTCCCACAGCACGGCGCTCCTTCACCGCCCCTCCTACAGCGCAGCGCTCCTTCACCGCCCCTCCCACAGCGCAGCGCTCCTTCACCGCCCCTCCTACAGCGCAGCGCTCCTTCACCGCCCCCCCCACAGCACGGCGCTCCTTCACCGCCCCTCCTACAGCGCAGCGCTCCTTCACCGCCCCTCCCACAGCGCAGTGCTCCTTCACCGCCCCTCCCACTGCGCACGTTCCTTCACCGCCCCTCCTACACCACACGTTCCTTCACCGCCCCTCCCATAGCGCGGCGCTCCTTCACCGCCCCTCCCACAGCGCAGCGCTCCTTCACCGCCCCCCCCACAGCACAGCGCTCCTTCACCGCCCCTCCCACAGCGCAGCGCTCCTTCACCGCCCCTCCCACAGCGCAGCGCTCCTTCACCGCCCCTCCAACAGCACGGCGCTCCTTCACCGCCACTCCAACAGCGCGCGCTCCTTCACCGCCCCTCCTACAGCGCAGCGCTCCTTCACCGCCCCTCCCACAGCGCGCGCTCCTTCACCGCCCCTCCCACAGCACGGCGCTCCTTCACCGCCCCTCCCACAGCGCAGCGCTCCTTCACCGCCCCTCCCACAGCGCGCGCTCCTTCACCGCCCCTCCCACAGCGCGCGCTCCCTCAGTACCGCCCCTCCTCCAGCGCTGCCTGATTTGGCACATGCCACGCTAGGCTGTGAGGCTCCGTGCATTGTAGAGCTGCTGCCCCCAGAGGGGCCACTGCCCACCCCCCACCCCTATGCATCAGCCCCAGCTGCATCGGTGCAGTGGAGGAGCCTGGCAGTGGAGCAAGGTCTCCGCCCAGGGATTTGGCTCCGCCGTGGGGCCGAACTCTGCCCCTGGGACCAGCCGCCGTGCGACCCGCCTCCGCCCCCAGGATCCGTCACCTCCGTTGGACCGGCCTCGGCCCCAGGGACCGGCGGGCTCGTGGACCGGGGCTCGGAGCCCAGGCCGGATCTGGGGCGATCCTGCGCTGCCGTCCCCCGCAGTCCATCACAGACACTCACATAGAGGGTTATCAGCGGGTACTGGGGAGAGAAAGAGAAGGCAGTCAGTGGGGGGGGGCACAGCACAGCTGGGAGCCCTTAGAACAGTCTCCTGCACGCACAGGGAGGGGGCGGGTCAGGGTGGGGGTGATGAGGGGGGACTGGAGCGGCTGGAGGGGAGGGGGGGCAGTGGAGCGGGAGAGGTAAGGAGGTGAAGGGAGGGGGAGACCGAGGAGGTGAAGGGGGAGATAGGAGCATTGTGGGGGTAGGGGTAAGCAGAAGGGGCTGGGGTAGGGTGAGAGTTCCAGGGAGGGGCAGGATTTGGTCTGGGTGGGGAGGGTATCTGTGGGGTTGGGGTCAGGGAGCTGTGGGGCAGGAGGGTCCACTGAGGGAGGGTCCAGGAGAGGGGGTTATGGAGGAGAGTCTGGGCGAGTGTGGTGTGGATTGGGGAAGGGTCCTGCAGAGGGGGGGGGGTGGTATCTGGAATGTCCTGGGTTTCGGGGGAGGGGATCTGGGGATGGAGGGTCGTTGGGGAGGGAGTTTGGGGGGGTGATCTGGGGATGGGGAGGGGTCACCTCACCTTCTCCAGGGTCGGCTGGAAGTCCTGGTCCAATGACACCACCCGGAACCGCACTGGGGGATGAGAGGCACAGTCAGGGCCCGTGACAATGCCCCAGGGGATGAGGGCAGGGTGAACCTTCATCTCCAGTAGCCTGGGGGCAACCCTTCAGGGGGCAGGGGGAGGTTAACATGGAGCAGTACAGCACAGAACAGGCTCTTTGGCCCACAATATCTTGCCTTGCACATCTCCATGAAACTTGCCCGCTCTCACCATGTAGCTGTGCTCTCTATTGTTGGTGAAGTGGACATTCACACCCTGGGATAAAGGTTCTGACTGTCTACCCCATCTATGGCAGGTTTCGGGTAGGGAGAGAGGAGGCTGTTCGGCCCATCACTCACTGTCAAAGAAACATAGAAAATAGGTGCAGGAGTAGGCCATTCGGCTCTTCGAGCCTGCAACGCCATTCAATATGATCATGGCTGATCATCCAACTCAGTATCCTGTACCTGCCTTCTCTCCATACCCACTGATCCCTTTAGCCACAAGGGCCACATCTAACTCCCTCTTAAATATAGCCAATGAACTGGCCTCAACTACCTTCTGTGGCAGAGAATTCCACAGATTCACCACTCTCTGTGTGAAAAATGTTTTTCTCATCTCGGTCCTAAAAGACTTCCCCCTTATCCTTAAACTGTGACCCCTTGTTCTGGACTTCCCCAACATCGGGAACAATCTTCCTGCATCTAGCCTGTCCAATCCCTTAAGAATCTTGTAAGTTTCTATAAGATCCCCCCTCAATCTTCTAAATTCTAGCGAGTACAAGCCGAGTCTATCCAGTCTTTCTTCATATGAAAGTCCTGACATCCCAGGAATCAGTCTGGTGAACCTTCTCTGTACTCCCTCTATGGCAAGAATGTCTTTCCTCAGATTAGACCAAAACTGTACGCAATACTCCAGGTGTGGTGTCACCAAGACCCTGTGCAACTACAGTAGAACCTCCCTGCTCCTATACTGAAATCCTTTTGCTATGAATGCTAACATACCATTCGCTTTCTTCACTGCCTGCTGCACCTGCATGCCTACTTTCAATGACTGGTGTACCATGACACCCAGGTCTCGTTGCATCTCCCCTTTTCCTAATCGGCCACCATTCAGATAATAGTCTATTTTCCTGTTTTTGCCACCAAAGTGGATAACCTCACATTTATCCACATTATACTGCATCTGCCATGCATTTTCCCACTCACCCAGCCTATCCAAGTCATCTTGCAGCCTCCTAGCATCCTCCTCACAGCTAACACTGCCCCCCAGCTTCCTGTCATCCGCAAACTTGGAGATGTTGCATTCAATTCCCTCATCCAAATCATTAATATATATTGTAAATAGCTGGGGTCCCAGCACTGAGCCTTGCGGTACCCCACTAGTCACTGCCTGCCATTCTGAAAACGACCCGTTTACTCCTACTCTTTGCTTCCTGTCTGCCAGTCAGTTCTCTATCCACATCAATACTGAACCCCTGAATACTGTCAGGTCAGCAACAACCACTTTGCCTCAATATTAACCTCAGTCTGTGTCTCGTGGCAAGTGAGACTGTGGCCGGGCACTAAGTCAAACCAACGCAGCAACTGGACCTGCTGCCTCACAGCGCCAAAGACCCTTGTTCGATCATGACTTCAGGTGTTGTCGGTGTGGAGTTTGCACATTCTCCCCATGCCCGCGTGGGTTTCCTCCGGGTGCTCCAGATTCCTCCCACAACCCAAAGACATGCTGGTTTGTTGGTTAATTGGCCTCTGTAAATTACTGCTAGTGTGCAGCGAATGGATGCGAAAATTGGATAATATAGAATTAGTGTGAACTGGTGATCGATCGTCGGCGTGCACACATTGGGGTGAACGGTAAACAGCCAGGCCCCGGGGACTGTAATAGAGCAGATGATCAAGAAGTACAGGTACATTGTTCCCTGAAAGTGGCATCGCAGGTAGACAGGGTGATAATGAATATTTCTGGTCTTCTTCAATTAGGACACTGGGTACAGAAGCAGTCAGTGGTGGATGTGGGGTGGTGTCCGCGTTTCCACTTTGAAGGAAATTCCCTGAAATTCGGGAAATTCTGGTTGTTTTTGCGGAAAAAAAGTACCTGCATATTTACGACTATCCGCGCCTGCGCAGTTGGGGGAGGCCCGTCAGCCGCGTCACAATTGAAAATGGCGCGGGTGACACGGTAGGGACGCAGCGCATGCGCTGTGGGCCCGGTATCCGCGCGTACGCAGTTGGGGCGGCAGTCACACATGCGCAGTTGGGGAAGGCTTACCGGGCTGGGAAATACCATCAAATTCCAGGTAATTTGGAATTCTATTTCAGGAAATTGCTTTTTGAGGTGTGGTAGCACTGGGTGGTGTGGCAGATGCAGAATGCATGGACTAACAATACTGGTGGTGTGCTGGATGCTGAATGCATGAATAATGAGGATAATGTGGATGTTGGTGTACGGAATATCAATAACATCACGTGGTGAATGTTGAATGTACGAACTACCAATGACAGTAATGTGGAAGTTGAGTGCATGGACTAACTATGGATAGTGTAGCGGATGTGGAGTATACAGACTACCAATGATTAGCAATGAGAATGGATTAGTAGACTTGAGTGCAGACTCCATGATTGGCAATAAGAATGGAGGTGGCGTGTCGGATGTTGATTTATGGACCAGACATTAAGGAAGGAACTGAAGATGCTGGTTTGTACCGAAGATAGACACAAAATACTGAAGTTACTCAGAGAAACAGGCAGCATCTCTGCATCGAAGAATGGGTGAAGTTTTGGGTCGAGACCCTTCTTCTGAAGGGTCTCAGAGGTCTGAAGGCTGAAGCAGGGTCTCAACCTAAAACGACACCCATTCCTTCGATCCAGAAATGCTGCCTGTTCCGCTGAGTTACTCCAGCATTTTGTGTCTACATTAACTGATTAAGGTGGTGTGTTGGATGTTGAATCATGGACTCAACATTAAGGTGGCGTGTCGAATGCTGAGGCATGGACTAACAATTAGGATGTGTGTGCAGACTAATGATGAGGAGAATTTTGTTTATTTTAATTTAGTTCAGTTAGTTTAGGTTAGCTTAACTTAGTTTTGTTTAGTTTGGTTTGGTTTGGTTCAGTTTATTGTCACGTACTGAGGAAAAGTGAAAAGCTATTTTTCTGCCTGCTAACCAATCAATGGAGAGACTACACGATTACAATCAAGCCATCCGTATCGGACTGATACAGGATAAAGGGAATAACGTTTAGTGCAAGATAAAGACTAACAAATTCCGATTAAAGGTAGTCCAAGGGTCTCCAATGAGATAGATAAGAGGTCAGGACTGTTCTTTATTTCATGATAGGATGGTTTCCATCTCTGAATCAGGAGGTGTGCCTTTTCACACTTTTGTATCTCTTGACTGATGGGAGAAGAGAGGAGGGAGTGACCAGGGTGAGGCTGGTCCTTGATTATGCTGGACTAAATTTGAGGCTACTGTAGTGGATGTGGAGTACACGTACTAATGTTGAGTGTGGTGTGGCGAATGCTGAGTGCATTGATTAATTATAAGTGTAAAGCAGCAGATGTCAAGGGCATTAACTAACAATGATGATGGAGTGATAGATGTTGAGTGCACAGATTATCAATGAGGGTAATATGGTGGATGTCAAGTTCACGGACCAACAATGCGTGTGGTGGATGCTGAGTACACGGACCAACAATGGGTGTGGTGCAGCGGATTTCAAGTGCACGGACTAACACTGAGGATGGTGCGGTGGATGCTGAGTGTACGGACTATTGCAGTGTGTCTGTGTGTGTCCTCACCACCCACCTGTCTGCCCTGGTTTGTAGACGGGTTTGTCGGTCTGCACAAAGGTCAGAGAGTTGTACTTCTTCAGGAGAACCTTCTTCGTGACCTTGATCGCAGCCAATTCCCCAGATCCGATCACCGAGACTATGGCCACGGCATTCCATTCATTTTCCAGATCCGCGTTCACTGCCTGCACAGGGAACAGCACGAGGTCATTCAGGAGAGCGGCGTGCGGTGGGGCAAGGAGACACACAAATCCCGCCCCTGCTCCCTCCCTCCCCTGTTCCCGGTGAGCAGTATGGCCAGGAGTATACCCGTCGAGCAGAACCAAACACTCCAGTCGGCCTGGCTTGACCGTCGCAGACATCAATGGGGCTCACGAGTGCGAGGTGGGACCCACCAGCACATAGGAGTTAGTGGGCAAAATAACAGCACATTGTATTGGGGGTAGGGTACTGACATGGATAGAAAATTGGTTGCAGATAGGAAACAGAGAATAGGGATGAACGGGTCCCTTTCAGAATGTCAGGCAGTGACTAGTGGGGCACCACAAGGCTCGGTGCTGGGACCGCAGCTATTTACAATATACATTAATGATTTAGATGAAGGGATTAAAAGTAACATTAGCAAATTTGCTGATGACACAAAGCTGGGTGGCAGTGTGAACTGTGAGGAGGATGCTATGAGAATGCAGAGTGACTTGGACAGGTTGGGGAGTGGGCAGATGCATGGCAGATGCAGTTTAATGTGAATAAATGTGAGGTTATCCACTTTGGTGGCAAGAACAGATAGGCAGATTATTATCTGAATGGTGTCAAGTTGGGAAAAGGGGAAGTACAACGAGATCTGTGGGTCCTTGTTCATCCAGGTAGAGCAGGCAGTGAAGAAAGCAAATGGCATGTTGGCATTCATAACAAGAGGAGTTGAGTATAGGAGCAAAGAGTTCCTTTTGCAGTTGTACAGGGTCCTAGTGAGACCACAACTGGAGTATTGTATGCGGTTTAGGTCTCCAAATTTGAGGGACATTCTTGCTATTGAGGGAGTGCAGCGTAGGTTTACAAGGTTAATTCCTGGGATTTCGGGACTGTCACATGTTGAAATAATGGAGCAGCCGGGCTTGTACACACTGGAATTTAGAAGGATGAGAGGGTATCTTATTGAAGGATGAGAGGGGATCTTATAAGATTATTAAGGGATTGGACACGCTAGAGGCAGGAAACATGTTCCCAATGTAGGGGGAGTCCAGAACCAGGGGCCACAGTTTAAGAATAAGGGTTGCCCATGAGGAAAAACGTTTTCACCCAGAGAGTTGTGAATCTGTGGGATTCTCTGCCTCAGTAGGTGGTGGAGGCCGGTTCTCCGGATGCTTTCAAGAGAGAGTTACATAGAGCTCTTAAAGATAGCAGAGTCAAGGGATATGGGGAGAAGGCAGGAACGGGGTACTGATTGTGGATGATCAGCCATGATCACAGTGAATGGTGGTGCTAGCTCGAAGGGCCGAATTGTCTAATCGCCAGTAGCGAGGAGGGCCATCGGAGAGAGAGGTCGTCAGAGAGTGAGGAATGGCCGCGGGGGGGGGGGGGGGGGGCGGTGAGGCACCCACCAGTAACAGCCAAGAGTGAGCAAGGCCCAGCGGCAGGCAGTCGAGGACGGGCCCGCGGTGGGTTTCGGAGGTCTGACGAGATGCTCCACCGAAAACAAAAGGGGACATTGGGGACTGTAATGAACACCTTGTAACTGTCGGTGCCCTATTCGTGGCGACCTTTGCATACCTTGTGCATGGTATGCAAAACGAAGATTTTCACCGTGACATATCACGTGTGACAATAAAGTATCTATCTGTCTCTCTATCTCTATCTCTCTATCTCCACCCCATCTCAAGTCAAGTCAAGTGAGTTTATTGTCATGTGTCCCTGGTAGGACAATGAAATTCTTGCTTTGCTTGAGCACAACAGAACATAGTAGGCATTTACTACAAGGCATTCTATAAATATATACACAATGGTCAATATACTGATAAAGTGCAAATAACAGTATTGGCTAGTAAAGTTCAGTGTTATGTCCGAGCCAGGTTTAATAGCCTGATGGCTGTGGGGAAGTAGCTGTTCCTGAACCTGGTCGTTGCAGTCTTCAGGCTCCTGTACCTTCTACCTGAAGGTAGTAGGGAGATGAGTGTGTGGCCAGGATGGTGTGGGTCCTTGATGATGCTGCCAGCCTTTTTGAGGCAGCGACTGTGGTAGATCCCCTCGATGGAAGGGAGGTCAGAGCCGATGATGAACTGGGCAGTGTTTACTACTTTTTGTAGTCTTTTCCTCTCCAGGGCACTCAAGTTGCCGAACCAAGCCACGATACAACCGGTCAGCATGCTCTCTACTGTGCACCTGTAGAAGTTCGAGAGAGTCCTCCTTGACAAACCGACTCTCCGTAATCTTCTCGGGAAGTAGAGGCGCTGATGTGCTTTCTTAATAATGGCATCATTGTTCTCGGACCAGGAAAGATCTTCAGAGATGTGCACGCCCAGGAATTCGAAGCTCTTGACCCTTTCAACCATCGACCCGTTGATATAAACGGGACTGTGGGTCCCCATCCTACTCCTTCCAAAGTCCACAATCAGTTCCTTGGTTTTGCTGGTGTTGAGGGCCAGGTTGTTGTGCTGGCACCATATGGACAGTTGCTCGATCTCTCTTCTATACTCTGACTCATCCCCATCAGTGATACATCCCACAACAGTGGTGTCATCAGCGAACTTGATGATGGAGTTCGCACTATGTCCGGCTACGCAGTCATGAGTATAGAGTGAGTACAGCAGGGGACTGAGCACGCAGCCTTGAGGTGCTCCCGTGCTAATTGTTATCGAGTCTGACACATTTCCACCAATACGAAGACTGTGGTCTGAGAGTGAGGAAGTCGAGGATCCAATTGCAGAGGGATGCGCAGAGACCCAGTTCTGCGAGTTTGGTAACCAGCTTGGAGGGGATGATTGTGTTAAATGCCGAGCTGTAATCGATGAATAACAGCCTGACATATGAGTTTTTGTTGTCCAAGTGGTCCAGAGCGGAGTGGAGGGCCAGCAAGATCGCATCCACCGTTGATCTGTTGTGGCGGTAAGCGAACTGCAGTGGGTCCAGGTTTTTGTCGAGGTAGGAGTTGATCTGCGTCATGATCAACCTCTCAAAGCACTTCATCACCACAGGCGTTAGTGCCACAGGTCGATAGTCATTGAGGCACGTTACCTTACTCTTCTTGGGCACTGGTATAATTGATGCCCTTTTGAAGCAGGTGGGGACCTCAGACCTCAGAAGTGAGAGGTTGAAAATGTCTGTAAAAACCCCAGCCAGTTGGTCCGCACAGGTTTTTAGAACGCGACCAGGTATACCATCAGGTCCAGGCGCTTTTCGAGGGTTCACCCCTCTGAAGGATTTCTGTACCATCTCACGCCATCACCCAAGGCCATTGCCTCCCCATCCCGTCTCTCCTCTCTGTGGGCTCTCTGCATCATCCCCCAACCACAGACTCTCCCCCTTCAAGCCTCCCACACTCCCACCCCCCACAGAGCCCACGCGTGCAGTCTCTCCCACTTCCCCCCACCTGCTGGCTCACCCCTCCAGTCCCCCCCCTCAAGTTTCCCACCTCTGGTGTCTCCCCCCTGACCAGTCTGCCGCCCACCACTGTCTCACGCACCCCGCAGTATCCCCTTCCCAATCTGCCCACTCGCTGTCTCCCCCCGGAAGTGTCCCTCCTCCCTGCGGGCCCTCTCTCCACCTGCAGTCCCCACCCCCCGCTCCCCCCCATGCCTCACCCTTTCGCTCGCCGTGAACTGGACGCAGCCATGGGCTCCGATGTCCTGCGTCTCCAGCTGGAGGAGGGTGGCCCCGGCATAGACCATAGTCACCTTGAGGGAGCCCCTGCTCCCCCCCTCTCCAGCCGGCTGCACCACACACAACTTCTCCGGGCTTCCCAGCTGGATCTCCGACGGGATCAGGACCAGCGCGTGCCTGGGAAGGGGGGGGGGGAGAAATGTCAGGAAAACTCCCACCCAAGAGACCCCCCACCCCAAACTGTGAGACCCATAGAGAGTCTTAGACCTGTACAGCATGGAATCAGGCCCTTCGGCCCACCTTGTCCAGGCCCACCAAGATTGCATCTAGTCTCATTTGAACTAAATTATTACAGGCTGATCTATACCTCACTGTATACTTTGACAGCCTTCCTCCCAGTTCATGACTCCGGCAATGTTGATGGCAAACGTACTAACCAACCTGTCTAAGTTTACGTCCAATTTGTTTGTATAATCATAAACAGCTGAGATCACAGCACAGCACAGATCCCTGCGGAATTCCACTGGTCACAGACCTCCAGCCTGAATATTATCCTTCCACGATAAGCCTCTGTCATCTATCATTCGATCATATAATTGGGAGCAGCATTAGGCCATTTGGCCCATCCTGTCTGCTCCATCATTTGATTATGACTGTTCTCTTTCTCCCTCTCAATCGCAATCTCCCCCTTTCTCTCCATAACCCCTGACACCCTTACTATCAAGAACCTATCAATCTCTGCTTTAAAATTATCCAATGACTTGGCCTCCATAGACCTCTGTGGCATTGAATTCCACAGATTCACCACCTTTTGTCCGAAGAAATTCTTCCTCTTCTTTATAAAGGTACGTCCTTTTATTCTGAGCTTGTGCCCTGGTCCTAGACTCTCCCATGACTGGAAACATCCTCTCCACATCCACCCTATCTAGGCCTTTCATTATTCTGTAGGTTTAAATTAGATCCCCCCCATCCTTCAAATCCAGAGTACAGGCCCAGTGCCGTCAAACGCTCTTCATACGTCAACCCAATCGTCCGTGAGATCATTCTTGTAAACCTCCTCTGGACCTTCCCCAGCACCACATCCCTCCTCAGACATGGGGCCCATATTTGGTCACAAATTCCCCAGCATTACATCTTTGCTTTGATATTCTCATCCGCTCAGAATTAATGCTAACATTGCATTTACCTTCCTTACTTCTGACTCAACTTGCAAATTAACATGCACCAGCACACCCAAGTCCCTTTGCACCTCCAATTTCTGAATACACTCCTTATTTAGAAAATAATCTATTTCTTTATTACTACCAAAGTGCATCACCACGCACTTTGATACATTGTCTTCCATTTGCCACTTTGCCCACTCTCCCAACCTATCCAAGTCCTTCAGCAGACTCCCTGCTTCCTCAACACTACCTGCCCCTCCACCAACTTTTGTATTATCACAAATTTGGCCACAAAGCGATCAATTCCATCGTCCATCAATTCCACTTTTTCCAGCATCTGCAGTTCTTTCTTAAACAATTCCATCTTCCAGATCATTAATAATATACTGTAATGTGAAAAGTAGCAGATCCAACACTGACCCCTGAGGAACACCACAAGTTACCAGTAGCGAACCAGAAAACACCCCCTATACAATACAATACGATAGGACTTTATTTATACCAGCCTTCCTGATTTATTCCCACTCTTTGCCTTCTGTCATTGAACCAATCTTCTATCCATACTTGTACCTTGCCTCTAAAACCATGGGCTCCTATCTTGTTTAGTGGCCTCACAATGCAGCATCTTATCAAATGCCTTCTGAAAATGTAAGTAAACAACTTCCACTGACTGCTTTGTCTATTTCCTGAAAGACTTCCAACAAATTTGACAGCCAAATCTCTCCTTAACAAAACTATTCTGACTGACCTATTTTATCATGTGGTTCCAAATACCTTGAAACCACATCCTTAATAATGGAGTAAAATCTTACCAACAACAGAATGCAGACTAATCGGCCTATAATTTCCTTTCTTTTGCCTCGTTCCCTTCTACAGCAGTTCAGTTACATTTACGATTTTCCAGTTCCTCTGGAATCATTCCTGACTATTGATTCTTGAACAATCTCAACTAATGCTTCCAAAATCTCTACAACTACCTCTTTCAGAACCTTGAGGTGTAGTCCATCTGGTCCAGGTGATTTATCCACCTTCAGACCGTTCAGCTTCCCAAGCACCTTCTCCTTTGTAATAACGACTGCACTCGCTTCTGCCCCTGACTCTTGCGTTTCTATCACATTGCTTCACAATGTCTTCCACTGTGAAGACAGGCACAAAAAAATGTATTCAGTTCATCAACCATTTCTTTATTTTCCATCACTACTTCTCCAGCATCATTTGCCAGCAGTCCAATGTCCATTCATATAACCATATAACATATAACAATTACAGCACGGAAACAGGCCATCTCGGCCCTTCTAGTCCGTGCCGAACACTTATTCTCCCTTAGTCCCATCTACCTGCACTCAGACCATAACCCTCCTTTCCTTTCCCGTCCATATACCTATCCAATTTATTTTTAAATGATAAAGACGAACCTGCCTTCACCACTTCCACTGGAAGCTCATTCCACACAGCTACCACTCTCTGAGTAAAGAAGTTCCCCCTCATGTTACCCCTAAACGTCTGTTCCTTCATTCTCAAAACATGTCACCTTGTTTGAATCTTCCCTACTCTCAATGGAAAAAGCTTATCCACGTCAACTCTGTCCATCCCTCTCATCATTTTAAAGACCTCTATCATGTCCCCCCTTAACCTTCTGCGCTCCAAAGAATAAAGACCTAACTTGTTCAACCTTTCTCTGTAACTTAGTTGCTGAAACCCAGGCAACATTCGAGTAAATCTCCTCTGTACTCTCTATTTTGTTGACACCTTTCCTATAATTTGGCAACCAAAATTGTACTCCATACTCCAGAATTGGCCTCACCAATGCCTTGTACAATTTTAACATTACATCCCAACTTCTATACTCAATTCCTGCCTCTATTATTCAGTAAGCCGGTTCAGATTTCTTCTTAAACTGGATGGTCCCAGCCTGACTGACACTGATCTTCCACAGAATTTGCCACTGCGTGTGACAGAGCAGAGCAGCAGGTAGAGGGAGTATCAGCAACAGAGAGAAGGAACATCCCTCTCCTTGAACTCTCCTCATTCTCTCTCCCAGTTTCTTTCACTCTCTCTCTCTCCCTCTCTCTTTTTCTCTCTTTCTCTCTCTGATCTCTCTTCTCTCTCTGAACTCTGATCCCTCTTCTCTCTCTCTGATCTCTCTCTCTCCGATCTCTCTCTCCCTACCCAGTTTCTCTCTATCCCTCCCTTCCCTTTCTCACTTTCTCTCTACCTCCCCGCTCTCTCTCTCTTTCTCTCCAGCTCTCTGTGTGATCTTGTTATCTCCCCAGCCTCTCTTTCTCTCCCCTGCTACCCTTTCTCTCCTAAGCCTCTCTTTCCCACCAGCCTCTCCCACTGCCCCCAGTCTCTCTCTCTCCCCAGTCTCTGTCCCCCCCACCCCCGTCTCTCACTCTCCCCATTCTCTCTCTATCCCCCCATCTTTCTTGGTCCTGTCTCTCTCTCTCTCCCCTACCTCTCGCCCCCTATTTCCCCCGTATCTCTCCCCTTGTCTCTCTCCCCGTCTCTCTTCCCCGCTCCCTTCCCCCATCCATCTCCCCCCTCCAACTCCGATCTCTCCCCTTGTCTTTCCCCGTCTCTTTCCCCCAGTCTTTCTCCCCCCAGCGTCGCTCTCCCCGGTCTCTCTCTCCCAGAATTTCTCTCACTCCCCTGCCTTTCTTTCTCCCTCCCTGTCTCCCTCCGTCTTCCTCAGTCTCCCTTTCTCTCCCAGTCTCTCTCCCTCCCCGTCTCTCTCTTCCCCACTCACTCAGAGGGCAGTGGAGGCCAATTCACTGGGTGATTTCAAGAGAGAGTGAGAATTAGCACAGAGCTAGCGAAATCAAGGGATATGGGGAGAAAGCAAGAATGGAGTACTGATTTTGGATGATCAGCTGACTCGAAGGGCCGAATGGCCACCTGCACCTATTTTCTACCTTCGATCTCTCCCTCTGCCCAAACTCCCTCTTCACTATCTCCCCCTCCCCATTCGCACCCCCTGCCCCCTGTCCACCAGTACTCACGGGGCTGCTCCCACTGCCCCCAGTAGGAGGAACAGGACGCCAGCCACCATCTCTCTCCTGTCCATCTCAGTCTTTCACCGACTGCGAGTCTGACTCCCGACTGATCCTTAAATCAGCAACAGAAGGTCACAGAGTGGGTTTCACCATCAATGCTGATAAACATGTTGACACAGAGAGGTTCCAGCAAACGGCAGGACACAGGGAGGGGGGGGGGAGATAGGGAAGAGGAGTGTGTTGGAAGAGATAGCAGATGAAAGATTGTGGAGAGATGGAGAGGGGAGCATGAGAAAGAGGAGATGGAGAGAGATGGGGAAGGGAGGAGAGGAAGATGGAGCGAAATGGGAGGGAGAAGTAGGGGAAAGAACAGGAGGGATAGAGAGAATGGGGAGAAACACAGAGGAATAGACACAGACACGGATAGGTAGAAAGAGAGAGGGGAAGGGAAAGAGGGAAAGGATGGAAGGGAGAGAGGAGGGATGGAGAGGGAATAGTGAGACAGGAAGGAACATTGGGAGAGAGTGAAAGACCCTCGTGAACCAGTAAGGAGGAGGGAGAAGGAAGGCAAGATGAGGGAACCATAGTTGTTGGCATTAGTTTATTATTTTCACGCGAACAGATGTCCAGTGAAAAGCTTTAGATACAGGGAACTGTGGTTGCTGTAAAAGACACAGTGCTGGGGTAAATCAGCGGGTCAGGCAGCGTCTCTGGAGGGCATGGAAATGGGATGTTTCAGGACAGGACTCTTCTTCAGACCAATTGTGGTGAGGTTAGAGAGCTGGAAAGGGGAGAGGGCAAGACTAAACCTGGTGAGTGATAGGTGGATATTGGGTTGGAGGGATTAATGTGAGATAAAGAGTTGAGGATACAAGAGGCGGTCATAGAATCGGAGAGTCATACAGCATGGAAAGAGGCCCTTCAGCCCAACTTTCCACACTGGCCATTATGTCCCATCTACATTAGTCCCACCTGCCTGCATTTGGCCCATATGCCTATAAACCGACCATATCCATGTACCTGTCTAAATGTTTCTTAAACATTGTGATAATACCTGTCTCAACTACCTCCTCCGGCAGCTTGTTTTATATACCCACCACCCAGGTGCAGGAGTAGGCCATTCGTCCCTTTGTGCCAGCACCGCCATTCAATGTGATCATGGCTGATGATCTGTTCCTGCCTTTTCCCTATATCCCTTGATTCTGCCATTCAGCCCATCAAGTCTACTCCAGCATTCAATCATGGCTGATCTATCTTTTCCTCTCAACCCCTTTCTCCTGCCTCTCCACATATCGCTTGTCTCTATACCTCCTCCGACACATCCATCCAGCGACCTCAGCAGTCCTTCCAGATTAGGCAACCATTTCACAGGTGTTGGGTCCACCAAGGTCTGTTGGATCTCCCGGTTGCTAACCATTTTACCTCCCCTTCCCATACAGACCTTTCTGTCCTGGGCCTCTTCTATCCTCATCTTACACGTTTTGCCTTTTCATCTCAAGGCTTTGACCAACCATCTGCCAGACTACCTCCCACCCCCCCACCCCACCCCCTTCCCCCCACCCCCCAACCCCACCCCAGCCCATCCCCCAACTCACCTACATCCATCTATCACTTTCCAGAAAAATACACTAAATGCTGGAGTAACTCAGCGGGTCAGACAGAATCCCTGGAGAACATGGAAAGGCAATGTTTCAGGTCAGACTCCTTCAAGCTCTGTGAGCCGCTGAGACTCCAGCACTTTGGGTCTTTTTTGTAAGCCTGCATCTCCAGTTACTCGTGTCTATCACTTGCCACTTTGACCCACCTCTACTTCTCTTCCCGCTTTCTTCCCCAACGACAATCCGTCTGAAGAAGTCTGACAACAGAGGGGATGATTGTGTTCCTGAATCTGGTGATTTCAAACGTCTGTATTTTCTGCCTGAAGGGCAATGGGAGACGAAGGAACGACCGGAATATGAGTGGTCCATAATATGATGACTGTTCTCCAAAGGCAGTGTAAAACGTACATGGAGTCAATGGTGGCAAGTCTGGTCTGTGTGATGGACTGGGCTGCATCTACAACTCTCTGCAGCTTCTTGCAATCTGGGGCAGAGCTGTTCCCAAACCAAGCTGTGATGCAACCTGACAGTTGGTTTTCTACAGTGCATTTGGAAAAGTTGCTAAGAGCCTTTGGAGACATGCCACACTTTACTCTTCTGTGGAAAGAGAGGCGTTGGTGTGCTTTCATGGCTGTCACATCAAGGAATTTGGTCTACAACAGATCGTTGGTAATATTAGAATCATAGAGTGATAGTGTGGAAAAAGGCCCTTTGGCCCGACTTGCCCACACCGGCCAACATGTCCCAGCTACACTAGTCCCGCATGCCTGTGTTTGGTCCATATCTCTCCAAACCTGTCCTATCCATGTACCTGTTTAACTGTTTCTTAAATATTGGGATGGTTCCCGCCTCAGCTACTTCCTCTGGCAGGTTATTCCATATACCCACCACAACGTTGTATGAAAAAGTACCCCTTAGGTTCCTATTAAATCTTTTCCCCTTCACCTTAAACCTATGTCCTCTGGTCCTCGATTCATCTACTCTGGGCAAGGGACTCTGTGCATGTACCTGATCTATTCCTCTCATGCATTTATACACCTTTATATGATCACCCCTCATCCTCCTGCACTCCAAGGAAAAGAGTACCAGCCTACTCAGCCTCTCCTTGTAGCTCAGACCCTCTAGTCCTGGCAACATCATCGTAAATCTTATCTGTACCATTTCCAGCTTGACAACATCTTTCCTATAGCATGGTGCCTAGAACTGAACAAAATACTCTAAATGCGGCCTCACCAACGTCTCATACAACTGCAACATGACCTCCCAACTTTTAACTCAATACACTGATTGATGCAAGCCAATGTGTCAAAAGCCTTTTTGACCACCCATCTACGTGCGACTCCAACTTCAAGGAACCATGCACCTGTACTCCTAGATCCCTCTGCTCCACAACACTCCCCAGAAACATAGCCATAGAAACATAGAAAATAGGTGCAGGAGTAGGCCATTCGGCCCTTCAAGCCTGCACCGCCATTCAATATGATCATGGCTGATCATCCAACTCAGTATCATGTACCTGCCTTCTCTCCATACCCCCTGATCCCTTTAGCCACAAGGGCCACATCCAACTCCCTCTTAAATATAGCCAAAGAACTGGCCTCAACTACCTTCTGTGGCAGAGAATTCCACAGATTCACCACTCTCTGTGTAAAAAATGATTTTCTCATCTCATTCACTGTGTAGGTCCTGCCCATGTTAGAATCCCCAAATTGCAAACCTCACATTTCTCTGTATTAAATTCCATCAACCATTCCTCAGCCCACCTGGCCAATTGATCAAGATCCTGCTGCAATTTTTCACAACCATCTTCACTATCAGCAAATCCACCCACTTTTGTATCATTAGCAAACTTGCTAATCTTGCTGTGTATATTCTCATTCCAATCATTGATATAGATGAGAAACAGTAACGGGCCCAGCACCAAACCCTAGGCACACCATTAGTCACAGGCCTCCAGTCCGAGAAGCAACCTTCCACCATCACCCTCTGCTTCCTTCCATGAAGCCAATTTTCTATCCATTGAGCTATTGTATCTCTCCTTGGATCGCATGCGATGTAGCCTTCCAGAGCTGCCTACCATGCAGAATCTGAAAAGGGCCTCGACCCGAAATGTCACCTATTCTTTCTCTCCAGAGAGGCTACCTGTCCCGCTGAGTTACTCCAGCATTTTGTGTCTACCTACCATGCAGAACCTTGTTGAATGCTGAAGTCCATATGTACAGTACATCTACATCTCTGTCCTCACCGACTTTTTAGTCACGTTTAGTTTAGTTTAGAGATACAGCGCAGAAACAGGCCCTATGGCCCACCGGGTCTGCGCCGACCAGCGATCCCTGCATAGTGACACTATCCGACATACTCGAGAGACAATTTTTACATTTACCAAGCCAATTTACATACCTGTACGTCTTCGAAGATCTCGGTGAAAACCCACACAGGCCACGGGGAGAACGTACAAACTCCATACAGGCAGCACCCATAGTCAAGATCGAACCCATGCCTCCGGCGCTGTAAGCACTGTAAGGCAGCAACTCTACCGCTGCGCTACCATGCTGCCCTAACTCATCTTCAAAAAACTCAATCAGATTTGCGAGACACGACCTCCCATGTGCAAAACCACGCTGACTATCCCGAATCAACCCTTGTCCATCTAACTGCATGTATATACTATCCCTCAGAATATTCTCCAGTAACTTTCCAACTACAGATGTTAAGCTCACTGACCTATAGTTCCAAGCATTTTACCTGCAGCCCTTCTTGAATAGAGGCACAACATTTGCCACCTTCCAGTCTTCCAGCATCTCTACTGTATTAAAATACGACTCGTAAATCTCAACCAGGGCTCCCGCAATTTCCTCTCTGGTTTCCCAGAATGTCCTTGGATATATCTGATCAGGCCCTGGAGATTTGTCTACCTTCATACACATACTAATGCCAAGGAACTTGAAGCTTTTAAGAGTTAGATTTAGCTCTCAGGGCTAAAGGAATCAAGGGATATGGGGTAAATGCAGGAACAGGGTACTGATTTTAGATGATCAGCCATGATCATATTGAATGGCGGTGCTGGTTCGCTGGGCCAAATGGCCTACTCCTGCATCTATTTTTCTATGTTTCTCTCAAAGATTTTGCCCCTTTGTCTGGCTGACATTGAGGGAGAGGTTATTGTCCTGACACCATGAATCTATGTTCTCTATCTTCTTCCTTGACTCTGTCTCGTCATTGTTCATCATTGTTTGTGATGCGTCCCACTACAGTGGCATCACCTGCAAACTTGTACATGGAGTTGGAGCCAAATTTGACCGTGGAGTCGTGAGTGTGTGGGGAGTGTAGCGGTGGGCTGAGAACGCATCTTTGCGGGGCACCGGTGTTGAATATTACTGTGGAGGAGGTGTTGTCGCCCATACTCACTGACTGTGGTGTGTGGGTCAGAAAGCAGAGGATCCAGTGGCAGAGGGGGGTGGGTACGCCTTGGCCCAGGAGCTTGGAGATGGGTTTGGTTGGGATTAGTGTTAATGATGGAGCTGTGGTCAATAAATTGGAAGTTAACGTGGGTGTGCTTGTTATCTAGATATCCAGAGATAAGTTTAGGGCCAGGGAGATAACGTCTGTCGTTGACTCTTGTGTAAAGTTTATGAACCCAGCTCTTGTTTACATGGTCAACTATTAGCAGAGGTGGACTGAGCCCAGAGAGGATGTGGAAGGGGCTCACACTGTCTGTGGACATTCCCTCCCCTCGGCCAAAGCATTGAATGAACTATCTTCACTCTCTCTCCAGGCTATTCCTCTCTCAGTGCTTCCCCCCACCTCCTCTTGTCAGTTCTCCCTCTCTCCCCTGTCTAACACCCTCCTCCTCTCTTCCTTTCTCTCTCTATTTCCCCTATCTTCCTTTCTCTTCCCTCAGTCTTCCCCCTCTCCATCCCCCTCTCTTCCCCTCTTCCTCCCCCCTCTCTTCCCACCCACTCTCTCTCCCCCTCTCTCTCTCACTCTCCCGACTCTCTCCCTCCCCTCTCTCTCTCCTCCCTCTTCCCCCTCTCTCTTTCCCCTTCTATCTCCCATCTGCGACAAATGCTTATCTCAAGAAGCAACTATAACACACTCCTTTGCCTCTTGTATAAAACTTCATAAATTTTGGAAAGGAATCTTTGAAATCGTCTCTAAATTATTAAAAACAAAACTGGACCCCCACACAGAATTGATTATTCTTGGAATAACAGGAGTCTGCGCTGAGCTATCAATATTTCAAAGACGTTTCCTTAATTATGGCCTGATACTGGCAAAAAAAACGTATACTTAAATTTTGGAAAAATGCTTCTACCCCAACTCTCAAAATGTGGATCACAAGCATATGAGACTCGTCTTAGCATAAAAATCAGAGCAATTTTTAAAGATATGGTCTCCTTTCATTGATTCATTACAAGTATAGTAAGGTGCAACACAATTCTGGAATTAAACCGATTCACGGACAGGGTGATGGGTGTGGTGAGAAATGAAGCAGGTATTATGTTTAGGGTGTTAGGTATCTATGTTTCCATGTATATCAACACGTAATGGTCCCTTTTATTTTCTTCTTTATTATTCTTCGTTTTTGTCTTCTTTTTCTTTTTTAGGCTTTTATTTATTCCTGGACTGCACTATTTGGTAGTTTACGGGTTTACACATTCACTATTTCGTTCACTTTCTCTCTTTCTCGCTCTTTCTCTCTTGTTCCATTTCTTTTTTGTTAAATTAAAAATGGAAGATGTACAATAAATGTATTTTGTCATATGCAGCGGTTTATATTACTGTACACTGCTTCTAATAAAAATATTAAGTAAAAATAAATAAATAAATAGATAGATAAATAAATTGGAAGTTAACATGGGTGTGCTTGTTATCTAGATATCCAGAGTTAAGTTTAGGGCCAGGGAGATAACGTCTGTTGTTGATTCTTGTGTAAAGTTTATGAACCCAGCTCTTGTTTACATGGTCAACTATTAGCAGAGGTGGACTGAGCCCAGAGAGGATGTGGAGGGGGCTCACACCATCTGTGGACACTCCCTCCTCTCGTCCAAAGCATTGAATGAACTATCTTCACTCTCTATCCAGGCTATTCCTCTGTCAGTGCCTCCCCCCACCTCCGCTTGTCAGTTCTCCCTCTCTAACACTCTCCTCCTCTCTTCCTTTCTCTCTCTATTTCCCCTCTCTCTTCCACTTCCTCCTTTTTCTCTCTCTTCCCTCACTGTCTTCCCCCTCTCTCTTACCCCCTCTCCCTCCCCACTTCCCCCCTCCCTCTCTCTCCCCCTCTCTCTCACTCTCCCTCCCCTCTCTCTCTCCTCACTCTTCCCCCTCTCTCTTTCCCCTTCTATCCCCCCTTCTCTTTCTTACCCTTCTCTCTCCTCCCCTTCTCTCACCTTCCTTCTCTCTCCTACCCTTTCTTTCCTCCCCTTTTTCTCCTCCCCTCTCTCTGTCTGCCTGTCTCTCCAGCATTCTAGAAATGATATTCCAAATCTGTCCAACCTCTCCCTGTAGCTAATACCCCATATTCCAGTCAACATTCTGGTAAATCTCCTCTGCACCCTTTGAAAAGCCTCTACATCTTTCCTGTAATGGGGCGACCAGTTCTTAAAGATGTGTATAAAATCATAGGAATAAGTCGGGTAGATACGTAATCTCTTACCCAGAGAAGGGGAGTCGAGGACCAGAGGACATAGGTTCAAGGTGAAGGGGAAAAGATTTAATAGGAATCTGAGGGGTAACCTTTTCACACAAAGGGTGGTGGGCATATGGAACAAGCTGCCAGAGGAGGTAGTTGAGGCTGGGACTATACAACGTTTAAGAAACAGTTAGACAGGTACATGTTTGGAGAGATATGGACCAAGCGCAGGCAGGTGGCACTAGTGTAGCTGGGACATGTTGGCCGGTGTGGGCAAGTTGGGATGAAGGGCCTGTTTCCACACTGTACCACTCTATGACTCTATAACTGTATGTAATATTTCAAATGCGGCCTAACCAAATTATATACAGTAGAGATGCATTACGACTTTCCGACTCTTATAGTCATTGTCCCGATCGATGAAGGCAAGCATATTGTATGCCTTCTTTACTATTCTATCATGAGGGTCATGTTATTAATTGTATATTTTTCCCTTATATTTGACCTCCAAAAGTGCAACACTTCACACTTCTTTTCCTTCCTTCTTCCTTTCCTTATCTCCAGAGATGCTGCCTGTACCGCTGAACTACTCCAGCAAATTTGTGTCTACCTTCGATTTAAACCAGCATCTGCAGTTCTTTCTTACACACTTCACACTTACTTGGATTAAACTCTATCTGCCATTTCTCCAGCCATTTCTAACAGCGGATCTGTATCCTGCTTAAAATCTTAATAGGCTTCCTCACAGTCCGTGATCCCAGTAATCTCGGTATCATCTGCAAACTTAATATCCAACCCATTCAGATTTACATCATAATATATATATTATAATACAATACAATATAATATAACATATACACATGCCTTATAAATGTATATCTATATGCACATACACACACATACAGTGGCTTGCAAAAGTATTCATACCCCTTGAACTTTTCCACATTTTGTCACGTTACAACCACAAACGTAAATGTATTTTATTGGGATTTTATGTGATAGACCAACACAAAGTGGTGCATAATTGTGAAGTGGAAGGAAAATGATGCATGGTTTTCAAATTTTTTTACAAATAAAAAACTGAAAAGTGTGGCGTGCAAAAGTATTCAGCCCCCCTGAGTCAATACTTTGTAGAACCACCTTTCGCTGCAATTACAGCTGCAAGTCTTTTGGGGTATGTCTCTACCAGCTGTGCACATCTAGAGACTGAAATTTTTGCCCATTCTTCTTTGCAAAATAGCTCAAGCTCAGTCAGATTGGATGGAGAGCGTCTGTGAACAGCAATTTTCAAGTCTTGCCAGAGATTCTCAATTGGATTTAGGTCTGGACTTTGACTGGGCCATTCTAACACATGAATATGCTTTGATCTAAACCATTCCATTGTAGCTCTGGCTGTATGTTTAGGATTGTTGTCCTGCTGGAAGGTGAACCTCTGCCCCAGTCTCAAGTCTTTTGCAGACTCTAACAGGTTTTCTTCCAAGATTGCCCTGTATTTGGCTCCATCCATCTTCCCATCAACTCTGACCAGCTTCCTTGTCCCTGCTGAAGAAAAGCATCCACACAGCATGATGCTGCCACCACCATGTTTCACAGTGGGGATGGTGTGTTCAGGGTGATGTGCAGTGTTAGTTTTCCGCCACACATAGCGTTTTGCATTTAGGCCAAAAACTTCAATTTTGGTCTCATCTGACCAGTGCACCTTCCTCCACATGTTTGCTGTGTCCCCCACATGGCTTGTGGCAAACTGCAAACGGGACTTCTTATGGCTTTTTTTCAACAATGGCTTTCTTCTTGCCACTCTTCCATAAAGGCCCGATTTTTGGAGTGCACGACTAATAGTTGTCCTGTGGACAGATTCTCCCACCTGAGCTGTGGATCTCTGCAGCTCCTCCAGAGTTACCATGGGCCTCTTGGCTGCTTCTCTGATCAATGCTCTCCTTGCCCGGCCTGTCAGTTTAGGTGGACGGCCATGTCTTGGTAGGTTTGCAGTTGTGCCATACTCTTTCCATTTTCGGATGATGGATTGAACAGTGCTCCGTGAGATTTATACTGAGATTAGATTACACACAAGTGGACTCTATTTACTAATTAGGTGACTTCTGACGGCAATTGGTTGCACTGGATTTTATTTAGGGGTATCAGAGTAAAGGGGGCTGAATACTTTTGCACGCCACACTTTTCAGTTTTTTATTTGTAAAAAAATTTGAAAACCATGTATCATTTTCCTTCCAGTTCACAATTATGCGCCACTTTGTGTTGGTCTATCACATAAAATCCCAATAAAATACATTTACGTTTATGGTTGTAACGTGACAAAATGTGGAAAAGTTCAAGCGGTATGAATACTTTTGCAAGCCACTGTATATATCTATAACTTTAATTTTACTTCGGAGTCACGTGAGTGACTACGTGAAGAAGACCCGTCAGGGCGCCTGTGCATCATTACGTCAGACGCATTGGCGCGAACGGATGTGAGAAGCAGCGCTCTTCTAGTGGAAATGTAGTTTGAACTACAAGGTAAGTAAAAACTTTTTCAGAAGTTTCTGGGTCCGTTTGCTGTGGGTCTGTGGGGATTTTTTCCACAGGCGCCATGGAAAAAACGGGCAAGGGGAAGAGGCGAACGGGAAAGCCGGTGGAAAGTCGCGAGATTACGGTCGACGAAGAGCTGCCTCAGCCCCTAAGCCTAGGTACATGGCAATTTGGGATGTAAGTGTGGTTCTTAAGCTACTTCGTGAATGATCTCCTGGTATGTCTTTGACTTTGGCCAAACTCAAACTCAGACCATATTCTTGCAGCCGCCGGGTGGTCCAATGAGTTGGTGTTTCAACAGTTTTACCATCGGCCTATTGCCAATACGGGGCTGTTTGCAGACACTATTTTAAGTTCTGCATAATTTCCCCTGGTTTAAAGGGGATACTGTTAATTCTATTATTAAAATAAATGAATTACTGCATTTTGTCATGCAAATGTAATTATTAATGCATTATTGATTATTTCTCGTTCCGAGTCAATCAATGCAGTGAGAAGCCGGGATTTGTATCTGCGGCATGAAATCACAAAGCTTTAAAATCTTCACGTAGTCACTCACGTGACTCCGAAGTAAAATAGTAAGATTAAATGAGAACTTACCAGTTTGAAGTTTGATCTTTATTTTATGAGGAGTTACGTTGGTGATCACGTGCCCACCACGCCCAACCCTCTTTCATAAAGGTCAGCTGGAAGTTCTAAATTTACTCATTTTACTATGTTACTTTGTTATTGTTTGTGATTTCACACCGCTGCTTTGAAGATTGACGTGCAGGCGCCCTGACGGGTCTTCTTCACGTAATCACCAACATAACTCCTCATAAAATAAAGATCAAACTTCAAACTGGTAAGTTCTCGTCTTACTACTCTCTCAGCTTGTATGTGTGTGTGTGTGTGTGTGTGTGTGTGTATATGTGTGTCTTTATATTTTCGCCAATACGCTACGCGGAAACGATAACATTCTTACATATTCTGACTCATATTTTTCCCCACTGAGCAATTCTCCTCCCTTGTTGCCTCGAGGAGGAGTGGTCAGTCAAATGGTCCAATCCCTCGAGTGCAGTGAGGGCTGTCCCTATAGATTCCTTAACCGCTAGTCCCAGGAGCAGAGTTGCCAACACCCCCCCTCCCCCGATGCCAGGCACCACAGTCTTAACCAAATAAGAAAGGAGGAAGGCAGTAAAGTCACCATCCTCAGGACTCTGATAATTCCAGTTGTCGTCATACAAGGACATAATCAGGGCCCATTATCTTAGTGCCATTGCCCCTTCCTCGGCTGCGGCCCATGGAGGGGGGGGGTCATAAGTCTGTTGGTGGGGGAAGGTACGGACCCTGATCCACTGTCTGTCTGTCTATCTATCTATCCTCTGATCTTGTGCTCTTCTGGTTTGAGTGGTTTTTCTATTTGCGCAAAAACGGTACGGGATAGCACTACAATTTTAAAAGTTATTAAGGTTTAAAAAAATCATAATGCTGTCAGTCGCCGCCACATATTGGTCTCCTCTCCTGTCACTCAGGCCCCTTCCTGGCACTATCGCTGCACAGATTGGTCGCGTCTGCTGTCAATTGGCTGGAAGTCGCCAGGTGTAAAGAATCTATAACGAGGCATCGTTACTTTACTATCTTTATTCATACTTGAGCATTACATATTGCACTAGCTGTACGTGGTCTGTCACAGGAACTAGAGAGCGATCTGTGGGTGGGGAGGTTGTAGTTATACTTGTGATATGGGGAGTGGTTAGTAGGTATGAGGTCACTATGTTAAAGGCACATGCATATATCATCTACATCCTTCCCCTTCGAAACGACAGGCAAATACAATGGTGACAGGGCGACCACGGCTCATGCGCTAGGACAGTTAAACAAAATCGCCATAGCGGACAGGCGGTTTGACAAGACGTCCCGACCGGGTTCGCATCTCGCCATCCTCCCTTCCGGCAGGAAGAAGAGGCACCGATGGGGGCAGACGAACCTGAAAGGGGGAAACGGGAGGAGACGGAGGAGACCGCGGCACCAACAACGGAGGTGATGCGGGATCAGGAGCGGGCAGAGCGCGGGCAGGCATGCGAGGACTAGTCGGAGCAGGGTGGGACGGAAGGAGTTGAGGTGGTGTAGACCGTTGCATGTTAGGAAGGACGGGCAGATCAACGCCCGGACGCGAAGCCGGCAGTAGGGGAGCAAAGGGACCCGCGGCAGGAGGACGTGGCTCGTTGACGAGCCAAAGGTGCTGGCGGCACCGTCGGTAAATGGCTCCCGCATGGTCGATGAGATAGGACCTGGGCGACCCCGCAGAGCCGACGACAGTAGCGAGCTAGGAGTGACCGGAAGGGGTCTGCATACGGACAACTTGACCGGGGAAGAGGCGCGGCAGCGGGTGGCAGGACCTGTCATGGGAACGCTTTTGGACATCGTGCATGAAGGCAATGCGTTTCTCAACCGCCGCAGGCGGGAGGACGGAGGGTATGAGGGAGCGCTGGGCCACCGGGAGCGGGAGCCTGGTAGCGCGAGACATGAGCCGCTGAGCAGGGGAACCCATGGCCGAGTCGCGGGAAATGTTGCGGAGGTTGAGGAGGGCCAGATGGAAATCGGAGTTAATGCCACCACACTGTTCCAGCAGGTGCTTCGCGCTGCAGACGGCACGCTCGGCCAGACCGTTGCTTTGCGGGTACTCCGGGCTGCTGGTGAAATGGCGGAAGTTCCATCTGGAAGCGAACTCTTTAAACTCGGAGCTCGTGAACTGGCTGCCATTGTCCGACTGCAGGCTTGCCGGGGGGCCAAAAGTGCCAAAATGAGGGTATAACCTGTCGATGATGGCCGAAGAGGTTAAGGAGTGCAGCCGGTCGACCACAAACCAGCTGGAGTAGGAGTCAACGAGAACCAGGAAGTGTTTGCCTCGCCACTCGAAAATGTCGGCGGCAAGCGCCATCCAGGGCAGTTCGGGCACGGGCTGCTGCAGAAGCGGCTGACGCTGCTGGTGGGGGGCGAGGCTGTTGCAGGTGGAACACGAGGAGACCCTCTCCCAGATGTATTTGGCCATACCCGGCCAATAGAACTGGCTCCGGGCGAGAGACACGGTGGCTTCGGCCCCAGGATGACCGCGGTGAGCGACCTGAAAATAGTGGTCGTGCAGCGCCACGGGCACGACCACCTTGTGACCCTTCACCACCACGCCGTCGTGTAGTACGAGCTCGTCACGGACCAGGAAGTAGGGCACGGCGCCAGCCGGCAGCGCGGAACGACGGTCGGGCCAGCCCCGCTGGATGACGGCAGACAGCTGTTGGAGGGCAGGGTCATTGGTTGTGAGTTCAACCAGTGACTTCATCTGCTGTAAAGGGACGATGTTCATTTGGAGCACCATTAGATCAGACATCTCATATGGGTGGCGAACGGTGGACGTTAGCGGGGCGCGAGACAACGTGTCGGCCACAAACATGTCCTTGCCCTTACGATAAACCACATTGAACGTGAAGCGTTGGAGCTGCAGCATCATGTGCTGCAGGCGTGACGAGGCGGCATGGATCGACTTGTTGAGAATGGTGACAAGTGGCTGGTGGTCAGTTTCAATGGTGAAAGTGTTGCCCAGGATGTAGTCTCTGAATTTGGAGCAGGCAAACACCACGGCCAGTAGCTCCTTCTCAATCTGCGCGTAGTGCTGTTCGGTGACGGTCATGGTGCGGGATGCGAAGGAGACCGGCAACTGTAGGCCGTCATGGACCTGGAGACAGGCGGCACCGAGTCCGAACTGAGAGGCGTCGCAGGTGAGGACAATGGGACGCTGCAGGTCAAAAAACTTGAGTGTGGGGGTGCTGATTAGCTTGGACTTAAGAATGTCGAATGCTTTCTGGTG
The DNA here is from genome assembly GCA_038087875.1 of Malacoraja senta. Taxonomy (NCBI): domain Eukaryota; kingdom Metazoa; phylum Chordata; class Chondrichthyes; order Rajiformes; family Rajidae; genus Malacoraja; species Malacoraja senta. Next base: position 363,350 of record JAXLNO010004314.1, read on the forward strand.
GTGGGGGAACCAAGCCCAGGACGTGTCCTTTTTTATCAAATCCCTCAGGGGAGCGCTGAGCTCGCTGAGGTCGAGGATGAACTTCCCCAGGTAGTTTACCATGCCCAGGAAGCGTTGTAGGCCTGCCACATTAGTAGGAGAAGGCATCCCGGAAATGGCAGCCGTTTTTTGCGGGTCTGGTTTTAACCTCTCGGCGGTGAATACATGTCCAACATAGGTGACCTCCGGGACGCGGAATCGGCACTTCTTGGGGTTCAGTTTCAAGTTGATTTGCCGGGCCCGGTCCAGGACCTGGCGGAGGTTGACATCGTGTTTGGCAACGTCCTTACCGTAAACGAGGATGTCGTCAACGATGATGGCGCATGGTAGACCTGAAAACAGCTGCTCCATTGTGTTGGAATACCTCGCTGGCAGAGTTGATTCCAAATGGCATTCGGAGAAACCGAAACCTTCCGAAGGGGGTGGCGAAAGTTGTCAAAATGGACGACTGCTCGTCCAGTGGTATCTGCCAGGAGCTTTTGGCATCGAGGACAGAAAAAACCGTTGCCGGACCAACCTGTGCAGCGACTTCTTCTACCGTTCTCATAGGGTAGTGCGGGCGTTTAATGGCCAGGTTGAGGTCTTTGGGGTTGATGCAGATGCGTATCTCGCTCTTGTCCTTTTTCGCGGCAACAACCATGGAAGAGATCCACCTGGTGGGCTCGATGACCGCCTTTAGGATGCCCATTTTTACCATACTGTGTAGTGTCGACTGCACTTTGGCCTTCATGGCGAAGGAGACACGGTGAGGTGTATTGACCACTGGATCGACCTTACGGTCCACTACAATCTTGTAGCTGCAGGGTAGTTTGCCTAGCTCATCATCAAAGCGGTCGGGATATTCGGCCAGCGGGTCCATGAGGGCCTGCACCTGGTGGATGTCACGGTGGAAGGATACCAGGCCCATTTCCTGGCATGCCCGGATACCCAGCAGGGGAATGCATTTTTGATCGAGGAGATAGGTGAGGGGCCGAGAGGTCTCTAGTATCCTACAGCTTAGCGTGGCCTTGCCCACAGGAGTAAGAATCTCCCCCCCGTAGGCATGCAAGGTTGAGTTCTGAGAAATCTGCTCATTAGTCCTTTTCTGTTTGAAGAGTGATGTTGACATAACGTTCGCAACTGCCCCCGTGTCAATTTTAGCAGTGAAGGTCGAGTTGTTCACAGTGACTCGCACAGAAGGGTCCGTTATCATAGCAGGTGCGCCCAACACAGTATACAAGCTGTTCTCCCCCTGAGAGGAGTCGGATTCAGAAACAGACTGTTCGTCGAAATAGCACTGGGAGCTGAGCTCACTATCAGTTTGTAGGTTGTTTAAATTGCCCCTCGGAGCAGCGACAGGCTTCCCACGGGAGCGACAGGCCGCAGCGAAATGGATGAGTGGTGAAGTTGCAATTAGGGCACCTTTGCCAGGCACCTCCCCCGGGAGCAGTACCGAACCCCAGGGCACGTCCCCCTTGAGCAGCGAGCGACCCCAGGGGCCGCGACCGGGGCGTGTTCATCAGACGACTGGAAGTGCTGGCAAAGTTAATCGCCTGTTCAGCCGGTGACACCGCCGAGGTGACAGCTTCGGCTAAGCGGGTGGCGTGCATCGCACCGTTGAGTCAGGTCGGGCTTGCGCAGAAGTTCGGCCCTGAGCTTATCATCGCGGCGACCGTAAACCAGAAGGTCCCTGATAATCTCATCGGGGGTCCACGTGTGGAGGCGGCAGCGCCTGGCCAGGTGTCGCAGCGCAGAGACATAGTTCTCAGCAGATTCCCCAGGGAGCTGACGCCGCGCGAAGTTTAAAACGTTCTAAGATGCAGTTTGTTGGAATATCACAAATAGCATTAAACTTAGCCACCAGACATACTGGGTCCCGAGCTGATTCTCCATCAGCGTAGACGAAGAAGTCAGAGCGAGTCAGGGCCTCGGGACCAGCCAAGTTGAGAAGCAGAGAGGCTTTGAGATCAGCGGTGGCGGCAGGATGAGCGATCGTGACATAGTGTTCAAAGTCACGTTTGAATACATCCCATCGAAGGGCGATGTCTAAATCGAAAACGAGCACATCAGGCTTACGGGCAGAAGTGGCCATAACAAAGAAATAGGAGGGCGGGGGAAACAAAAAACTGGGACAAAATTAAATGATAAACCGATAGACAGGAGGCGCAAGGTAAGTGGTTTGACACCATGTAAAGAATCTATAACGAGGCATCGTTACTTTACTATCTTTATTCATACTGGAGCATTACATATTGCACTAGCTGTACGTGGTCTGTCACAGGAACTAGAGAGCGATCTGTGGGTGGGGAGGTTGGTTATACTTGTGATATGGGGAGTGGTTAGTAGGTATGAGGTCACTATGTTAAAGGCACTATGAAGGAGTGGCACCGCCGCTTGAGGAGCTACGGCTGCGCAATACTTGGTGGGGAGGGTGGTGCCGAGGGCAGAGCCTGGGGACTGGACCGTAACCAAGGACAAGTCCGGAGATGAAGTCGGGGTCTGGACTGGATCCCAGGCGACGGCCGAGCTGAGACGTGCCCAAGCCCGGGGCCTGGTCAAGGTGTATCAGCGCCTCGGGGGGGGGGGGGGGGGGGGGGAAAGCCGCGGCCATCCTGCAGCAGCCTCTGATTCCTTCTCTGCGGGCTGCTCTGGCTTGGCCGCCCGCCACCCTCACCCCACCACAGCGAGCCCGGCTCCGTCAAGGCCCAGGTCCACGAGTTCTTCGGCCATCTACAGCCAGGGCAGGGCCGAGTACAAGAACCAGGCCGAGTTCCAGGCCCTGGCGCTGCTCTACAGCCTGGGTAGGTGCTGGGTCAGAGAATGGGAGTGAGGGGAGAAGGATGAGGGAGATGGGGAGCCCCGCTGGCGAGGGACAGCGCAAGTCCCGGGTTGGACAGCGCTCCAGCAGCTCCTGCCCGCCGGCTTGGACATTGGGAGCGGCCCTAACGCATCACACCATTACACGGAGAGAGGGAGCGCCGCAGCACAGCCCACAGCACAGGGGGAGAGAGAAGACTGGGAGAGGGATGAGGAAGGGAGGGGGAGAGAGGGATGAGGGAGGGGAGGGAGAGAGGGATGTGGGAGGGAGGTGGATGAGGGTGGGAGGGAGGGGAGAGAGGGATGAGGGTGGGAGGGAGGGGAGAGAGGGATGAGGGAGGGGGAGAGGGAGGGAGGGGTGGAATGAGAGGGAGGGAATGGGGTAGAGGGGTGATGGAATGGAGGGGGTAGGGAGGGGAGTAGAAGGGCAAGGTGGGAGAGTGGGGGTGTAGAGGGAGAGGTGGATAGGGAAGGGTGGATTTGATGAGAGGGGATAGCCGTGAGTGGTGGAATATTGCGTTGGGGGAACGGGTTGCGTGGGGGGAACGGATCAGTGGTTGAATATTGCGTTGGGGAACGTGTTGCATGGGGGGTCCAGGCCTCCCATGTGACAGGGACCCAACGGGTCCCACTTAGTCTAGTTTATTACCATGTGTCTGTTATCTGAATCCTGACAACTACGCCAAATGGTGTGTTTGATAAATCACTGGATTCGGATGAGTGTTTATTTACTCAGTAATTTATTACACTACTAAATTTGGCACATACACTCACATATCCCCGAATATCCCTGCACGCACTCGCAAATCCGGAGTACACTCGCAAATCCCGAGTACACAGATGTTTCTACAACCACTGACGTAAACTTGCAAACTCATCAGAGCACGCCACAGGATGTTTCGTTCTTGATCATCTGGCACCGTTCGCGACATGGTTCAAGGCTGAGGTTCTCTACCTGAAAGGGTGCCTAAGACCAAACATTTTTAAAATATATATTTTATTGGAAGCAATTGTACAAAAAAAATGACTTGACAGTTCTACAATGCTAGCACAGCTTCAATTTTAACATTTTACAAACAGAATATTAAGTTGAAAAGAGAAGGAAAAGAGAAAAATGAAAAGACAAAGAAAAAAGAGGAGATATGTCCATCGACCCACCCATGTGCCTGCTCACCCAGCCCTACAATCAATTTCGAGTTTGTGTTCAACCATTGTATTGCTCAAGAATTTCAATAAAAGGAGATCATATTTTTTTTAATTGTTCTGGTTTGTCATTCAAGATAAACCTAATTCTTTCCAGATGTAGTGTATCCGTCATTTCAGTAATCCACATCTTCACTGAGGGGACTGCTGTCTTTTTCCAGAATTTAAGTATACGTTTTTTTGCTGATATTAGACCGTAATCGGGAAAGCGTCTTTGAGGAACCATCAGGTTGCTACATGCCTCTGATATTCCCAGTATTATCAATTTTGGGTCTGGCTCTAATGGAGTTGTCTGTGTTATGGAGGTGACGCTGAATACTTCTGTCCAAAAACTTTCTATTTTTGTACACAGTACAAAACTGTGGGTTAAGGTGGCTTCTTGAGATTGACATTTATCGCAAAGAGGGGAAGCACTGGGGAAAATCTTGCTCAATTTGGTCTTTGAGTAGCCTGTGCAGCACTTTAAAATGTTTCAGGCAGTGTCTGCCATTTAGGGAGCAATAGTGGATGTATTGTCGGCTTTCGTCCCATATATCCTTGGAGATGTGTTGACCAATCTCATCCTCCCGTGAATGCCTATAAACCTGATGATGGGTGTCGATGTTTTGGAGGGCATTGTAAATGTGGGATATCAACTTCTCTGTATCTGCATGTCTATTCAAACACTCATCGAGTTTGTCTGGACCTGCAGAGGAGCAGTGGTGCCTGTGTGTGCTCACGTAGTCCCTAACTTGGAGGTATCTGAAAAAATTATTGGTGTTCAGATCGTATTTCTCCTGCAATTCTTGAAAGGAGGAAAGTGTCCCCTTCTGATAAAGGTCTTCCACTGAACAAAAACACCATCTTGAGTAGAGGGTTTAAAAGTGGGATTGTTTGCCATTGGAAGGAGAGACATGTCTCTCAATTTGAGACTGAGCTTCAACTGTTTCCAGATACTAATAGTACTATGTATTATCGGGTTATGCTCATACGTTGACTTATTCAGGAATATTGAAGACAGGACAATCGAGCCTATGCAGAAAGGCAAACAATCTTCTCTTTCCATTTTTAGCCAGTTTGCCTGTTGGTACGAGTCATCCAGCCAGAAAATTATTGTTTTAATATTTGTTGCCCAATAGTAAAAGAGGAAATTGGGTAAGGCTAATCCTCCATTCTCTTTAGATTTGCACAGGTGTCTTTTGTGTATTCGGTGGCTTTTATAGTCCCAAATGAAATTAGTGACAATGGAATCCATTTTTTTGAAGAACATTTTGGGAAGATATATCGGTATTGTCTGGAATAGGTATAAAGGCTGCGGGAGAAAGATAATCTTTACGGCATTTAGTCTGCCGAGGAGGGAAATAGGCAGTGTTTTCCAAAATTGAATATACGGAGTTGAGTGTATGAAGTTGGGTAATTAATGGAGGGAAATTTGTTTTAAACAGAAGGGAATATTTTCTGGTAGCGTGAACTCCGAGGTATCTGAATTTTTCAGTAATGATTATAAAGGGAAACTGTTGGAGCTGGGTGACGTCTTGTTCTTTTATTGGCATAATTTCGCTTTTGTTCCAATTGATTCTGTAGCCAGAAAAGGAACCAAATTGATCTATAGTGGTTAGTAAATTTGGAATACTGATTCGGGGGTTAGTAACGTATAAAGGTACATCGTCTGCATATAGGGAAATGTTGTTAATAGTGTGTTTAGTATTGTATCCATATATGCCTGGGTGGGACCTAATACTCTCAGCAAGAAGTTCTATGGCTAATGCAAATAGCATCGGGCAGAGTGTGCATCCTTGTCTATAGCCCCTGAATAGGTAAAATTTAGGTGAAAGCATCTAATTTGTTAGTATTCTGGCAGTCGGATTAGTGTATGGAAGCTTCACCCATGAGGTGAAGTTTTTGCCCAATTGGAATTTTTCCAACACTGCGAAAAGATAAGGCCATTTCACTTGGTCGAAAGCTTTTTCCACGTCCAGTGAGATGATTGTTAGGTCTTCGTTTGGTATTCTCTGCGAATAAATTATATTAAACAGGCATAATATAATATAGGTATAGGTTTAGGTATGAACCCGGTTTGATCTGGGTGTACAAGTTTGCCAATGACTAGGCTGAGTCTACAAGCCAAAGTCTTGGCTAGAATCTTCAGGTCAGTATTTAAGAGGGCAATTGCTCTATAAGATCCCGGCTCTTCAAGGTTTTTATCTTTTTCGGGAATTAACGTAATAATTGATTCCGCTATAATCTGCGGTAAAGTCTGCTCTTTGAATGTTTGGGTATAGAGGCTTTGTAGACGTGGGGAAATTATGTCGTTGAATTTTTTAATAAAATTCGTTATTGAGCCCGTCTGGGCCAGTTTTTCCATTATTCAGTGATTTAATGGTCTGAAATGTCCTTTATTGTTATCTCTGCACCTAATTCCTCACATTCCATCTCACTGAGGGATGGGAGATTGCACATATCAAGAAAGATCTTCATCTTCGCTAAATCGGCTGATGTTTGTGACGAGTATAGGGTTTGATAAAATTGTAGAAATCTTTCATTGATATCTTTGGGCAGTGAGAGCAGTTCGCCTTTTTCTGATCTGATTTTATGTATGGTACGGCCATTCTCTAATTTGCGGAGTTGTCGTGCTAAAGGTTTATGTGGTTTATCGCCGAATTCAAAGTATTTTTGTTTAGTGTATTGAAATGCCCTACTGATTCTTGCCAAGAGTATCTGGTTTAATTGGAATTTGAGTGCAGCTATATTATTGTGTTTTATTGTGGACGGATCAGCCGCATTTTCTAAGTCTAATTGTTTTATTTGTTTTTCTAACTCCAATTGTTCTGCCCTATTTCTCTTATTCTGAGAGGCTTGGTATGAAATGATGCAGCCTCTAAGGTAGGCTTTAAAAGTTTCCCAAAGCAAAGATGGAGAGATACCAGGAGTGTCATTTATCTCAAAAAAGATTTCCATCTGTACCGTCAGCTAGTGACAACACCTAGCCCCTGCAAGTATTTGTGGGTTAAATCTCCAGCACGGCTGTCTATTTGCCATTCCTTCCAGCTTTACAGAAAATGTAAGAGGGCAATGATCTGAAATAATGATATTGTGATATCTTGGGTTGTAGGTATATGGCAGAAGTTTGGAGTCCACCAGACAATAGTCTATTCTTGTATATACTTTATGGACACCTGAGTAGAAGGAATATTCTCTTCCTGAAGAATTGGCAATCCTCCATACGTCCTTTATATTTGTGTTGTTTATATAAGTGTTCAGAAGTTCACTAGACTTGGATGTGATTTTTATTTGAAATGAAGATCTGTCTAGGAATTGGACTAATGAAGGAATATTATGTCAGTGTTAAGAGATTTAAAGTGGGCTAGTAGTTTACCCCTTTTTATTGGTTCATTTGCACCCCTGACGTTCCAACTACAAAACGTGATTCCTTTCCCGCCCGATGTGCTTGCTACATCATCTTCCATATCTAAAATGATATGATCTCTGCTGAATTAAATGGTCCAACACAATGATTAAAGGGAACGGGGGTTCCCCTCCTCCACCATAGATGAGTCTCGCACCAGGGTCTCTGCCATACCCCGCAACACTGCTCTCTCTCCCCATCCCCCCACTCACAACAAGGGCAGAGTCCCCCTAGTCCTCACCTTTCACCCCACCAGCCGTCACATACAAGTGATCCTCCGTCAGTTTCGCCACCTCCAACGTGACCCCACCACTCGCCACATCTTCCCATCTCCCCCCATGTCTACCTTCCGCAAAGACCGCTCCCTCCGTAACTCCCTTGTCAATTCTTCGCTTCCCTCCCATACCACCCCCTCCCCTGGTACTTTCCCTTGCATCGTTCCAGGTGCGACAGAAGTACCACACATCGGTGGTTGAGTTCGAGTAAACTTCCTTACAATACACTATAAATACTATCATTATTATAAGATTAGATATTAAGATAGTCCCGCACCTTTAACGTGTTAGAAAAACTAAACAGAACAAAACGTGAAGATTTTTTTTAAAAAGTAATTAATTAATTTTTTTAGGGGCTCAGCATTCCCCGCCAGTTAGGGATCTATACAAAGGTATGTGTAAGTAGCTGAGTGTTGATTTTAACTGACACTAGACCTAGTGCAGACCCGTTGGGTCTGTTCCCCCAACGTGCGGTTGCAGGGAGGGGGGGGGGCAGCATGCGCCGTCACACACACTAACTACCCCCATGATATTATATTAATATTATTAATTTGCTCATTTTACCCCATTAAAGGGGGGAGAAAAGGGGGGGGAGAAAAGGGGGGAGGGGGAGAAAAGGGGGGGGAAGGGGGGGCGAGGAGAAATGGGGGGGAGAATAGTGGGGGGAGGAGAGAAGGGGGGGACAGAAGAGGGGGGGAGAGAAGGGGGGGGTGAAGGTGGGGGGATGGAGAGGGGGGGTGGAGGAGGGAGAAGAGGAGGGGTTGTTACCAAACTGAACTCACTATGGAATGAATCCATTAACGGAGCCACTCTGCTGCAGGATTCTAAGTTGCCCCTGCCTTCCCTCTGGAAGCCTCCTCGTCCCCATCAGATGCCGAGCTCCCAGAGCCCTGGTTAAACGCGGGGGCCGCTCACGGTTAAGTCTGTGAAAGCGGCCCCATTAGTGACTGTGAGCAGCAGCAGGGTTCACTATAGGAAGGACCATTGCGCCTATTGTAGCGGGTGGCTGCTCGTTCCCTCCCCGCCCTTTACCCCGACCACCCGTCGCCTTATCTCTTCTCCCCTGAAGCACGTCGGTCGGGCACAGTTGCCAGAAGCTGAAAACTAAATATTGCAGCGGGAAAACTGCGGCTGCGGTTCTGGCAACAGCCGGCGTTCTGCTCTGTCAGGGGGGAGAGGGTGAGTGGGAGTGAAGGGGAGGAGAGGAGGGGGAGAGGAAGGGGAGGATGGGGGAGAGAGGTGGAGTGGTGGGGGGGGCTGGAGTGAGTGGACAGGCGGGTGGGCGTGCAAGAGTCCAGCTGCAGGAGGCGTCGCGCGAGCGTACTTGGAGGCATACTGGAGGCAGGTGGGCCTGGATTGGTCGGCATGTGGGCATTCTGACGTCAGCAGCTGGTGATTTAAAGAAAACAGTAAGTGTTGTGAAGGATTTTATTGAAAATGTGTACAGAAAAATAACAAAATTTAATGAGTGGATATGCGAATGTAAAAGTAAAATCGCTAGCGAAATGGTAAAAATCTCGGCGTTTATGCGACTGGTTTTCGCGGAGTAACGAATCAAAGGCAAAAATCAAAATGACATACACCCTCACACACACACAGAGTTTTAATAGATACTAGACCAAGTGCAGACCCGTTGGGTCTGTTCCCGCAACACGCGGTTGCGAGGGCGGCCTGACGTCATCGTGCTAGGGGTACGCTGTCGAGACGCTGCGTACGCCCGTCGACAGGCCATTGACGCACGGGATTTTCGGACAAGCCTGCGGGAACGGCGAAAAGCAGCAGGGGGACCAGGCGATCTTTTGCTTCGGCCAGCGTGACAGAGCCGGGCCCGCGGGGGGGGGGGGGGGGGGAAGTAAAATCGCTAGTGAAATGGTAAGAATCTCTGCGTTTTTGGAGGAGAGCCGGGCGGCAGCAGCCGTTATGGTCACTGGCCAGCAGGAGGCGAAAAAATGAGTGAGTGGGGGGGGGGGAACGATTTTATTTAAAACTAGGTACTGAAAAATGACTACATTTAATGAGTGGATGAGCGAATGTAAAAGTGAAATGGCTAGTGAAATGGTAAAAATCTCAGCGTTTTTTGCGTGTGGTTTTGGCAGTAACGAATCAAAGGCCAAAAATATGACATACACCCACACACACAGAGTTTTAATAGTATACTAGACCAAGTGCAGACCCGTTGGGTCTGTTCCCGCAACGTGCGGTTGCGAGGGGAGTGTGCGGCCCGACGTCATCGCGCCATGCCACGCGCTAGGCGTACGCCGTCAAGACGCCGCGCAACGCCACGCGCTAGGCGTATGCCATCAAGATGCTGCGTACAACATCAAGACGCTGCGTACGCCATCAATGCACCTGCGGGCCGACAGGCCATTGATGCGCGGGATATTCGGACATTGCAAGCCCGCGGGGATGCTGAATAGCAGCGGGGTGACCAGGCGATCTTTGGCTTCGGCCAGCGTGACAGAGCCGGGCCGGGGGGGGAGGGGGAGAGCAGGAAGTAAAATCGCTAGCGAAATGGAAAAAATCTCGGCGTTTTTGGAGGAGAGCCCGGCGGCAGCAGCCGTTATGGTCGCGCGGGGCATGTGATGAGAAGGTGCCCAGCGTGAGGCGAAAAAATGAATAAGTGGGGGGGGGGAAGGATTTTATTAAAAATGACGAAATTTAATGAGGAGTGGATATGCGAATGTAAAAGTAAAATCGCTAGCGAAATGGTAAAAATCTCTTGAGTTTTAGCGTGTGGTTTTGGCGGACCAACGAATCAAAGGCAAAATCAAAATGACATACACCTGACATACACCCACACACACAGAGTTTTAAAAATATACAGATATGATACGTCGCGTAGTAGTTAACTTTCAGTCAATACTGTTTTTGACATATTACCAAGTCGCGAGTCCGTAACAGCTTGTAATTTATAAACTCTATGGACAAGTACTTATCCCCTGTCAGCTCCGGCAATGTCCTGGGCAAACAGTAATGCTTTGTTCGGATGGATAAAGAAAGATTCGACACCTTTATGTGTGACACGGAGCTTGGCAGGGTATAATAGTCCGGATCGAACTCCTGGTAAGTCCCTCAGAATGCCTCTTGACTTGGAAAATAGTGCTCTTTGCCTAACGACTTCAGGGGGAAAGTCTCCGAAAATTCGTATCTGTTGTCCTTGGTATGTTAAATTCCTATCCTTGGCCACTTTACGAAGTATTTCCTCCAGGACATGGCAGTGATGCACCCGCAGGATCAGATGTCTCGGTGGGGCGTTGTCGTCCAGCCGGGTTCTCAGAGCTCTGTGTGCCCGGTCGAGCACGGGTTTTTCATCCAAAGCGAGTGGATCTTTAAGTAGTTGAGCTGTAAAGTCGCGGACGTTTTGACCGTGTTCTTTGCCTTCTTTCACTGAGACAATCCTTAAGTTCTGACGCTTGGAACGCCCCTCCAGCTCTAGACATTTTTCTGTTAATTTTGATACCAAGCCGGAGATGCGCTCCACTTCAGCTTTCAGCTTGTCTGTAACATAGATACATAGAAAATAGGTGCAGGAGTAGGCCATTCAGCCCTTCGAGCCTGCACCGCCATTCAATATGATCATGGCTGATCATCCAACTCAGTATCCCGTACCTGTCTTCTCTCCATACCCCCTGTTCCCTTTAGCCACAAGGGCCACATCTTACTCCCTCTTAAATATAGCCAATGAACTGGCCTCAACTACCCTCTGTGGCAGAGAGTTCCAGAGATTCACCACTCTCTGTGTGAAAAAGTTTTTTCTCATCTCGGTCTTAATGGATTTCCCCCTTATCCTTAAGCTGTGACCCCTTGTCCTGGACTTCCTCAACATCGGGAACAATCTTCCTGCATCTAGCCTGTCCAACCCCATAAGAATTTTGTAAGTTTCTATAAGATCCCCTCTCAATCTCCTAAATTCCAGCGAGTATAAGCCGAGCCTATCCAGTCTTTCTTCATATGAAAGTCCTGACATCCCAGGAATCAGTCTGGTGAACCTTCTCTGCACTCCCTCTATGGCTATAATGTCCTTCCTCAGATTTGGAGACCAAAACTGTACGCAATACTCTAGGTGTGGTCTCACCAAGACCCTGTACAACTGCAGTAGAACCTCCCTGCTCCTATACTCAAATCCTTTTGCTATGAAAGCTAACATACCATTTGCTTTCTTCACTGCCTGCTGCACCTGCATGCCTACTTTCAATGACTGGTGTACCATGACACCCAGGTCTCGCTGCATCTCCCCTTTTCCTAATCGGCCACCATTTAGATAATAGTCTGCTTTCCTGTTTTTGCCACCAAAGTGGATAACCTCACATTTATCCACATTATACTGCATCTGCCAAACATTTGCCCACTCACCCAGCCTATCCAAGTCACCTTGCAGTCTCCTAGCATCCTCCTCACAGCTAACAGAGCCCCCCAGCTTAGTGCCATCCGCAAACTTGGAGATGTTGCCTTCAATTCCCTCATTCAGATCATTAATATAAATTGTAAATAGCTGGGGTCCCAGCACTGAGCCTTGCGGTACCCCACTAGTCACTGCCTGCCATTGTGAAAAGAACCCGTTTACTCCTACTCTTTGCTTCCTGTTTGCCAGCCAGTTCTCTATCCACATCAATACTGAACCCCCAATACCGTGTGCTTTAAGTTTGTATACTAATCTCTTATGTGGGACCTTGTCGAAAGCCTTCTGAAAGTCCAGATACAACACATCCACTGGTTCTCCCCTATCCACTCTACTAATTACATCCTCGAAAAATTCTATAAGATTCGTCAGACATGATTTACCTTTCGTAAATCCATGCTGACTTTGTCCAATCGGAGCTTGTTGCCGCCGCTATTTCCAGCTCCCAGATAGTCTCGTTGTGTGTAAGTGAAGTAGCCAGAATAGATTCCAGCTTATGGCTGATGCCAGTTTCCAGCCTTTGAATTTCCCCTCAGGTTAGTATTTACCTCCTCAATACGAGAGTCGATCTTGTCGCAGATCTCTTGTTTCACTATCAAAAGTTCCCAACGTAGTAGCACTCCAATGTCTTGCAGGGCTGGCGTTTGAATTGCCATTTCTTCTCGGGACTGTTCTTCAGGTGAGGTCGGGGCATCTCCGTGGCCTTCCTCTTCGTTTTTTTCCGCCCGTTTGGGTGATGTTCGGGAGGCGCATAATTATGCGGTCTGCTAAGCCTCTACCAGTGAGTATGTAGTTTAACGATCCGTTTCGTTCTTTTTATAAAGTAATTTAGTCAACACGGTTCGGAGCTGTTGCACGCGTGTCCTAACCCTCCATAGCGCCACCGGAAGTCCCAACACCAATCTTTATGGCATTTCTTATCAAAGCAGCCCCCACTGCCCCCTTCCCAAGCCAATCATAAAACCCCCTTGTCTGCAACGTTTCTGCGCTACCAGCAGCAGAGATCTACCCAACAATTGCTGTTGTGTTGTGTTTCTCATAGAATGGCCTTGAAGACTGCGTTCCCAGGCAATGAGCACAGGTGCGAGGAGAAAACATGTCTGGAAAATTGTTTTTGAGGGGCTGTGGAATGTAGGGCTGCTAACTTGGCGGATAACTCCATTCCACGTTTCAGGTGAAATTGCCTGTTTAATCCTTAAACTACAATGACTATATGGAAAAACAGTCTATGATCTGTTAGGATTTGTTGTCTTGATTTTTGGTCAATTAGAAAATGTCCACGGCATTTTCATCAGGGTTGTGCGGGTTGGTTCAAGAACCTAATGGTTGTTGAGTAGCTGTTCCTGAACCCGGTGATGTGGGACCTCTGTACCTTGTGTAGCAGCGAAGAGTACATGGGTCAGATTACTTGGCTGGCTATCAGTGTCACAATATCTGGCTTTGCTGTATCATACCTGTTTGTTTACATTGAATCATTTAATGGACCTTGTGCCTTGGGTAATATGGACAACAGCAATGGAAAACTACAAACCACCTCCTGCACCACCATTGACTGGGCTTTCCAATCATATGGATTTGCTGCACCAACATATTGTGTTCCCCACAGTCATTTCATTTTCACTGCCCTGCAAAATGTTTGTATTTAAATTTACCTCATGTATTGTGTCTTGTCTATGTCCCTGTGGCTGATACAGGCAGTTATCATTGTATCTGTCCCTCATTGTACTAGTGCAGATGACAATAAACTCAATGGTAGAAACATAGAAAATAGGTGCAGCAGTAGGCCATTCGGCCCCTTAAGCCAGGACCGCCATTCAATATGATCATGGCTGATCATCCAAAATCAGTACCCCATTCCTGCTTTCTCCCCATATCCCTTGATTCCGTTAGCCCTAATAGCTACATCTAACTCTCTCTTGAAAATGTCCAGTGAATTGGCCTCCACTGCTTTCTGTGACAGAGAATTCCACAGATTTACAACTCTGGGTGAAAAAGTTTTTCCTCATCTCAGTCATAAATGGCCTACCACTTATTTAGTTTAGTTTAAAAATACAGCGCAGAAACAGGCCCTTCGGCCCACCGGGTCCGCGCTGACCAACAATCCCCGCACATTAACACTATCGTACACCCACTAGGGACAATTTTTACATTTACCAAGCCAATTAACCTACAATCCTGTACGTCTTTGGAGTGTGGGAGGAAACCGAAGAACTCAGAGAAAACCCACGCAAGTCATGGGGAGAACGTACAAACTCCGTACAGACAGCACCCGTAGTCAGGATCTAACCCGGGTTTCCGGCGCTGTAAGGCAGCAACTCTACTGCTGCGCCACTGTAACCGCCTAAAAACTTCTTAAACTATGACCCCTGGTTCTGGGCTCCCCCAACATTGGGAACATTTTTCCTGCAAAAATGGTGGTCCAGTCGGGCTAGCAGCCCGTGACATTGGGACACCCACTTGAACCGGCCTGGAGGTTGATTTAAGTCTTGTCCTCCCGGTGTCGAGGCACACACTTGGCCAGGCTTGGTCCATGGGCCACTTAGACGTGCAGATGCCAGACGTCAAGGGCCGTACATGCTCGGGCCATGGACTGGTTGGAGTGGCATCTCCCCGGTGTTGACGCCCACACTTCACCAGGCCCATTGTCCATGAAGCCTACACTTTCTCAACGTGAGGCCTACACTTGGACCAGTTAGACCTGCAAATGCTTGATGTCAAGGGCCAGACATGGACTGTGGACTGGGAGGGCCTGCATCTCCTCAGTTTCTCGAACAAATCAGGTTATTCTAGGCCTTAACAGTGCACACTGGTAAGCACCCTCAGAAAAAAATGTTTCAAAGACTCACAGCACCCACAGCATTTTTGCATTCTCACATGGTTACATGTGGATTCTACATTTTTGAAATAATTCATCAGTGTCTCTGAAGCCTTTCGTCTTTGCTTTCCCCATAGTTATCTTTATGTTCCCTGCAATTTAGAAATCCCTCTGCCATTTGAATAACAAATGGATGCAGTAAAAGTAATTACTTCCTGATCAGTTATATTGCTCCTGGCTTAGTTTATAACGCCTAATGTTTATTTTATTTTAACATAAACTAGCTATGCTGTGGAACCTAAATCCCATGATAAGTCTATTTATTGCCTCGTTAAATACAAGGAAGAGGCATATAAATTGGCCAGAGGAAGCAGAGGGAGGAAAAAGAGCATGAAAGAAAGCCTGTGAGGAATATAAAAACTGACTGTAAAAGCTTCTTTTGATATGTAAGATGGACAAGATTAGTGAAGACAAATGTAGGTCCCTTGCAATCAGAGACAGGTGAATTTATAAAGGGAAACAAGGAAATGGCAGAACAGTTAAACGAGTACTTTGGTTCTATCTTCACTAAGGAAGACACAAACAATCCTCAAGAAATACTAATTGACCGAGGATCTAGAGTGAGGAACTGAAGGGAATCCACATTAGTCAGGAAATGTGTTTGGTAAACTGTTGGGACTGAGCAAGCTGTTTGGAACAAACATGGAAAATAGGTGCAGGAGGAGGCCATTTGGCCCTTCAGGAGCTGAACCTGGACACACTTACCACAGTTGTAGCAGCCAGAGGCTCCATCCCTGGCCTCCTACATCCTGCAAGCATCACACTGCCTCATTTTACCCATCATGTGTTCACCGCGTCCCATCCTCTCCAGCTTTTTGCGTAGTCTCCTCTCCTTAGCCTCCTCGCCAAAGACTCGCACTTTTCTCACAAGGCACTTCCCTCAACAAGGCGCTACCCGACAGCAAACCTTGCTTATATTGGCTGATAAATTGCCCAATTTGCCACAACCAATTAAATAATTTGCAAATTGCTTACCTTACAGCCAATCACCGAACTCCCTCCTGCCGCTCCCGAGCTTGAAGGAATGGCCAGGTTACAGTTTGCCAAGTACTTAAAAAAGCAAGCACAGTTCTGGAAAAAGGTCTTGTGGACAGATGAGACAAACATTTACTTATTTCAGAGTGATGGCAAGAACAAAGTATGGAGGAGAGAAGAATCTGCTCATGATCCAAAGCATACCACCTCATCTGTGAAACACGGTGGTGGTGGTGTTATGACCTGGGGACGTATGGCTGCGGAAGGTACTGCCTCACTTATCTTCATTGATGATGCAACTGCTAATAGTAGTAGCATAATTAATTATGAAGTGTATGGACACATCTTATCTGCTGGTTCAAACAAATGCCTCAAAACTCATTGAAGTCTGAAGAAGGGTTTCGGCCCGAAACGTTGCCTATTTCCTTCGCTCCATAGATGCTGCTGCACCCGCTGAGTTTCTCCAGCACTTTTATCGACACTCAAAACTCATTGGCTGGCGGTTCATTCTACAGCAAGACAATGATCCCAAACATACTGCTAATAGCCCTGTCCAGGGCCAGATTTATGTATAAGCTAGACAAGCTTAAGCTTAGGGCCTCGAGATCTAGGGGGGCCTACTCACCTCGCTGCCTCACCAGACCCGTCGAACCTCGCCGCGCCACTGACCATCCGCCCACCAGGACCTCCTACTCTTTGCCCGCTGACCCTCGACACTCCACTGCCCTGCAGCAGCTCGCAGCCGTCGCCTTACCTGAATCCTGGACTCAGCACCGGGCCTGAAGCTTCCACGCTGCAGACTCCAACTCCCCTGGATTTGATTGCGCTGGGTCCTAGTGCTGGCCCCCCTCACAACC